>CAWUFW010006515.1:600000-1139157 GCA_963921515.1 Calotriton arnoldi | reverse complement strand
TTTTCTTCTTTCTTCACATGTCCTACCTCTGTAGGCATAGTTAGAAACTAGCATTTAAAAACCTTTGAAATTCACTTAAAAAATCATAGGTTTCAGGCACGTTATAGTTAGAAATTAGCATTTAAAAAACCTTTGAAATTCACTGAAAAAACCATAGGTTTCAGGCACGTTATAGTTAGAAATTAGCATTTAAAAACCTTTGAAATTCACTGAAAAACCATAGGTTTCAGGCACGTTATAGTTAGAAATTAGCATTTAAAAACCTTTGAAATTCACTGAAAAAACTATAGGTTTCAGACACGTTATAGTTAGAAATTAGCATTTAAAAAACCTTTGAAATTCACTGAAAAAACCATAGGTTTTAGGGACAGTTATAGTTAGTTGGACATTGCACTCGTACAAAACCCGTGAAATTCCCCTGTTATAGTTAGTTCAGCTAACTATAACTCGCGCCCCACAATGCACTGCTGATGACGTCACATATTACATCACTCATGACATGGTCAGTGACATCACTGATGACATCTCAAATGACATCACTGATGACATCATCCATGTGATAATTTCATGCATCTTCTCACACCCTAATATAACTTTTGATACACCCACTCTAAATTACAGACTGCCATTCTCAAAACCATAGACACTCCAACACCAAAAACTACATACCCACTCACTGATTCTTAGGTCTACACACACATCCACTCACTCACCTGTACAGTCACTCATACTTACAGTCACTCAGTACAGGACTATCATATGCACTCATACACCTATATAAACACTCACACACCGCCACTCATCCATAGAGGTACTCACACACCTAGTCAGTCATGCAAAAAATTAATCACACACCCATTTACTCACCTATACAGTTATACACACACCAGCTCACTTACTCATACAAATACTAGCACATTCTTACGCTCTTATACAATAACTGATACAAGCACACACGCATCCATACAGCCACTCTCACAATAACACACTCTCACTTATAGCCATTTAAATACTCTAACACACATATATACTGCCTTTTACATATGTAGTTACTCGCACATGTACCACTGAGATATACATTCACTCACTAACACACCCATACACACACTCACCCACCCAAGCAGTCCATCACAGATACACTCTTGAAATCATGCACCCAGTGAATCACCCACTCACACATCTATGTATAGAGTCACACACACACCCCACCCACACAAACACTCAGGCAGCCATACAGATACTCAGAGAACCAATCAATAACCCCTATAGACACTCATGTAGCTATTCGCAAATCCATGCATCCACTTACACACCAACAAACAGACGGATACAGACATTCACACAGTTTAGTCACTAACCCATGCATTCAGTAAGATACGTTTAATCACTCACTTGTAGAGTCAGTCACTCACGTACTAAATCATCCATTCAGACACTTATACACCCACTCATTCTTCAATACGCCTTTCCCTATATATATTAAACATATTTAAACTTTACAGAAACACACAGTCACTGGATGATGTCATCAGTGATGTCATCAGTGATGTCATTTGAGATGTCATCAGTGATGTCACTGACCATGTCATGAGTGATGTAATATGTGACGTCATCAGCAGTGCATTGTGGGGCGCGAGTTATAGTTAGCTGAACTAACTATAACAGGGAATTTCACGGGTTTTGTACGAGTGCAATGTCCAACTAACTATAACTGTCCCTAAAACCTATGGTTTTTTCAGTGAATTTCAAAGGTTTTTAAATGCTAATTTCTAACTATAACGTGTCTGAAACCTATAGTTTTTTCAGTGAATTTCAAAGGTTTTTTAAATGCTAATTTCTAACTATAACGTGCCTGAAACCTATGGTTTTTTCAGTGAATATATATATATATATATATATATATATATATATATATATTATTCAGCAACCTCGCAAACCAAGGATGACGACGCCATGTGTAGAGCTCAAGTTATTTATTCGTCAGCCGCTATCGGACGCGTTTCACCTGACCTGCAGGCTTGCTCACCAACGATTCAATAAAGTTTTACATTCTCTTTTAACACATTTTCAATTCCGTGACACGTGATAAACTACAAAGTGACTAACATGGATGACAGACTCGTTTCAACAGAACTAAATTTTCTGCATTTACCAAATGTTTGACAAGGTTTGCTTAAAGCTTTTAAATTCATTCGAGCATGCCGTGTTTGGCTTATTGTCACACCTGTCAAATTTATTGGGATTAAATTAGTACTCCAATACACCGTCCAGAATATAGTCAGTATTTACTACATTCTGTTCGTGTATTGACTTCTGGTTACAATCTCATTACTCAGACCTCCAAATCCTGCCCCAGTGGGCACATAAAACACCATCTTAGATATATCCGCTTAAGAACACATACTGGTCATGATGTGTGCATTTCACTTGTTTACATGCTTAATACTTTCGACAATTATAAATTACAGTCATATCGGTAACGATGGCCAGATCCACATTTCTGTTAACAACCCTATATTTATATGTCACACTTTTTCCCAAAGGGCATAGAAATCACACATCTAAGAATTTGTTAGGTTGAGGTCAAAGCATTATTTCTTAACAGTCAACTTAAATATACTGTTCATTGTTCCCGTATACTAAACTCATACAATAAGCAATCCCTAAGTGACCCAATGTCTATTCATTTCAGCCCAAGTGGGCAATAAATATACATATTCACTGTCATCCTTAAATAGAGTGAAAAAATGTGAATTGTGTTTCAAAATAATAAAACCGAGATATAAGAGGCATAACGGTCGTTCATTTATAGCTGAGTATGGGAGTCCTCCTCCATATTCAGCCCTTGTGGGGTCTTTGTGTCGAGTTCTATGATGTAACATGACTCTAACTTGCGTAATTTTTCTCCCTATTGCCTCCTATTACATTCAGAGGGATTGCATCTATTACAAAATATGTTAATCCTTTTCGCATTTATTGTGGACTCTTCAAAGTGGCGAGCCACTGGATATGACCTGTCTCCATTTTTTATTGCCCTGAGATGCTGCAAAATACGTTTATGCACGGGTAGGATTGTACTGCCCACGTACTTCAGGCCACAAGGGCACTGAAGCAAGTTGACAGCAAATTCCGTCTTGCATGTGTATTCCCCTTTTATTTTCTTTATTTTTCTCGATAGACCTGAGGTATATGTTGATGTATTTTTACCTAACGTGCATGCTTTGCACTTTGTGCATTTCAAGAAGCCTTTCTTTCTAATTAGCCAATTTGCAGTTACACTCCCTGCTTTTGATTTTGTCACCATGTTCCTCACAAGTGACTGTTTGAGTGATTTTGCCCGTCTGAATGTTATTTGTGGTCGACGTTGAACTAGTTTACCTAGTATAGGATCATTCCTAATTATATGCCAGTGCTTGCTGAGAATGTTTCGTACCTTTTCTGCCTGCCTACTGAAAGTTGTGATCATCCTGCATTGATTTGTATTTTCGATCACCAGCTTCTCCTTGGTTTTGCTTTTATTGAAGAGGATATCTTCCTGGTCTTTTTATTAGCTTTATATAGTGCTGCCGATATACAGTCATCTGAATACCCTCTAGCTTTAAACCGGGTTTTCAGACACTTCAATTCTTTACTTGTCTCTTCCTTGGAACTACAGTTTCTTATTGTTCTCAAGCACTCCCCATAGGGGATGCTTTTGATCAGATTTCTGGGGTGGAAGCTTGTTGCGTGTAAAAGTGTATTCGCAGCTGTAGTTTTCCTGAACAGCTTGGTCTCAAGTTTTCCATCTTTTATGAATACTATAAGATCTAAAAAGTTCACACTTGATGCACTGATTGTGCTTGTGAATTTAAGATTCAAATCATTCACTTGCAATTTCTTAATGAACTCTTTTGCATATCTTTCTGAGCCTTTCCATACGATAAATAAATCGTCTATGAATCGGCTCCAATGCAGGATATTATTCTGCCACTCTTCCTGGTATAGCGCCTGGACCACCTGCTCCTCCCACCAGGCCATATGCAAATTAGCATAGCTGGGGGCGAAGCAGGTGCCCATCGCCCGCCCACATGTCTGATGAAATAATTCCCCTTAAAACAGGAAGTAGTTGTTAGATAGACACATTGTTTTCATGGCTAGCAACATCTGTGTATGTGACCACAATTTCAAGGGTCTGCTCCCCAAAAGTGTTTAATCGCATTAAGGCCATCTTCATGTTTAATGCTCGTGTAGAGCGTTGTCACATCAATCGTTATCAGCAGTAAATCTGGTTCCCATGGCAGATCATAAATTTTCTTTAAAAAATCCTCTGTGTCCTGAACCTAGGAGGGTAAAGTCCTCACACACGTATTTAAAAAGGAATCCACGTATTTTGAAGTATTTTCTAAGGCACTCCCTATAGCTGATATTATGGGGCACCCCGGAGGATTTACAGAATCTTTATGAATCTTGGGTATTAAATAAAAAACTGGTGTGACAGGCTAGTCAATCTTTAAAAACATGAGTTCATCGTGACTGACTAGCCCTTTCTCATACCATCTTTGTAGATCATCTTTGTATAAACGGTGGCTCGATAACATTATTTCATCTTTGATCCTGATATAATTGGATCTATTATTCAGTTGCTTATAGGCCTCCTCTAGGTATTTTACTTTCCCCCATAAAACAATATTTCCACCTTTGTCTGCGTTACGCACTATGCAATCATCATTCAATGCCAATTTATTTACCAAAGCATTATATTCTCTCTGTTTACTCGATGTCACATAGGATTTATCACTAGTGTGTTTATATAAGCTTTTTAATTCATTTACCACTAGCTCATTATATACATCTACAGTGTCTCGAGTTGTCTGGGGTATGAATCGTGAACGTGGTCTAAAGTTCGTTGGGGCATCTCCCTCAATTTCTATGCCTTGTTCTTGTGCTAGTGATATTGCCTGGTCACTGGTATTTGGTGTTACACTTTCCAAATTTGACGATCCATCTTGCCAATTTTGTCTCTTCCTCAAGTTGCCTTAGATCCAACATTAAGTTCATATCAGTTACTTTCAGAATTGATTGCAGATTGTCACTTGTATTCACTGTTGGTGTTTCCTTTTGTTTGGTATTGACCGCAAAATGTTTTCTCAACTTTAAAGTTCTGGTGAACTTGAAAATATCCACCCTTGTCTGGACATAGTCAATGTCTGTCTGCGGACAGAAAGATAGTCCCAATTGTAGAATTCTTTTCTCGTCTTCTGTTAATACGATCTCCGCTAAATTTACAATTGCGACATCACTGTTTGGATCCATTAATTGCTCTGCTTGTTCTTGATTTTTTCTCCTGAGCTTGCATTGTTTTGTGCCTTTCCTCCTCTTTGACCTCAGCCTCTTCCTCTTTGTGGCTTTGGATTTACTGGTGCTCTCGGACGGAGATTGAATCTCCTCTCCTGCCGTAAAAAATCAAGTTCATCAATCCCCGAAGGCACAGGTCTTTCCCACTGGCCACTGGGGCCTTCCTCCAAATCCGTGTCTATTTCAGAGCTTTGTCTGCTGCTCTGTTCTGACTGTAGATCTTGTGTTGTTTTTTTAGTGGACGTTAATTTTTGTCTCCGCAGGTTATCGAATTTCCTAGCGAAGGTAAAGATCTGCCCCCTATCATAGTCAATTTTATCGTGTAGAAATATTTGTGCCTTCCTCTCTTTAATGGATTCCTCTAGCTTGCGTAATCGTTCTTTCATGTCTGTTTGATATTTTTTTATAGTATCTTGTTCTGATTCTTTCTCTAACATTGTTTCAATTTCCTCCAGAATATTTGTGCGGTCTATATCTGCATATTTAATTAGTATGGCCAACATTCTTCGCGATGAGTCATGATTATTCTCAGCCCACTCCTGGAGCATATTAAGATTAGGGTCCTCGTATGTAGGCACCACTAAGATCTGTAGCCCTCTTGGTACACGTTTAACCTCCAGGTATCGCTGCAGGGACTTAGATTCCCACCACTTGGATAGCTCTGTCCGTTTCAATTTCTCCAACCTTTTCAGGCGTGTTAATACATCTGATGCTTTCGTATTACTGGCTACCACTGAAGCTTTCCTAGTGGTAATGATGCAATCATCAAAAACCGAGAGAGCCGCTTCCTCTCTTTCTCTCACTTTAGCGTCTGACATTATGTTAATTTGTAACGTTAATTCCACGTAGAAAATTCTACAGCTCTACAACCGTTGGAGTCCATGCTTACAACTTAATTGTGGTTTTGGTGTATATAGCTCCAACTTTCCCTCTTCCCTCAAACGCTACCTGTATACAGGCTTACCTGAGTGCTTCACCGATTTCCGCGGGTCCTCCAACTCACAGGATCTCACCGTGCACTTCAGAGCTGTATGCAAACGATTTGTTTGATGCGTTGCCGCTTTCTTCGTTAGGCGTAGTGGGGGGGCGGCGGTCTTTAATACTGCAAACACAACTGCAAGGGTATTCCCGCCGCTGCTCCTGACCAGAGGGCGCGTCGTCCGTTTAGGACCTCCCAAGCTCGATCCTTTTGTATATTATTCAGCAACCTCGCAAACCAAGGATGACGACGCCATTCTCTCTGTTTACTCGATGTCACATAGGGTTTATCACTAGTGTGTTTATATAAGCTTTTTAATTCATTTACCACTAGCTCATTACATACATCTACAGTGCCTCGAGTTGTCTGGGGTATGAATTGTGAACGTGGTCTAAAGTTCGTTGGGGTATCTCCCTCAATTTCTATGCGTTGTTCTTGTGCTAGTGATATTGCCTGGTCACTGGTATTTGGTGTTACACTTTCCAAATTTGACGATCCATCTTGCCGATTTGTCTCTTCCTCAAGTTGCCTTAGATCCAACATTAAGTTCATATCAGTTACTTTCAGAATTGATTGCAGATTGTCACTTGTATTCACTGTTGGTGTTTCCTTTTGTTTGGTATTGACCGCAAAATGTTTTCTCAACTTTAAAGTTCTGGTGAACTTGAATATATCCGCCCTTGTCTGGACATAGTCAATGTCTGTCTGCGGACAGAAAGATAGTCCCAATTGTAGAATTCTTTTCTCGTCTTCTGTTAATACGATCTCCGTTAAATTTACAATTGCGACATCGCTGTTTGGATCCATTAATTGCTCTGCTTGTTCTTGATTTTTTCTCCTGAGCTTGCATTGTTTTGTGCCTTTCCTCCTCTTTGACCTCTGCCTCTTCCTCTTTGTGGCTTTGGATTTGGAGGTCTGAGTAATGAGATTGTAACCGGAAGTCAATACACGAACAGAATATAGTAAATACTGACTATATTCTGGACGGTGTATTGGGTACTAATTTAATCCCAATAAATTTGACAGGTGTGACAATAAGCCAAACACGGCATGCTCGAATGAATTTAAAAGCTTTAAGCAAACCTTGTCAAACATTTGGTAAATGCAGAAAATGTAGTTCTGTTGAAACTACGAGTCTGTCATCCATGTTAGTCACTTTGTAGTTTATCACGTGTCACGGAATTGAAAATGTGTTAAAAGAGAATGTAAAACTTTATTGAATCGTTGGTGAGCAAGCCTGCAGGTCAGGCAAAACGCGTCCAATAGCGGCTGACGAATAACTAACTTGAGCTCTACACATGGCGTCGTCATCCTTGGTTTGCGAGGTTGCTGAATAATATACAAAAGGACCGAGCTTGGGAGATCCTAAACGGACGACGGGCCATCTGGTCAGAAGCAGCGGCGGGAATACCCTTGCAGTTGTGTTTGCAAAATATATATATATATATATATATATATATATATATATATATATATATATATATATTATCTACTGGCGGTCGCCAGTAGATAGTTATAGTTACAACCTATTATCCATAGGAAATCCGCGACATTCTATTTGAAATAACTCTCTTGCCGGTTGACGTATCTTCGCAAAATTTTCAAACTTTGTGGGGCGCTCCGGTCCGCTCCTACCCTGAAAGTCTCGGGGGATTCGTCATGCGGGGGCCGAGAAAAAGGGGGTCCCAAAACGCGTTTTCCCCATGCAATTTTCCATAGGAAACTTTAGACACGGCTACAGCCTGAACTGCTGAACGGAATTACACCAAATTTGGCAAAGAGGTAGTTCTTGGTTCAGAAAGAACCCTTTTGTTAAATGGTGTAAATCCGTTCAGTAGTTGCTGAGAAAATCAAAAGTAAAAAGATAGATATATCTAGGGCCGCGGATCCTCCCGAGCACGAGCTTTATGTTAATTGGCTGTCAACACTCCAAATCAGGAAGTGTTGGCAGTTATTTTGTCCCTCGGTAGAACCGAGGGACAGAAACAAGTGCGCAAAGCGCACAAAGGGGGCAGGGTAGAAACACCCTGACCCCTAGGTCTGCTCAGGGGTCCCACAAGGACCCCCTGGGCAAAAAATGTTTTTGTTTTTTTTAAAAAATCGGCAGGATGCGCTCAGGGAGCGCGAATCCTGCCGGAAAAAAATCGAAGCGCGGTCTTCCGCGCTCGATGTTAATTGGCCCCTGGGTGGGCCAAGTCCCGGGGCATGCTGGGGGGTTAATTTTATGTGTGGGGGCCTCTGAGGCTCCCCAAGCCCCGGGGACCACCACCCCCGGGGCTTTATGTAGTAATGGTGCGGGAGGGCTCTGAGCCTTCCCGCAGCCCCGGGGACCACCACCTCCCCGGGGCTTCTTTTTTAAATTAAAACCTGTGTGGGGGCTCCAGCCCCCACACGCCCCGGGGACCACCACCTCCCGGGACACTAAGAAAATTAAAATGGGGGTCCGTTTTGGACCCCTAAGCCCCGGGACCACCACCTCCCCGGGGCTTTCAAAATGTAGGGAGGGGGCCGCGCGGCCCCCTCCTGGAGCCTGTGGTGGCCCTGGGGACCTCCACCCCCAGGGACGGCTCCTGCAGTGTCCCGGGTGCCTACCCCCGGGACACTGCTGTTTGCAATGACAGGACGGAGCCTCGCGGCCCCGTCCTGTCATTGCAAACTTGCTTTGGATATTGGAAGAGAGAGCAGGGAAACCTGCTCTCTCTTCCAATATCCAAAGCCGATAGCTTTCCACATGGAGAGCTGCATCTTAGCAGCTCCCCATGTGTGGAGCATGCCGGCTCCCGTAGGACACGGGAGCCGGCGGGACTGTGGGGGCTTGGGGACCCCCCACAGTCCCCAACGAGAGGCCAGGCCCCGGGGGATGGGGTCCCCGGGGCCATAGTGGCCACGGAGAGGGGCCACGCAGCCCCCTCCCCAAAGTAAAAAAATGGAGAATTTTTTTTTTAAAAGTGCAAGGCCGGCCCGGGGGATGGGGTCCCCGGGGCCTTAAATGGCCTGAGGAGGGGGCCACGCAGCCCCCTCCAAATAAAAAAAGAGGCCATGCCCCGGGGATGGGGTCCCCGGGGCCAATACAGGCCCAGGGAAGGGGGCCACGCGGCCCCTTCCGGTTTTTTTATTTTTATTTTTATTTAAAAATGGGGTAAGGCCCTGGGGGATGGGGTCCCCAGGGCCTAAAAATAGGAAAAGGAAGGGGGCCACACAGCCCCCCTTCAGGGAAAAAAACAACAACAAAAAACGATCAGGCCCGTAGGCCCCGCCCCTTCCTTCACCACTCTGCAAACGCGCGTTTGCAGAGGGGGAACGATCCCCTTGAATACTGGGGGTCCCTGGGGGCCAACTAGCCCACCAGGAACCTCCAGTATGCGCCAGGGGCTGCCTTGCAGAGAGGTGTACAGAGGCAACGCCCTTTTACACCTCTCTGCAACGCAGCTCTATGGCGCTTTTGGAGGTATATGGTGGGCTAGTTGCACCCCAGGGACCCTCAGAATTCAAGGGAGTTAATCCCCTGACTTAAAACGCGCCACGGGGCGCGTTTGCACAGTGGTGAAGGGAGGGGGCGGGGCTTCAGGTGACATGTGTGAAACAGGCCCGTGGCGCGTTTTAAGATGGGGAATTAAATCCTCTTCAATCCTGAGGGTCTCTGGGGCCAACTAGCCCAACAGGTACGTCCAGAAAGCGCCACAGAGCTGCGTTGCAGAGAGGTGTAAAAGGGGTGTGGCCTCTGTACATGTCTCTGCAACGCAGCCCCTGGCGCATACTGGAGGTTCCTGGTGGGCTAGTTGGCCCGTAAGGACCCTCATGATTCAAGGGGACTTAATCTCCCAACTTAAAACGCGCCACGGGGCGCGTTTGCACAGATGTCACCTCAGGCCCGCCCTCCCTTCACCATTGTGCAAATATTCCTCTAAAATCAGCCGAAATCCGAATTCTGATTTACTCACCTGTTATCAGGAGAGACCTCAGTGCTGCATCTTTCAGCCCAGTACTGGTCCTGAAAAGTAATTTTAACCGTACTTACCAGTAACTTGAATTTCCTTCCATAGGCTAACATTGACTGGTTTCACTTGGAAATTCTTCTAAGTGTGGAGTTTTGGAACTTTAAAATATTCCTCTAAAATCAGCCGAAATACGAATTCCGATTTACTCACCTGTTATCAGGAGAGACCTCAGTGCTGCATCTTTCAGCCCAGTACTGATCCTCAAAAGTAATTTTAACCGTACTTACCAGTAACTTGAATTTCCTTCCATAGGATATCATTGCCTGCTTTTTGCTGAAAAGTTTCTAAGTGTTGATTTTTGAAACATACAAATATTCCTCTAAAATCAGCCGAAATCCGAATTCTGATTTACTCACCTGTTATCAGGAGAGACCTCAGTGCTGCATCTTTCAGCCCAGTACTGATCCTGAAAAGTAATTTTAACCGTACTTACCAGTAACTTGAATTTCCTTACATAGGCTAACATTGACTGGTTTCACTTGGAAATTCTTCTAAGTGTGGAGTTTTGGAACTTTAAAATATTCCTCTAAAATCAGCCGAAATACGAATTCCGATTTACTCACCTGTTATCAGGAGAGACCTCAGTGCTGCATCTTTCAGCCCAGTACTGATCCTCAAAAGTAATTTTAACCGTACTTACCAGTAACTTGAATTTCCTTCCATAGGATATCATTGCCTGCTTTTGCTGAGAAAGTTTCTGTGTTGATTTTTGAAACATACAAATATTCCTCTAAAATCAGCCGAAATCCGAATTCTGATTTACTCACCTGTTATCAGGAGAGACCTCAGTGCTGCATCTTTCAGCCCAGTACTGGTCCTGAAAAGTAATTTTAACCGTACTTACCGGTAACTTGAATTTCCTTCATAGGCTAACATTGACTGGTTTCACTTGGAAATTCTTCTAAGTGTGGAGTTTTGGAACTTTAAAATATTCCTCTAAAATCAGGCGAAATACGAATTCCGATTTACTCACCTGCTATCAGGAGAGACCTCAGTGCTGCATCTTTCAGCCCAGTACTGGTCCTGAAAAGTAATTTTAACCGTACTTACCGGTAACTTGAATTTCCTTCATAGGCTAACATTGACTGGTTTCACTTGGAAATTCTTCTAAGTGTTGATTTTTGAAACATACAAATATTCCTCTAAAATCAGCCGAAATACGAATTCCGATTTACTCACCTGTTATAAGGAGAGACCTCAGTGCTGTATCTTTCAGCCCAGTACTGGTCCTGAAAAGTAATTTTAACCGTACTTACCAGTAACTTATATTTTCTTCCATAGGAATCCATTGTCTGGTTTTCAGCAGAAAAGTTTCAAAGTGTCGATTTTCACAAACTACAAATATTCCTTAAAAATTGCCTGTATGACTTAAACGCATTCTTTCAACTGTTTACAGGAGATGCACCAGTGCTGGATCCAGGATCCAACACTGAGTAAGAAAAAGTAACGATAACAGTTTTTACCTGCTAAGTGAATTTCCTTCCATAGGATAACATTGGTGATTCTATGAGAAAAAGTTTCTAAGTGTCAACTTTTAAAATACAATAATATTCCTTAAAAATCACGACTGTAACCAAAACGCTTTTACTCAACTGTTTACAGGAGATGTACCAGGACTGAATCTAGGATCCAGTCCTGTGGTTAGAAAAGTAATCCATAAAGTAACTAATTGCATTTAACTAGAAATTCACATTGAGCTGAATGTTGCATTGTGTTTGAAAATGTGTTGCCCATTGCAACAACTGTAACTACTGTACTTAAAAGTCTATTGCCTATGTGCAAAGTATTTAAACTAAAGTAATTCATTCTGAGAAAGTATTTTTTGTAATGTAATGTATAATGTAATTACAATGTAATTTAAAAATAAAATATGTAAAAGAAATTGTTTCTAAAAATGTAGTAAATCAGTATGAAAAAAATTAATATAAAAATTAATACATTTAACAATTGTCATTTAAAAACCTTTGAAATTCACTGAAAAACCGTAGGTTTCAGGCACGTTATAGTTACAAATTAGCATTTTAAAAACCTTTGAAATTCACTGAAAAACCATAGGTTTCAGACACGTTATAGTTGGAAATTAGCATTTAAAAACCTTTGAAATTCACTGAAAAAACCATAGGTTTTAGGGACAGTTATAGTTAGTTGGACATTGCACTCGTACAAAACCCGTGAAATTCTCCCGTTATAGTTAGTTCAGCTAACTATAACTCACGCCCCGCAATGCACTGCTGATGACGCCACATATTACATCACTCATGACATGGTCAGTGACATCACTGATGACATCACTGATGACATCTCAAATGACATCACTGATGACATCATCCACGTGATAATCTGATGCAGCTCCTCACACCCTAATATAACCTTTGATACACCCAATCTAAATTACAGAGTGCCATTCGCAAAACCATAGACACTCCAACACCAATAACTACATACCCACTCACTGATTCTTAGGTCTACACACACACATCCACTCACTCACCCGTACAGTCACTCATACTTATGGTCACTCAGTACAGGACTATCATATGCACTCTTACTCCTATATAGACACTCAAACACCGCCACTCATCCATAGAGGTACTCACACACCTAGTCAGTCATGCAAATAATTAAACACACTGCCATTTACTCACCTATACAGTTATACACACACCAGCTCACTTAATCATACAAATACTAGCACATTGTTACGCTCTTATACAATCACTGATACAAGCACACACTCATCCATACAGCCACTATCACAATCACTCACTCTCGCTTATAGCTATTTATATACTCCAATACACATATATACTGCCTTTCACATATGTAGTTACTCACACATGTACCACTGGGACATACATTCACTCACTAACACACTCTTACACACACTTACCCACCCATACAGTCTATCACAGATGCACTCTTGAAACCATCCACCCAGTGAATCACCCACTCACACATCTATGCACAGTCGCACACACCCCATCCACACAAACACTCAGGCACCCATACAGATACTCATAGAACCAATCAATAACCCATATAGACACTCATGTAGCTATTCGCAAATCCATGCATCCACTTACACACCAACAGACGGATACAGACATTCACACAGTTTAGTCACTAACCCATGCATTCAGTAAGATACGTTTAATCACTCACTTGTAGAGTCAGTCACGCACGTACTAAATCATCCATTCAGACACTTATACACCCACTCATTCTTCAATACGCCTTTCCTATATATATTAAACATATTTAAACTCTACAGAAACACACAGTCACTGGATGATGTCATCAGTGATGTCATTTGAGATGTCATCAGTGATGTCATCAGTGATGTCACTGACCATGTCATGAGTGATGTAATATGTGACGTCATCAGCAGTGCATTGCGGGCGCGAGTTATAGTTAGCTGAACTAACTATAACGGGGAATTTCACGGGTTTTGTACGAGTGCAATGTCCAACTAACTATAACTGTCCCTAAAACCTATGGTTTTTTCAGTGAATATATATATATATATATATTTTTTAGATATGGTGGCGACGGTATGCACTTTAGTATCTGATTGTAGGCCATATATAAGTTGACACTGTGCATTTTACCATCTGAAATCGAATATTATATTGGTTGCACTGAGCACATTGCACTTTGGCATTAGTCACTCTATAATGAAGAATGGATTAGAAGACGACATTATACTTTATTTATTTTTTTAGAACAACATAGGGTGTGTTTGTTATGAGCTGATTACAATGCTATTTTCTTAACAGAATATATACGTGTCAATATGAATTTTAAACGTCAATTGCAAGCTATTAGTTGGTGTTTTAATATGTTTGATTTGTAAATCTTAACCACATATTTTGCGTATTGGTACGGTGATATATATCATGTGGATTTGCAATACAATATCGAAATTAAGTTTATGGTAGAGGTTTGGAAAACAGACTTACTTGGTATATGTATTTTTTCCTTTGTTGTTAGTGCAGTTTTCGTCACAGGAAGTATTTTTTTCTTTAAAAACCCGTTTCTGGTCAGCGCTCGTCTTGTGATCAAGGCCACTGGATGTGGCCGAAACGCGTCAGAAACAGCACTTTATGTTTAAATAAATTTCAAGATTGGCACCAGCGAAGTGAGAGTCCGTGTCCTCGTTTGTGCGCGACAGCACTTGGATTGCTTTGTTTGAGATATATATATCCAGGTGCAGCTTGTGACTTCACGAGTGGCTGGATTCACTGCAATCACAGCCTGCGGCCCGGTGGATACTTATTTTTCGAGGCTGGGACGTCAAGGGGACCAGAGGAAGCCCTTTGGATATCAACCAACCAGGACATTTTCCAATCAGACACCCGTGTTTGGTCCTGCACAGCACCAGTCCATTTGGATTTTATTTTCATTCCCGCGCAACATCAACCCAGGTATGGTGAACTCTGGGAGATGTAGTGTTTACAACACTGCAACTGATGGGCGATCACAGGATCAGGGATTGTGAGTGCTCCTACCAATGGGAGGGCCGCAGGACTATTTAAAACATGGGTGGGGCAGCATCCTGGTAAACAGTGGCATCTGAGGAAGGCGAAGAGAGCCGAAATGCATCATGCCTTATGCTGTTGAATAAAAGGACTTCCGAAGAAATGTCCCCGTGTGGCCTCTTCCTTTCAGCAGTGGAGGGGTTCTGTGTATGTTTGCACGCCAGCCAGAGGCGTGATAAGAGGCCTCGTTCTACAAGTGGCTGGAATGTTACTGGTTCCTGCATCTGCAGTTTCTTTTCGTATTCCGAGGTATCGGAACTGTTCCAGCCTGCCTCAACGAGTAAGCAAAGCAAGGGCTACTGCCAGGTGCAGCTTGTGACTTCACGAGTGGCTGGATTCACTGCAATCACAGCCTGCGGCCCGGTGGATACTTATTTTTCGAGGCTGGGACGTCAAGGGGACCGGAGGAAGCCCTTTGGATATCAACCAACCAGGACATTTTCCAATCAGACACCGTGTTTGGTCCTGCACAGCACCAGTCCATTTTGATTTTATTTTCATTCCCGTGCAACATCAACCCAGGTATGGTGAACTCTGGGAGATGTAGTGTTTACAACACTGCAACTGATGGGCGATCACATGATCAGGGATTGTGAGTGCTCCTACCAATGGGAGGGCCGCAGGACTATTTAAAACATGGGTGGGGCAGCATCCTGGTAAACAGTGGCATCTGAGGAAGGCGAAGAGAGCCGAAATGCATCATGTCTTATGCTGTTGAATAAAAGGACTTCCGAAGAAATTTCCCCGTGTGGCCTCTTCCTTTCAGCAGTGGAGGGGTTCTGTGTATATATATATATATATATATATATACATATATATATATATATATATATATATATATTTCAACAAACACAGTTACCCATGTGAAGAGGCCACGCACAGGGGAGTTATTCGCCTTCTTTATTGAGGATCGCAGGTAAGTCTCTGTTGCACCTCAAACACAAATATACAAGCCTGACGCGTTTCGAACGTAGATCGTTCTTGTTCACAGGCACAGTCAATCCACAACCGACAGCCGCGTTGTTTTAAACTTGCATCAAAATTGAGTCCCGCCCATGTGGGTGTCGGCATGCAAGTGCCGCTGGTACTTGCAGTTCAAACATCGATCTTCTCCCGTGAGTGCTATCGATCGTGGAAAATAAAAGGCAATGTTACCCCAGTGGGTTTGGGATGAGGCAAAACACAACTTCCTGCTTTTACAAGTCCTCAAATTCGGACCCCCCTGTTCCAAAAGCATGACCCATGTGGATCATTGCCGGATCCGCCGCAACAGTGGGGCATCTTTGCGACCGGGCAGGCCGCTCCAAATTTCAACAAACACAGTTACCCATGTGAAGAGGCCATGCACAGGGGAGTTATTCGCCTTCTTTATTGAGGATCGCAGGTAAGTCTCTGTTGCACCTCAAACACAAATATACAAGCCTGACGCGTTTCGAACGTAGATCGTTCTTGTTCACAGGCACAGTCAATCCACAACCGACAGCCGCGTTGTTTTAAACTTGCATCAAAATTGAGTCCCGCCCATGTGGGCGTCGGCATGCAAGTGCCGCTGGTACTTGCAGTTCAAACATCGATCTTCTCCCGTGAGTGCTATCAATCGTGGAAAATAAAAGACAATGTTACCCCAGTGGGTTTGGGATGAGGCAAAACACAACTTCCTGCTTTTACAAGTCCTCAAATTCGGACCCCGCTGTTCCAAAAGCATGACCCATGTGGATCATTGCCGGATCCGCCGCAACAGTGGGGCATCTTCGCGACCGGGCAGGCCGCTCCAAATTTCAACAAACACAGTTACTCATGTGAAGAGGCCACGCACAGGGGAGTTATTCGCCTTCTTTATTGAGGATCGCAGGTAAGTCTCTGTTGCACCTCAAACACAAATATACAAGCCTGACGCGTTTCGAACGTAGATCGTTCTTGTTCACAGGCACAGTCAATCCACAACCGACAGCCGCGTTGTTTTAAACTTGCATCAAAATTGAGTCCCGCCCATGTGGGTGTCGGCATGCAAGTGCCGCTGGTACTTGCAGTTCAAACATCGATCTTCTCCCGTGAGTGCTATCGATCGTGGAAAATAAAAGGCAATGTTACCCCAGTGGGTTTGGGATGAGGCAAAACACAACTTCCTGCTTTTACAAGTCCTCAAATTCGGACCCCCCTGTTCCAAAAGCATGACCCATGTGGATCATTGCCGGATCCGCCGTAACAGTGGGGCATCTTCGCGACCGGGCAGGCCGCTCCAAATTTCAACAAACACAGTTACCCATGTGAAGAGGCCACGCACAGGGGAGTTATTCGCCTTCTTTATTGAGGATCGCAGGTAAGTCTCTGTTGCACCTCAAACACAAATATACAAGCCTGACGCGTTTCGAACGTAGATCGTTCTTGTTCACAGGCACAGTCAATCCACAACCGACAGCCGCGTTGTTTTAAACTTGCATCAAAATTGAGTCCCGCCCATGTGGGCGTCGGCATGCAAGTGCCGTTGGTACTTGCAGTTCAAACATCGATCTTCTCCCGTGAGTGCTATCGATCGTGGAAAATAAAAGACAATGTTACCCCAGTGGATTTGGGATGAGGCAAAACACAATTTCCTGCTTTTACAAGTCCTCAAATTCGGACCCCCCTGTTCCAAAAGCATGACCCATGTGGATCATTGCCGGATCCGCCGCAACAGTGGGGCATCTTCGCGACCGGGCAGGCCGCTCCAAGTTTCAACAAACACAGTTACCCATGTGAAGAGGCCACGCACAGGGGAGTTATTCGCCTTCTTTATTGAAGATCGCAGGTAAGTCTCTGTTGCACCTCAAACACAAATATACAAGCCTGATGCGTTTCGAACGTAGATCGTTCTTGTTCACAGGCACAGTCAATCCACAACCGACAGCCGCGTTGTTTTAAACTTGCATCAAAATTGAGTCACGCCCATGTGGGCGTCGGCATGCAAGTGCCGCTGGTACTTGCAGTTCAAACATCGATCTTCTCCCGTGAGTGCTATCAATCGTGGAAAATAAAAGACAATGTTACCCCAGTGGGTTTCGAATGAGGCAAAACACAACTTCCTGCTTTTACAAGTCCTCAAATTCGGACCCCCCTGTTCCAAAAGCATGACCCATGTGGATCATTGCCGGATCCGCCGCAACAGTGGGGCATCTTCGCGACCGGGCAGGCTGCTCCAAATTTCAACAAACACAGTTACCCATGTGAAGAAGCCACGCACAGGGGAGTTATTCGCCTTCTTTATTGAGGATCGCAGGTAAGTCTCTGTTGCACCTCAAACACAAAAATAAAAATGGAAAATAAAAGACAATGTTACCCCAGTGGGTGCCTGTGAACAAGAACGATCTACGTTCGAAACGCGTCAGGCTTGTATATTTGTGTTTGAGGTGCAACAGAGGCTTACCTGCGATCCTCAATAAAGAAGGCGAATAACTCCCCTGTGCGTGGCCTCTTCACATGGGTAACTGTGTTTGTTGAAATATATATATATATATATATATGTATATATATATATATATATACACCTATATATATATATATATGTATAATCTCCTAATGAAATTCAGCCTAAACAATAAGAAGCACACCAAAAACTCAGTGGCGGCTGGGAAGAGGATCTGAAGATTATCCTGTAGAATTCAATCCTCCTGCTCAGTCATTAGTGAGTCCAATGGAAATCTATTTGATCCTGCTCTATACTAAAATTGGGGACATTCTGTTTAAATCTCAGGTAAGCAAGGAACAGGTGTCAGCATTGTGGAGTCTTTCGTAAAAGTACCCCAAATCTAAAGAATGTATAGCATAAAGCCACACAGTGAGAAAAATAGCAAAGAAGTCTGCACCTTATGAAATCCCAAGGGTCTCAGCTCTCTAACTAACAAAACAACCCCGATTAACACATAAGTATTCAAGGTAACCAACGTCATCATCCCCAGTACATTTCCATCTTCCTTGGTTGGAATTGGCAACATTCAGCTCTTTTCCCACACCTTCCATTGGGCACATTCGATTGACCTTGAGCATTTTTCTCTACCATCAGAACTCGTTCCCAACTTCATTAACGTGTCTTCTTCTTGCCGAAAGTATCCTCCTATACGTTACTATAACTACAAACTAACAATGCCTTTTCACTAACTAATGAAGCCTTGAATCTGCACCTGCAAAGGAGATAACATTCAAGCAAAACAATTCTCATGTGAAAGTTAAAACCTGAAACTCAGAAGCTTAAGGCCTTCTGTTACGCTAAGTTAGCACAGCAGTTTAAGTGCACTCAGCATTTGAATATATGTGCACATACAGTTATAATTTACATATATGAATGAATATTTATAGGAATAAATCATGGTTACATATGAATGAATGCTACATCTTAATATATTCAGTTAACTATGAACGAGAACTACATTTTCTCTAGACACCTTTCACATTAGTACACACACATTAAATAAGTCTATAATCCAATACAGAATATTTCAGAAAGACATCGAAACTCCATTATTCATTAAATTGTTAGGCCAACCGGAATATAATAAGTACTAATTATGCAGAAATCAATGTATACATGTGAGGTATAAGGGTGGAGCCAAATATTTGCTGCTCCAGAGACAATGAGGATTACAGGAAAAAGCAAAACAAAAATTCAGAACTGGGACCCATTTCCCTCATTCTAGCCAAACATTCAATTTATAATTTACATAAAGGCTTTGGATGAACTTTAATTCACTTCTTTCCGGTAATACAGCTCTTTTTCACACCAGTGATGGAAAAGCATTTTGAATATGATATAGTTTCAGAGTGAAACCGGGGCAGTCAATAATGCTGTGTGCTCAGTGCTATGTTAACAGGGTAAACCACCAAAGTGACAAAACACAAAAAACATAATTCCTGAATTTTTCAGCTGTTTTATTCTTCCATCCATGCATCAGATATCCCGTTTTTGCTTTAGCCTTTCACAACAGAGCAATCGGGGAAGAATTAACTTTCACATTTTAGTATTTTCAATACTGCTTTCCTACCGAAGTAGAACAGGCACACAATATGCTCTTGTGGAAGCAGCGTTCTCGACTGTGGGTTGTGCAGCATCCTAGATGCAAATCTAGGAGCAGCTTTATTATACTGTTGCATTGCCCTTGCATCACGCAAGGTAATGCAAGGGCAATGTAACACTAAAGTCAGATTTACCAAGCAATACAAGACCATATTGTGCGGCCCTACAGTACTTGGTAAATCTGGAGTAACACAAGTCGCTGCCTTGTGTTACTCTGCTCCAGGGAGGTGTTCCATGGGTGGACCGAGTGTGTTCCCAAGAATTCCATGAATTTTGGAGCATTCCCAGAATTACCATGAGTGGTAGACCTGGGAATGTGTCAAAATGCTATGCCTTCGAAAGGGAGGTGTAGCAAAGAGAAATATGTTTATTTTTCCTTGTTTTTTCCTCTTTCTACATGTGCTGCATTCTACAGCACACAAAGGAAGAGGAAAAAGCCTCAGAGGATTGTTTTTGTGCAGGAAGACGGCCCTTCCTGCACAAAAACAATCCTGCCTACAACGTAGGTACCCTTGCACCAGGGCGCAATATAATGTTAGATATGGCACATTCCTGTCCTCTACCTTCCACAAAGTGCAGCAAGGTGTCTACTACATTGTGGTGCATGAAAGTTTCACAAACCTGGGCCCTAATCTTTAGTACAGTGTACAACAATGTACATCCACCCATCTATATGTGAATCCCATTTTCAAAGAGACTCAGCTCATGAATAGACAGCCACATTTATTTTAAGAAAACACATTTGTGGAGAAATGTTTCCCTTCTTTTCAAGCAGGACTGTCTTTTGGATTCATAGCTTGTATATCCCACCTAACAGTCATCTCACTATTGTATCTTGTACACTCCTCTCTCAAATCTTCCTTTCACCTATCTTCTAGTTTCACCTTATTCTCTCACCATTCTTTCAAATCCCCTCTTTTCTGTCCCACACACAAGCACACATTCCAGTCCCTCTTTCGAATCCTCCAGTCCTTCCAAACCACACTTACTTGCCCTTCTCTAGCCCTTCATCTCCCTTAGACTGAGCCTTCTATTGCTCATATCATTCTCTTTCTCACCTCCTGTTTCTCAGAAACATTTTCACTTTTTATTTCCCTCTCGTACACAGATGCACACACTCAAGGATATCTATGGCTTTTAAGGTCTCTATCGCCAGTTTAAATGCTGAATTATCATTTTTTAAGTTACCCTGGTGAAAACAAAGCTGTGTTCTACAGTTTGGCAATAGTGGCTTCGAGGCCCTACTGATTAGACCTTAGAAGAAAATCCTACACAGTATTGTAGATTTAATTAAATGCAGTGATGATTCCGAGAAAACGCATCGATATTTAGTTGGGAAACTGGAGAAAAATGAAAGTTTGGGGCCATTTACTAATTAATGGAGTTTGTGTTGATTCTTTGGTTTTCCAGTATTGAAAAGTAGCTGTTACCTAGTTGGTCATTTTAGCTTGGAGCGCGCAAGTCAGTAATTATGCTTTAGACAGGCACAAAGGTGCCAAACTCTTCAAAAAGGTTTTGAATGCGCATGGACCGTGAGCTGTGCAGTGGCAGTTTCGGTGCTGTACCTGGTAAAAATGTTGAGGGCCGCCAGTGCCCACCACAAATGCCATATGTGCATTACATTGCAAAACAATAAGCATGTGCTGGTTTGGGCACCTTCTCATGCTATATGCTCATTAATGTTGGGTGGCTAAGTGGATTAATGCCTCCACTGCAGGGGCCTGTCTCCAACCTCATGGACAGAGGTTCAATTCCCAGCGGGTCCACTCAGCCTTTTATCCTTTCTGAGGTCGATAAAATGAGTACCATTGAGTTGGGTAACAATAAACATCTGTTATTCAGCGCCAAGATGCCCCTTTGGGGGTGAACGTGTGCTTTACAAATACACATTTTATGATGTAACAGACTTAACTCTAAACCCCATTCCTGCTTCTGCAGTTTTCTACATTTAAAGGGAGTAGTGTGCATACATTTCTGTGTAAAAACATCCTTCCTGGAATCATATTTTTAAACCTCAAAATACTCATAGACTGGAGAGATGTGGAATGCTTTAATTCCCTCCTCCCACTTTCCATAACACTTCAAGTGCCAGTCGTAGTTTCAAAGGGGCATCATATAGGCATCTGTAGACTCTGTGGTACAGCAGTTGTGGGGCGCCCAGTGAGCAGTCAACGGTTTCTCACTCAGTCTATGCCATTTGTATATTGTGAGCAGAGTCTCTTCTAAGTAGGTATGTACCTGCATTTGCCATATTCTGACAGTGCACGTGGGAACATTTTGTCTTATGTCACTGCCCGAGGTGCACATTGCTTGATAGAGATTTCTGCTCCATGATAGAGTGATAGAGGTGTAGTATGAGTAACGTTTCAGTATAAAACACACTATTATCATGCTGTCCCTCTTTCACATATCAATTAGGGGTTATCCACTCCCAGTTTACAGTCAGCTGTAAGCCATAATGGAACATTTTTAAAATAAAATTCTTTCCTTTTGTCGACGTGTAGGACAATTACCACTCATTGGTATGTACTGTTGTCCCTTTGCCCGAGAGGCAGCACCTGGGTGCTTTGGCATCTCCCATTGGAGAACCTGTCCTGATGATGATCTCAACTGAATGATAGAATGAGATAGAAACGCTGTCGACCCACCTAACGCCTTATTTAATTGCATGAAATTATCAAAAGGAGTTCAGTGTTTTGTTGTTTTTAAGAGATGCATGTTTTAATGTTTTTTCACTCACTAGAGCACTTTTTTCACTTTTTCTGTGAGCACTGGATCATGATAATTAGCCAAAAAAACAAGATAATATGCTGCAATGAATAAATTGTTTACAAAAAAGCATTGTAGGCTGTCCTGCATCATACTTGACTTTCTGATTGAATTTGTGCATTCCGGTCCCGTATATAAATGTATAGTATTGAACCTTTTTTCATAAAAGATACTTCTAAGGGACCAACTGGTCCCATTGAACCACTGTCCTTTTCTATTAGGGCGCATTGGCATGTGGGATCTGGCTTTTCTAGCCCACAGGTAGGTGTGTAGAATCTGCTGTGCAGGCCGCTCACCTGGTGTTTTCTACCAGCACTCGACCAGTCCTAAAAGTTAACTCAACATCATAGCTGTCTTCCTCAATGGTTTTCGTTTGCCTGACTCAGTGACTACTTTGTGCCCTTGCTCCTCACCCCTGTGATTGTCTACTGGTGTTGCATTGCTGCTGTCTGAAGGAGTGTTCCATGCCAGGTACTCATTGTCCTGCCTCTCCCCCGGGAAGAGGGAGTGGGCTGTTCCATCCAGTGGTTCCAGGGCATGTAGACTGTCTATCAGATGTGGATGGTGCTTCCTTCTTGTTCTGGGTCCCGCCTCTGTGCCTTGGGTGTGTCTGCCAAGAATGGAAGGCATTCTCATTGGGACAGGAAGTGGTCCAGGAGGGAATCATGGCTGTACTGTGGCTATGCATGGTGTTAAGGCTTGGCGTGCAGATTAGCAGACCTACTATTACTACTGGCAAAACGACAGGTAGAATCCTCAACTGGAAACAAATGGTTTAAAGATCTAATATATTGCAATGAAAATGCATATCACAAGCTCACTGTACGAAATTGGATTATTAATTGAGGAAGCGAAGTACCCACCTCAAGTAATAATCCCAGTCCTCATCAGGGTGAACCACTAAAGTCATTAAAGAAACTTGAGCTCAACGCCCTGGTTAATATGGCACAGAGAAGACAGGCTTAACTTAGAGGCAGTAGGCTGCATGAATGAAACTATTTTGCGTTTGCAAACAGGCCGATTCGCAGAATCAGCCCGATGCAAATGCAAAAAAGGCTTTTCCTATGTACCAACCTCTATTTTGCCATCCAGTAACCTGTTACTGATCGCAAAATGGGTTTGCAATTTGGTATTAGGAAGGGGCGTGTTTAGAGTGTCCCTTCCTCATACCGAATCGCAGAGGTATGTATGAATGTTATGCGACCAAATACCGGTCGCAAAACATTTGCAGTTTACCATCAGATTCAATCTGATGGTAGCCCATTCGCAAACCCCTTACCTTTTGTGAATGGCAAAAACGTTTTTTAAGAGCAGGCAGTGGTTTCATTAAAAATGAAAAGAAAACTTTTCTTTTCTTTAAAACGCAACCTGTTTTTCTTTAAGGAAAACGGGCTGCATTTTAAAAAAATGATTGCTTTATTTAAAAGCAGTCATGGACATGGTGGTCTGCTGACCCCAGCAGGCCACCATCCCCGTGATTTTAGCGATTCCTAATTGGCTGCAAATTGCGACCTACCTCCTTATTATTAAAAGAGGTAGGTCGATTTGTGACCCCCCCCTAGGAATCGCTACATGAAACTCATGGAGTTTCATGCATTAGGAATAGCGATTACCTAATTGTGATTCACAGAAAATCACAATTAGGTAATCGCTATTCCTAATATTGATTCATGTGGCCCAATGTGTAAAGTATTTGTGCAATACTAAAACAGTAATAAAGTCGAAATGCAAAACAATAAGAATCCCAACACAAATTTGAAATATAGAGTAAAATTTAATGAACAAAAATACACCAAACTGAAAACAATCCATTAAGGGTTCCTGGAGATATGAATTTTTAACATTTTAAGTATAGAGAGTGCCATGACGTACAAAGTGCCAATCCTAGTCACTGGTCCATTAGAGGCTGTGGTCGAAGTGGGCGGGTTCAGCAGGGCACGGCGTGCCCCTACTTCTTTAATTCCGTTGCGCGCTGCATCGCATTTGGCGATGCAGCGCGCGCAACGAAATTCGTTTTATTTATTTATATGTCTACTTACCTCTATTCTGCCGTATTCCGTAGTTTACTACGCCCCACGTCACCGCCCGGCAGCACTCCCACCACGGGCCGCTACTGGCCACTCTACAGAGTTTGCCAGTAAAGCGCTGATTTTATTTTCTTGTCTTTCTTTGAATAGCATTGGTTTCACCGGGCGGGGAACTAGTGCAATCCTGGAGGTACTGCAATGCGTGGATTGGAAAACAAAATGTGAACTGCGGCTCTGTGTTCAGGGATATGGTCTTTTTACCATGCTGCTTACGTTTTGTAAGGATATAAGCAATGGACATTGAAATGGGTCCATTCAATGCCCTGTAGTGATGTCCTTAACTTTACAGGCAAAAGCACTCACTGATTTCTGAATAGTGAGTGTACAAGCGTTAAGGTAACCATGTTGTTCCTGCTTACATTTCACATGCTTTACTTAATTTTGCATTACCTATGAGTGTTTGCCTTTTCCAGGATGGTGGTACTTTTTTTTTTTATGGCAGCATATTGTTCTTGTCTAGTGCGTAATTTAAATTGAGCCGCATCCAGGTGTTTATAGCGGGGCACAATTGAGTTGTAGTTTAAGGCAGTGCGAGTTTCTCTCAGTGGGGTAGTATGGTGTTCAGTGGGGGAGAGGATGTGGCACTATGGTCCGAGCTGCCGAATTTGGAACTGGTTCAGCCTTCATGACCAGTCCACCAGACCACTCTCCTGAGGGAGCACATTCCCATGCTAGATCTTAGAAGGCCTGCAAGACCTTAGAAGCCCTGGTATCTTAGCACCAGCCGTTGGAGCCTAGCGGTGGCAAGTGTGATTTAACCATGAAGGCCTGTCCACCACAATCCATACTGACGTTCACCTCCAGTCTTGTGGGAAGGCCTATGAAGCAGCACACCCTAGAGCAATAGTGACTCTGTCACTGAGGTCACAGGACCTTGAGAAGGGCTGGCTCTAGGGCGATCTGACTTTGGGTAGGGGCGTCGTGTTTGCAAGTATATTATGGTTTTAAAAGCGCTTGCTGCCTCCTTCCTGGCCTCCAGCAATTTTCAGCAACAATAAAAATATTATTATAACTCTGGTGATTAATGTTCTTCTTAGAGAAAGTTCGGAATTTTGTCTAGTGGAAGTTTTGAATCGTGAAAAGGTAGCACAGATTGTTAATGTGCCTGCTGCAGAGAACATGTATCATGCAGATCACAAAGTGCACATAATGTAAATAGGTCAGTGGGTTACTGCTTTTGTCAGAGAGATCCTTTTGTTACTTGCTGTTTATAAGTTAAAATCCTAACATAGAACAGTAAGCTATTAACTGTCATCTAAGAGCTGCATACAAACTGCAAGGTATAAAGTAGAGCGTTATGTATTTTCCCCCAGTCTTTGATTATCCTAATGTTGCAAAAAGAATTATTTCGATAGAAATCAATTCTTATTATTAAAGAGAACCCCCAACCATGGTATTACGTTTTAAGTTTGTGTTTCTCCAGACCAATCACTATTAAACTATACTGCCTACTAGTATGGTTGTCATGTGACTCCTACACCTTGTAGTCCTTAGTCTTATGTAACATTTTCTATACAGTGATGTACACATGTATAATTGATTGTCTCTGAGTAATGTGTGTGATGTATAGTGCTCTGACACCCTACACTGGTATGAGTGGTGCTGTAAATCAAAGTAAATGCATCAGAGAGAGTGTGGTTATGGAGACATGAGGGGCACTGTTAAAGGGTGGTAGTGAGGCAATAAATGGCGGAGGTGATCATTGGGGGGCACTAACAAACACCAGCACTAAAGTCGGTCCTGCCCTTGAAGCCAATCCGCCTCACCCATTGGTACCTCCATTGACTTTGTTTCAGCATTAGTAGCTGCACCTCACCAGTGATCGGCAATGCAGGATTTGCACGCACACCAACCTAAGCTCGCAAACTTCACAGACTCTCTGCTTCATTCACAAGCACTTTTAACATGTGCTGCCTGCTTTGGGGCCACTGGAATTATGCAGCAAAGTAGGACAAAATTATGCCACAGTGTTGACTAAATTATGCAGCAAAAAAAAGGCTGCAGTGTAATGCAGTATCTTTTTTGATATTTTATTATTTTGACATTTGTACACATGCTAACAGTCTCTGGAAAGATTTTGCCTTATTAGTACCAGTGTAACATACAAATGCAGCAGTGATAAAGGTGATCAGTCAACCTTTGCAAAGGGCTCTCCACTTCGCAGCAACACAACTTTTGATCCGTTTGAGCTGCAAACAATGTATTAGTTAAAATTGTCAGATTATGCAGCAGATCTTGTATTATGTGGCAAATATGGCAGACCATAATTATATAGAAAACATTTGCAAACTAGGATATTTTGTCAATAATGTTTGAACTGCTCTTGTGGAAAATGGGAGGAGAAGTGCTAATGACAGAAACTCCATGGCTCGGAGACAAACGGCTTGTGCTTTCACTTTTAAGCGTTTTTGGGACATTTTGGGATTGGAAACATATTTATTTTAATGTCAATAACTCATATTAAACCTCAAATAATCATGTGTATCCATTGGTTGAATTAAATAACATAATAAGCTGTAACTGGTCAGTGAAATGCCAAACAAATACTTAAAATTGGGATGTTTTGGTCATTCTGGCCACACCTCTGACTCCGCCCACTGATCCAATCCTTGGGTTATTCCCACCCTCTGATTCTCTGCCCACAGTTCCTCTACTTTTTTTCCCCACTTCGACCACTGATTAGAGGTAATTTGGATCGTACTGACTAAAGAAGCGGAAATGGTTAAGGTGAATAGTGAGGCATCGAGGCAGGCATCCAGCGCAGTGAATTGTGAAAGGCTGCAGTGCAGCTGTAGTGGGCGGACTGATGGTCTGATGTGGCTTGTGGCACGCCGCACAAAGGTCAGAGGCGAAAAACAGGGCCCCACTGCTGCCATTGAAACTGTGGCCCTGCCTACACCCGGCATTCCCAGCCCATTTTGATTCTGCCCGAAGAAGCGAAGCGAGTGGCATTGAGGCAGAATGCGAGGTGAGTGCATGGCCCTCAGGTTCCCAGGTGGCGCAAGATGCCATTAGGGCGTCTGTGCTAGGGGAGGGGAGTGGGTGCTGCAGAAGCGGCTGCCCTCGGCCCCAGTGCTGCTTGTGGGCATGGGCCTCTCTGGAGGTTCCTCCTGTTGTCACTCCCACCAACATTGCCAAACCCCTGCCAATACTGCCGCCAGAGACTGCCAGCAGCCATCACCATTGTAAGCGCCTAAGCGCCAGAGCAAACCAGCTCTTCCAACTTCTTTTTTAATTTAACAACATAGTAATCGGCCCCAGGAATAACTAGGCGCAATTTAGGGATCTACAGCTCTGTTGTGCTTTGTGCTTGACCTTTGTGCTTTATGTTTTGCGCTTCGTGCGGTGGTGATGACTACTGAGACGCTTAGTGGGCATTTAAGAACCTGGCGTAATAGCATACCATCAAATCAGCCCGCCAGCACATTAACACACTAGCACTCTAGCCAGCAACTTTAAGCTGTTACCAGAAGAGTGTGGGGGCACTGCACACATCAGATAAGTGCCCTCTACCAAAGCTCTCTCTCCAATAGATGTCCCCCAAAGGCTATGCAAGCAGCTTCCGGGCCTGCGATTTCAATGAGGTCGGGGAAGGTCTGCGGGATCCATCCACAGTAGGACTGCCAGCAAGAAAAGCACTCCCCAAATTCCTTAAAATAACCCAACCAACTTCCACCACACAGAATCTCCTGGCCCTCATGGAAAAGGGGCCTAAGGAGCAGCCCGGAGGAAATTCAATAACTGGGGCCTGCAGTCCGAAATAGGGTGCCTCTACCTTTGTTTCATGAACAATAAACAGAGCATTGTGCACTCTCTGACAGGATCCAGAAAACTGTGCAAACACCAAGCCTCCTGGCCAGAGTCCTGTTCTCTGCCCCAGCAGCTCCGCTGTTGCGTCGCCTGCCGCTGCTCCCGACACCTCTATCCAGGTAGGTGTTCAAGGCCCTCCTCCACCTGCAGGCTCCTGCCTGCGCCTCATCCCTGGTGGTCCAGTGGGAGAGCCTTGCTCTTCTGCTGTTCCTCTGTTGTCTGTCTGCGTGTTGTGCCCGTTTTGTCTCTCTGTCTGTCTTTTGCATTGTTGTGCCTGTTATCTGTGTTTTTCTGTTGACCCTGTAATTTCACCCTTTTGCTCGTTTGGTGTGCCTGTTGCCCTTGTTTTTGTCCTATGTGCCTGTTTCGCCACCCTTTTTCCCGCCGCTGCTCCCTTGCAGCCCCTCCCTCCTGCTGATTCCCGCTCCCCATCTCCCAGCTGCGCTTCCCTCCCCCCTTCCCTATATCATGGTGGCCGCTGTGCGGCCACGCCGCTAGCACGGCAAAGGCGTGCCAAAGGCTTGCCCATCCGCGACCGCGACCAGCGCCAGAGACCCTGGATTTCTGACCATTCACTGCTATGACTCAGCTGCCCTCCTCGCACTCAACCCAGGAAGGAACAACAACTGCCAGCTGTCCACACCGAACACCACCCACGGCCAGTTCTCCTGTCGTCACTGCCACCAAGCCTTCACCACCCTCCGCACCCCCACGGCTGCCGCCCCCCCACCGGATGCCAGCACCCCCGAAGCCCCTGAGGTGCATCCTTCTCAACGTGCGCTCCCTGCACAGACACACTGTAGAGATCAGGGACCACCTCGACACCCTCTCGCCAGACGTCGCCCTCTTCACAGAAACTTGGACCAACTCCACCTCTGCCCCTGACATCGCCACCGCCATCCCCGACAAAGATCCAGAGGAAGGACCGCCCCAACCGCCCAGGAGGAGGACTTGACATCGCACACAAGAGCTCCCTCCGACTCACCACCTCCAGCTCGAGCGTCAGCCTGCCCACCACCGAGCACCTTCATTTCCAGATCCAGACCAGCCCCAGAACGACCCTATGAGCCACCCTCGCCTACAGGCCTCCCGGACCTCGAACTGCGTTCACCACTACCATCGCCGACCTCATCACGCCCCACGCCATCGCCTCCATGGACTACATGTTCATCGGAGACCTCAACTTCCACCTCGACAACCTCAGCAACCCCAACTACGCTACCCTCCTGGACAACCTTGCCAACCTCGGACTGAAACAACTTGTCACCACCCCCACCCACAAGGCAGGACACACCCTCGACCCCATTTTCGCAGGAGGTAACAGCATCCACTTCAGCCACACCACGCAACCGCCCTGGACGGACCACCACTGCGTATGCTTTCATGTCGACAAACCCACCGCCCCTAAACCGGCAACCCGCCTCCCACGAAGGAACTGGAGCAAGGTCACTGAGGAGCAGCTCAACTCCACCCTCAACCGCGATGTCCCCTCCACTTCGACCGACGCTATCTTCGCAGCCAAAGAACTTCATAGGTGGCTCACCAACTGCGCAGACGAGCTCGCGCCCCTGCACAACCCCGACAGACAGCTCCCCAGAAAGGCCACCTGGTTCACCGCCAACCTCCAAGAATCCAGACGCACCTGCAGACGTCTTGAGAAGAACTGGAGCAACAGCAAATCCTTGGAAGACCGCACCACCTACAAGAACGCCATGACAGAATACCACCAATGCATCAGATCCACCAAAATGACCTTCATCCAGAACAAGATCCGCGCCAACTCCAGCAACTCAGAGGAACTCTACAGCATCATCCAGGAATTCATCAAACCCCCCAGTGAAACAACGGACATCACCCCCTCCCAGGACCTCTGTAACAAGCTTTGCTCCTACTACCATCTGAAAATCAAGTGCCTCTACGACAACTTCAATGACCAGACACCTGACTCCGAAACCACTCCCTCCTCCAGCAACGCCAGCCAGCCCACCATCTCCTCCTGGACCTTAGTCACCACTGAAGACACCGCTTCGACCATGAAAGGCATCCACTCAGGGGCCCCCACGGACCCCTGCCCCCGCACATTTTCCACAGAGCCACCGCCACCATCGCACTGGAACTACGACGCACCATCCACGCCACCTTCGAAACCGGCACTTTCCCCGACAAATGGAAATGCGCAGAAGTCTGGCCCCTACTCAAGAAGCCCTCCGCAGATCCTACGGACCTCAAGAACTACTGACCCATCTCCCTCCTCCCCTTCATGGCCAAAGTCACCGAGAAGACCGTCAATGCCCAACTAACGAAATTCATCGAAGAGAACTCCATCCTCGACCCCTCCCAATCTGTATTCCACAGCAACCACAGCACTGAGACCGCTCTACTCGCCGCTACAGATGACATCCACACCCTCCTCGACCAAGGACACACCGCGGCCCTGATCCTACTTGACCTCTCTGGAGCCTTCGACACCGTCTCCCACCGCACACTCACCCCCAGACTCCATGAAGCCGGCATACAGGGAACTGCCCTCGACTGGCTCCACTCCTTCCTCACCGGCAGAACCCAAAGAATCAGACTTCCACACTTCCTCTCCAAACCCACAGAGATCAACTGCGGAGTACCCCAAGAATCATCCCTCAGCCCCACGCTCTTCAACATCTACATGCCCCCCTTCGCTGCCATTGTCAGACATCATGGACTCAGCAAAGTATCCTACGCCGACAACACCCAGCTCATCCTCTCCCTCACCAAGGACCCCATCACCACCAGACTCAATTTCAGGAAGGAATGAAGGACGTCGCATCCTGGATGAGCAGCAGCTGCTTGAAGCTCAACTCGGAGAAGACAGAGGTCCTCGTCTTCAGACCATCCCCCTCTGCATGGGACAACACCTGGTGGTCCACCGCCCTTGGCAGACTCCCCACCCTGACGGACCATGCCCGGAACCTCGGAATCATACTCGACTCCTCCCTCTCCATGACCCGACAGGTCAACGCTGTCGCCTCCACCTGCTTTGACACCCTCTGCATACTCCGGAAGACCTTCAAATGGATCCTCCCCGAATCAAGGAAGACCGTCACCCACGCACTCATAACCAGCAGACTGGACTACGGAAACGCCCGCTACGCCGGGATCAACAAGTCTCTGCTCCGCAAACTCCAGACCATACAGAACACCACAGCCAGACTCATCCTCGGCATCCCTCGACACGAACGCATCACCCAACACCTGCAAAACCTCCACTGGCTCCCCGTCGAGAAGAGAGTAACTTTCAAGATACTCACCCACGCCTACAAATGCCTCCACAACACAGGACCCCAATATCTCAACGATAGAATCTCCTTCCTCGTACCCAAGAGAAACCTCCGATCCGCCGACCTTGCCCTCGGTGAACCCCTGCGCATCCGCAGAGCTAGAACGGCTGGAAGAACCTTCTCCTACATCGCAACCAAGACCTAGAACGAGCTCCCGATCGACATCAGACACGCCTTCACCCTGCACATCTTCTGGAAGACCCTCAAGACCTGGCTCTTTGATTGACCGGAGCTCCCCCCCCCACCCCAGTGCCTTGAGACCCTCACGGATGAGTAGCACGCTTAAAATCCCCTAATTGATTGATTGATTGACCAAGGAATTGCTTGGATCGCTACGTCTGTGTTCATGGAACATTATTGTTGTTGCAAGTAACCCTGGGTGAAGTACTACGCTACGCTCGCATAGTTTGCGAAGTTTGCGCTACTTCGCGAATTGCACGTAGCACAGTGCAAACACGCGTAGCGGTCATTTTTTGCTTGCTCGCGGTCCTCAACGTCAAGTTGGCGACCGCGAGCAAGCAAAATGACATCCCGGCGAGACCTTTTCCTCGTTCGCGATCAGCAACATCAAGTTGCCGATCGCGAGCGTGGAAAATAAACCTCCCGGCGAGATTCTCAACGCGGGGAGGTCAGGTTTCTCATTGCGAGTGGTCGTGTATGCTCGCGAGTGGTCGTGTATGCTCGCGACCGCTCGCGATGAGAAACTACCAGTCCGCGTTGAGAAAGCTGCCGCTCGAGTAGAAATCTACTCGAGCGGCAGAAAACGACCGCTTGCACTGTGCAAGATGCGGTTTGCACTGATTGCACAGTGCGGACAAGCATCCGGCACTGTGCAATCAGTGCGAACAGCATTTTGCACAGTGCACTAAGCAGTTCGCGTAGCTACGTGTAGCTCGCGTAGTGCGAAGTGCACTTCGCGTAGCTACGCATAGCGCTACTACGCGAACTACGCCCAGGGTTAGTTGCAAGCAAAACATCTGACCCCAAATTTTATAGCCTATTTGCAAACCTTTGACATAATTCTCCTTCAGGAGGCATATCTTTAAGATACATTCCATATACAGGGGTTCATAAATTTCTCTGTGCCGGAGAGCAAAGAAGTGAAATATGGCCATTCAAAGGTTGGCCTGGCAATATACACGTCTGTGACAAGCATAGGCTTATCCAGGGCACTACATTCTAACTCGCAGGCAATAAATGCAGTTGAGATCACAATCTACTGCCAGAACGTTAAATCTCAGGTTGTAATCGTCAATGTTTATATGCACCCCAAAGGCAGGAGGAAAAAACTACAAATTTTGTGATTTCTGGTGATTTCAATTTACAACTTTTAAGATCCTCCTCCAAAGATGAGTTCACATTGGCACAGTCCCAATACTTGAATATATAGCGGCCCAGGGCAGAAATGAAAATGATAAATTAAAGATAATCGGTAGGCAGATTTGAGGTGATTTAGAGCATCTAAGCTTTTGTGCACTCAGTGGACGGTTCCCAGGGGACAATCCGCCGGCAGCCTCATATCACTCAAAGTTAGCCAGCTCTATAACATATTACACCATTGTCTCCCTTTCACTAATATACAATATTAATTTATTTCATCTTGGTGTGAAGGGGGATAGCGACCATCTTCCTCAAGAGGTGACCTTCCTTGTAGCCACCATAGTATACCATCGACCAAAGGAAGTACCCGGCTCAGTACACACTATTAATAACAAAAGGATTAAATATTCCCCTTGACCATAAACGATTGGATGGAATCAGCAAAAGTGTTGTTACAACATATCTGGCAACTTCCAACAATGCCCTAACTATCTGGGAGTTATTTACCAAAGGGCTCGCCGAGAATGGAATCAAACACTTAGGGGCAGATTTACAAGCCCCTTGCGCCACTTTTGCGTCACTTTTAACATGGGAAAAGTGACGCAAAAGTGGCGCACGGGGCTTGTAAATCTGCCCCTAAGCACCCAGCAACAGGGGTGTATCCCCTTGGCACAATTTAAACTAAAGACGTCTAAAAGGGCTGTATACAAAACACTAAGGGGCATATTTACAAGCCCCTTGCGCAACTTTCTGCGCCGCCGCTGCGTCACGCATGTGACGCAGCGGCGACGCAAACCATGCGCCGCGTTGCGCAATATTTACAACGTGACGCATCTAGGGAGATGCGTCACGTAGTAAACCCCTGCGCCACATGAAACCTGCGTCAGGTTTCATGTGGGCGTTCCTGCGCAGGGGGGGCGTTCCGGCGCAGGGACGCCTCGGAAAAGTGACGCAGTGAAATCTACGAGATTTCACGCAGTCACTTTTCCAATGCTGGTGTGTCAAATCCTTACGCCTGCTTGAAGCAGGCGTAAGGATTGACACACCATGTTAGGGATAGGGAAGGTTGGCACAGTGCTGGAGTTGCGTCGCGCTTGCGACACAACTTCAGCACTGCGCCAACCTTTCGCCGGCAGATGCATCACGCATCTGCTTCTCCTTGCGCCACGATGCGCCGCATTGTAAATGCGGCGCATCGGAGGTGGCGCAAGGGTAAACTTGCGTGACGCATTTTCCCTGGCGCATCTCTGCTGATTTGCAGGGATGCGCCAGGGAACGTAAATATGCCCCTCTGAGCCCTCAGCCAAAGGCCTGGGGACGCCCATTTACAATCAACGCTGAGACAGCAAAAAAACTCCCAAAACAAAATGTAATGGGCCATAAAAAGGCAGCAGCATGACTCATTATGGGCAACATTACTTTGTGATGTAAGATACAGTGACAGTGTGCGCTTTTGGAAAACAACGAATAAGCTGCTGTGCTCTGCCCAAGGGGGGGTCAGCTCACACCTGCCAGAGGAAACTTGGGCAAAATTTTAGCCTGACCTCTTTAATCAGCAGCCAGCTGGAGGAAACGCTGGTCAGGTCCATGATGAAATACAGATAACAGGCCTCATCTGCTACAAACTTAAGGCAGCTCACCCACTACTCGATCCACTTCAGCCAATAACAGGACGCTTTAATTAAATACTTCCCATAAGTGGTGGGACAATTAGATGGCAAATATCAAAGGGCAGAAATGAAGGGGCCAGGGCCCAAATGGTATTCGTTCAGCTTTCTTCAAGCTTGATGCAGCATATTGCGCAGAAGACCTAGCATGAGTTTTCAATCAAATCCTTGTGGAAGGAGCAAAACCGGCTTCGGGGTGAGGGTCCATAATGTTCCCAATTTTCAAGAGTGGAGATAAATCCTCTGCTAAAAACTACAGTCTTGTAGCGCTCATTGATAACAAGGCCAAATATTTTGCAGGCACTCTTCTCGAGGAGCTAATAACCTGGGCCTCTAATAACGCCATAATTCTGTTAAATCAGGTGGGTTTTTCCAAATTGACTGGAACCACAACAAATAATGGCCTTTTCACTTCTGGTTGAAGGAGCAAAAAGAGCAATGCTGCCATTGCATCTGTGCTTCATTGACTGTAGGTCAGCTTTTGACCATGTTGACTTGGGGTAACTATGGTGTAAATTGGTGAACTGGAACATTCCACCAGCCCTCCTGAACTTACTCATACTTTTACATACCGTCATGTGGGTGCAGATTAAGCTGAGCACTGGATCACACCTCTCCAGAAAAATTCGAAAATATAAAGGCCTGAACTAGGAGCATGTGCTCATGCCCACCTCGTTCAACTCTTTCTGCAGACTTAACACCAAAATTAAACATCAGTGACTCACATGCGCCTTAACTAGGAGGCATGGTTCTCTTCAGTTCTCTGTATGCAGATGACTTGGGAGTATATTATCAAGAACGGCGTTAAAAATTATCGCCGGTTTAGCGGCAGAAAACTGCCGCTAAACCGGTGATAACGGACTTGATAATATGCTCTTGAGAATTCAATAGAAGTCCATGTTCTGGTGTGAACATGGGCTTCTATTGAACTCTCCAGGGCATATTATCAAGCCCATTATCGCCGCTTTAGCAGCAGTTTTCTGCCGCTAAACCGGCGATAATTTTAACGCCGTTCTTGCTAATATACCCCTTGGTTCTAAATAGCCGCACTCAGGTAGTGCTACAGTGTTTGCTCAACATCATGCTGGAATATTCCATTGAAAACAGCCTGGTTATCAATCTAGGAAAACTAAAACTATGTCAATTAACAATGCAAGGAGAAGGACTCCAAGCTGGTACTTGGGCAGGAAGAAGCTCGATCCAGTAGATGAATACAAAATTCTTAGAGTCATCATTGATAAAGATAGGTCATTTGTCCCGCTTAAAGAGGCTATGAGAAGATTAGGCAATGCACTGGCCATAACCTTTAAATATTTAAAGAGGAAACTAACTGGCTCAACTCTGACGCCACTCCTTTGAATTGACCAAGCAAAGCTGCTGCCCACCATAGCTTAGTGGAGAGAACTTCTGAAAGGGAGAGATGCGATAGGCCTGGACAACATCATGACCAGAACTTACAGAATGATTTTTTTTTTTTCAAACAACTAATCGTTTAATTGCAAAAACAGAATGATTTTTAATCTCCACAAATACACCTCTCCGGTGCAGATAAGGCTGGAATTTGGTTTCCAGAAGCAAACTCTGGCAAGACGAGGGGCCTACATAAACTGTTTGAATAAAATCAGGAAGGCCGCTCCCAACACCTTGAATTTCTATTTCAAAGAGGAATCCACACAATGAAGTTTCTCAAATATGTGGAAGGGAAAATGGCAGCACTGGACAGATTGTCAGAGCCCACTGGGTTTTCTGTCAACAATCGATATCCTTGATGCTTCTGAGTCTGGGAACACTGACAACTCTCTGACGGTTTGAGACTGAAGTACTTCATTGAGCCAAGAGTATGTATGTTAAAAGTGAGATATTGTCAGATGTCACAAAAATACAAAATGAGCAGCGAGTCCAATGAACAGCACTTCCCCTTTGTCCCACCGTAAGTAATTTCCAAAGAAGCATTGTGCACTCGCTATAAGCACCTGCTGCTCAAGGGTACGACCTGAGTGCACAATATAGAAATATATATATAGTGGTTGTTGGAAATGGCCCTTTTTGCAGGGTTATCCCCAAACTTTTTGCTTCTCCCTCCTATTTTTTCCTGACCTGTTGTTCTTGGCTTTAGGAGTCTGGGCACTTTACCACTGCTAATCAGTGCTAAAGTGCATATGCTCTCTGTGTAAATTGTTATTATGATTGGTTATCCATGATTGGCATATTTCAATTACTGATAAGCCCCTAGTAAAGTGCACTGAGTATGCCAGGGCCTGTAAATCAAATGCTACTAGTGGGCCTGCATCACTGATTGTGCCACCTACATGAGAAGCTCTGAAAAGGTTACTCAGGCCTGCCAACCGCAGTGCCTGTGCGCAGTTTGTAAACTGCCATGTCAACCTGGCAAGTGCACCCACTTGCCAGGCCCTAACCTTCCCTTTTCTTACATGTTAGTCACCCCTAAGGTAGGCCCACGGTACCCCTGTGGGCAGGGTGCAGTGTATGTAAAAGGTAGGACATGCCCTGATGTGTATGGCATGTCCTGATAGTGAAATACTGCCAATTTCGTTTTTCACTATTGCAAGGCTATCTGTTCCCATAGGACAGAATGAGGAGTTTGCTTATAACATCTTATAAACATGACTACCCCTGGGAACAAGGTAGGAAAATAATGTTTAATATGCCTGAACTCCGAATCTAAAGATGCATCTTTTAGGAAAGGTGATCTTTACATTCTTTGTTTCAAAATACCACTTTTAGAAAGTAGGTATTTTCTTGCTTAGCCATCCTGTGTGCCTCTGCTGGGTGGTGTATTGACTGTCTGGCTTTGGAGTGACAGGGACTGGGGAGGTGCAGTGGCTCCAGAGAGTCTGGATGAGTCAGCACTAGGCTGAATAGGCCTGGTCTACATTTGGCATAGTGGGAGGAGTAGCACCTGCACCTAAATAGGGATGTGCCTGCCTGCCACAATGATGGCTCTGCCCCCTTGTGGTGAGTGTGGGGCCAGGGCTTACACTTACAATGTGGAGTGTTGTGCACTGTAAGGAGATTTTTAAGTGCCTCCCAGAACTGGTTTGTGCTGGGCTCAGAGCCCTGGGTCAGGAGAGAACAAAGAGATTTACTGTATAAAAAGAGGGGCCCAGACCCCAGACTTTTAGATCATTCCTGGAATTCAAGAGGAACCTTTGCCAAGGAGAAGAGCTGGAGAGACTGAGGAGAAGCACTGCCCTTGCTGTGTGTCTGGGGTTGGCCTGCAGTTGCTGTTTCTGCCAAGGAAAGGAGAAGGACTTTGCTGTGTGCTGTGTGCCCTGCTTGAAGGAGATCTCTAAGGGCCTTAAGTGTGCTGGCCTTTTGTTCTGAAGTCTCAGGGACACAAGGACTTCACCCCCAGCTCCCCTGAACTTTGCTGCTGTGAGTTCTAGCCTGCCAAGTGGTGTCTGTGCCAGTTTTGGGCCTCTGGAGGTTGCTGCTGCTGTTTGGGAGCTGGAAGAAAGAAGAAACTCAAAGGACTACAGAAATCGACGCATCGCTCTTCTTGCGGCTGTTTTCCCGACGCATCTCCACAGCACAAGAAGAATTTCCACACATCGCTGCGCCGCTGTGGAAACTGCAAGAATCGACGCATCGAGGGATCACAGCTGAAGAGGACCAATGCAGCGCTGCTCAAAGCCGACGCATCGATTGCCGACGCATCCTGGATTTCCACGCATCGTACCTGGGCGGCAAGTTCTTCCGACGCATCACCCGCGGACCGGAACCGTCATGAACAATCGACACATCACTCCCCATACAGACCGGATTCGACGCAACCCTTCCTCTGCATGCAGTGGGACTGTCGCATCGCCTCCCCAAGGTCTCAGGAGTGTCGCATCTCTTTGTTTTCCAACGCTGCGGCTGTTTGGCTTGTGAACTTTGACGCAGCTACAGGTACTTTGGTGAAAAGTCACGCATCCATAGTTTTCTACGGTACAAATTCTTAAAACCTTTTGAAAGTCATATTTTTAACTGTGTATGTTGTATTTTTGTTGTTTTGGTCTTATTTAGTTGAGATAAAGATATTTTATTTGTCTAACCTGGTGTGGTGTCCATTTGTGGTGTTTTCACTGTGTTACTGTGAGTGTTGGTACAAATACTTTACACATTGCCTTTGGGATAAGCCTGTCTGCTCGTGCCAAGCTACCAAGGGGGTGAGCAGGGGTTATCTAAAGTGTGTTGACTAGAAGCAAGGGAACCTATTTGGACAAAGGTACCTACCTCTGCCAACTAGAGCCCCCCATTTCTAACATAGGTGGTCAGCGATGAGGATTTGAACTTGTATTTGAACTTGACCCACAGTGAGTGGTGTACGTCACTAGTTTAGTGCAGACCACTACGCAACCACATACTGTGTTTTGATTTTGGTTCTATTTTTGCTTGATCCTTAAAGTATCCATCCACCATGTCTGAGAAAAGTAAACCAGCGAGTGAGGCTGCAGAATTGGAGTTTGATATTGAAAGGTTGCATACCTACAGAGTAGATCAGCTCAAGCAATTTTGCAAAGAATTTGGATGTCCCATGAGGAGCAGCTCCAGGAAGGAGGAGCTACAGAAGGCCTTAGGGGTCTGGTGGGAGGCCAGAGAGGCTGGGGAGACAGGTGATGGAGAGGTGGATGAGGATGCACCAGAGGATGGGTTCAGATCACAGGATTTGCCTGTTGGGAGAGCAGCCTCTAGGGCTAGTAGCAATCATTCTTCCAGGAATTTTTCTCCAGAGCATTTGGAGGAAAGGCAAAGGGCCAGAGATCATAAGTTGGAGGTCATGAGACTCCGGGCAAAGGCAGAGGAGAGCAAGAACGCTTTTGCCTTGGAAGAGAAGAAATTGATCTTGGCACATGAGCTGAGAATGAGAGAGCTTGATGAGGAGCTCAGAAGGCTTGAGGCCATGAGTGTCTTAGCTAAGAAAAAGGAAATGTGTGCAGCTCATGAAGTGAGCTTGGCTGGGTTGGAGGTGGAGTTTAACTCAGATGGTGGCAGCAAAACTGGATTGTCTAGTGCTGAGGGAGAAGTACACACACCCAGAGATGTGGCGCCTGACTTGAAGGAGGGGGTTGACATACACCAAGGGGTTCAGGGTTATGAGGTAGCTCCAGTGGTGTGCAGTGTCCCTGAGGTGGATTGGGGAACTGGCACAGGGGTTCATATTCCTAGTGGTGGGAGGGACACTCTACTGACTCTAGATGAGAGGTGTAGGGAGAGGGGTTCCCCCATGGTAGAAGCCTTGGTATGTGAGTATGGGGACTGCCCAGAAGAGTGTGGGTTGAGTGACAGAAACAGTCAGACACTGTCTTGCCAGTCTCAGGAGGGTGATGTGAGGTACTTGTGTGAGGCACTGGGTGGTGAGGCACAGAGTAGCTTGGTCAACGCTTGTGTGGGGCCGTGTGATTCAATTGTTGGAGAGCATATTTTAATTCCCTGTTTTCCAGAGCTATGCCAACAGCCAGTGGAGTGTGAGTTCTCTGACCCCAGGGAGCTTGCACTGGAGGTAGAACTTTTGGTGGATTCCAGAGGATCTGAAGAAGCTTTTGGGAGTGATCCTGAAGGGGGTGGCTCAGGTCTTCCCCAACCAAGTGAGGTATGGGAGGTTTGTAGTGGCCCAGACAGGTCCCAGAGTAGTGGGAGGGGTGTAGGGTCCAGTGTCCAGTCTCAGAGGAGAAGGAGTGGGAATGGGCTGTGTCCCAAGGTGCCTGAAACCCAGTCCCAGGGCTTGGTTGGTTCTATAAGTGAACACCAGGAGGGAGGGCCTAGTCTGTACCGAGAGCCCATCCCCTGAGGGGGATCCCAAAGTGTCAGGTGGACTGGGGGGACTGCTGTAACAAGCATCCCACCAGTTCTGGTGTCTGGCAGCACCACTCCAGTGGGGAGGGTACATGAATCCAGAGAAAAGGGTGAGGGGGGACGCTGTACCCAGTAGAAGGACTGGTGTGTCAGGGGTTGCCAACTCTGAGGTCAAAGCACCCCAGGACTGACCCTGGTGAGGCCACTTCTGGCCTGGGGGGTCTTCATGCTCTGTCAAGTGGATAGGAGGCTGGAGACCTGCGTCAGGCAGACTCTTGTACAACTCATGAGTAGTGTGTTTCCCTTGGGGGGGGGGGTTGGTGTACTCCCCCAGAAGTCCTGGGTTGCCAGGCACAGGTCCAGCCTAAGGGTACAGACCCTGGGTTGGAGGACCAGGTTCAGGGTGTCCCCCCTGACCTGGAGGAAGGGGCGACTGCTAACAGTGCCCCAACCAAGTTGTCTTCTGGGGGTACCACTCCAGGTGGTAGGGTGCAGAGCCCTAGGGAGGAAGAGAGGGTGTGGGAGAGCCCACCCCAGTCTCTTGTCCAGCCACAGTGTACAGACCCTGGGCTGGTGGGCCAGTGTCAGGATGTCATACCTGACTTGGCAGGAGAGAGAGAGGTGAAAAGGTGCCAGGCACCTGGGGCTACCGCCCCCCACTTTCTGATGCCACAGAGGTTAGAGAGGCCTAAAAGGCATAAGGCCTGGCTCTCATCACTGACAGTTGCTAGTGGCCACTGTGGCTTGCTGTCCTGGTGGACAGAGTTGCCCCGGGGAGGGGGACAGGAGTCGCACCCCAGGGGTGGACTGGGCCACACCACTGTGTTGGCCATGTGGGTACTGTCTGCCTGTTGGGATACATCTGTGAGCAAAGTAAGTTTAGGTGCTGCACAGATGGGGTCCACAGGTGAGGAGAAGGGTTCCCCATGGGTCAGCTTAGTGGGCCCTGAAAGTATGGATAGAGGGATCCAACTGGGTTCAGGAAGGCGTAGAATGAGAATAGATTCCTGCTGTTGCGGGCCAGGTTCCATGTTTATCGCCCCAAGCCGGGAAGCCCATCAAGGTATTTATTGGTCTACCCTGGCTTTAGACTGGAAGGGGGTTGTGTTGGAAATGGCCCTTTTTGCAGGGTTATCCCCAAACTTTTTGCTTCTCCCTCCTATTTTTTCCTGACCCGTTGTTCTTGGCTTTAGGAGTCTGGGCACTTTACCACTACTAATCAGTGCTAAAGTGCATATGCTCGCTGTGTAAATTGCTATTATGATTGGTTATCCATGATTGGCCTATTTGATTTACTGATAAGCCCCTAGTAAAGTGTACTGAGTGTGCCAGGGCATGTAAATCAAATGCTACTTGTGGGCCTGCATCACTGATTGTGCCACCCACATGAGTAGCTCTGAAAAGGTAACTCAGGCCTGCCAACCGTAGTGCCTGTGCGCAGTTTGTAAACTGTCATGCCAACCTGGCAAGTGCACCCACTTGCCAGGCCCTACCCTTCCCTTTTCTTACATGTTAGTCACCCCTAAGGTAGGCCCAAGATACCCCTGTGGGCAGGGTGCAGTGTATGTGAAAGGTAGGACATGCCCTGATGTGTGTGGCATGTCCTGATAGTGAAATACTGCCAATTTCGTTTTTCACTATTGCAAGGCTATCTGTTCCCATAGGATAGAATGGGGAGTTTGCTTATAACATCTTATAAACATAACTACCCCTGGGAACAAGGTAGGAAAATAAAGTTTAGTATGCCTGAACTCAGAATCTAAAGATGCATCTTTTAGGAAAGGTGATTTTTACATTCTTTGTTTGAAAATACCACTTTTAGAAAGTAGGTATTTTCTTGCTTAGCCATCCTGTGTGCCTCTGCTGGGTTGTGTATTGACTGTCTGGCTTTGGAGTGACAGGGGCTGGGGAGGTGCAGTGGCTCTAGAGAGTCTGGATGAGTCAGCGCTAGGCTGAATAGGCCTGGTCTACATTTGGAGTGGTGGGAGGAGTAGCACCTGCACCTGAATAGGGCTGTGCCTGCCTTCCACAATGATGGCTCTGCCCCCTGTGGTGTGTCTGGGGCCAGGGCTTACACTTACAATGGAGAGTGTTGCGCACTGTAAGGAGATTTTTAAGTGCCCCCCAGAACTGGTTCTGGGGGGCACTGGGCCAGGAGAGAACAAAGATATTTACTGTATAAAAAGAGGGGCCCAGACCCCAGACTTTTAGATCATTCCAGGAATTCAAGAGGAACCTTTGCCAAAGAGAAGAGCTGGAGAGACTGAGGAGAAGTACGGCCCTTGCTGTGTGTCTGGGGTTGGCCTGCAGTTGCTGTTTCTGCCAAAGAAAGGAGAAGGACTTTGCTATGTGCCGTGTGCCCTGCTTGAAGGAGATCTCCAAGGGCCTGAAGTGTGCTGGCCTCCTGTTCTGAAGTCTCAGGGACACAAAGACTTCACCCCAGCTCCCCTGAACTCTGCTGCTGTGAGTTCTAGCCTGCCAAGAGGTGTCTGTGCCAGTTTTGGGCCTCTGGAAGTTGCTGCTGCTCTTTGGGAGCTGGAAGAAAGAACAAACTCAAAGGACTACAGAAATCGACGCATCGCTCTTCTTGCGGCTGTTTCTCCACGGCGCAAGAAGAATTTCCACGCATCGCTGTGCCACTGTGGAAACCGCCGCTGCGCCTGTCGCCGCTGCAAGAATTGACGCATCGAGGGATCGCGGCTGAAGAGGAACGACGCAGTGCCGCTCGACGCCGCTGCATCGATCGCCGATGCATCCCGGATTTTCACGCATCGTACCTGTGCGACAAGTCCTTCCGACGCATCACCTGTGGACCGGAACCGTCACGAAGAATCGACGTATCACTCCCGTACAGACCGGATTCGACGCAACCCTTCCTCTGCGCGCAACAGGACTGTCGAATCGCCTCCCCAAGGTCTTAGGAGTGTCGCATCTCTTTGTTTTCCGACGCTGCGGCTGTTTGGCTTGTGAACTTTGACACATCTACAGGTACTTTGGTGAAAAGTCATGCATCCATAGTTTTCTATGGTACAAGTTATTGAAACCTTTTGAAAGTGATATTTTTAACTGTGTATGTTGGATTTTTGTCGTTTTGGCCTTATTTAGTTTAGAGAAAGATATTTTATTTTTCTAACCTGGTGTGGTGTCCCTTTGTGGTGTTTTCACTGTGTTACTGTGAGTGTTGGTACAAATTCTTTACACATTGCCTTTGGGATAAGCCTGTCTGCTCGTGCAAAGCTACCAAGGGGGTGAGCAGGGGTTATCTAAAGTGACTTCCCCCTTACCCTGACTAGAAGCAAGGGTCCCTATTTGGACAAAGGTACCTACCTCTGCCAACTAGAGACCCCCATTTCTAACAGTGGTGCACCAACAGTAAATAATAATGTTGTAGAGTCCAAATCAAAGTGTAGATTATTTCATAAATTCTTTATTGTGCTTGTACAGTAGACATAGATCCAAGTGTTACAGCAAAACAACACAGCCAGCACGTTTGATTCACCACTGTGAACTTCTTCAGGGTGTTTTGATTTTGTACAGCCAATATACCATGATATGCATCTTGTGAAAGTGTAGTCCACCATATGGAAATATACCAAATATGCATGGGGTCCCGTTAGATTACACACCCTGGATCCTTTTAATATCAGGCAATGCCGCCCCCATACTTGACACCTCAGTCCGTGTCCAGGATAGTAGAAAAACTGCAACTCGCACCACATGAGTGCAAAAACAAAATGGGAACCCTCTGAAGAAGTTCACAATGGTGAACAAAATGCATAGGCTGTGATGTTTTGCTGTAACACTTAGACTATATGTCTACTGCACAAGCGCAATAAAGAAGATATGGCACATTCTACATTTTGATTTGGACTCTTACATTATTTACTGTTGATGCGCCATTATATTGTCAGATGTGGTGGCTCACCCTCAGAGAAACATGGACTTTCAACATCCTTATTTACCTTTTACCTCTGGCTCTGGTGCATATAACATCTTTTATTATTACTTGCCTGCTTTTGTCCTACGTCTTCTCCTGCACTAAGGGATCTACCATGTAGGAAAGTCATCCTTTTTAACCTTTTTACCCTGATCACCCTCATTTATTGACTGATACTGGTGGTTACTGACTCTAAAAGTGACATGGGCACTGCTAATCAGACCGAGGGGCTGTGCTCTGTCTTTAAAAGATATATGGTAAATGGTGTAATTACAATTGGTGCAGACAATCTACCTGTAAGTCCCTAGTTATGGTAGGGCATGCAGGTTTAGAGACCGAGTGGACTTAATGCACTGCTGTTGTGTCTGCGGTCATTTTAAAGTCAGCGCTGCCTTTCAGGCTGGTTTTAAAATAAAAATATGGTCAAATTCTACTTTGGAATTAAAAGTATTTCCAAAGTCTAAAACGACTTTTTCATTACATATACGTCACCCCTAAGGTCTTCCCTAGGTGCCACAAGGGTAGGGTACCTTGTTATAAAAAGCAGGGATATTATCAAATATATTTTGTATACTCGGGTGAGGGAAAAACAGCCAAAGTCATTTTTCCCCATTGTAGTGCTGCTAGCTCCATAGGCTAACATCGAAAGGCTTTATTAAACTTCCCATATCGATCCGGCTCCCCAAGAATGCTAGCGAGAGTTGTAGATTCAAGACTCCCTTCTCTGCTTGAATTAATAAATCTTTCCTTTACTACTGGATGTGTTCCACTGGCATGGAAGCACGCAATGGTCAAAGCACTGCTAAAAAAGCCTAACCTGGACCCCTTGATGTTGGGCAACTATCGTCCTATTTCTCTTCCTCCAGGGATTGGTAAAATACTGGAAAAACATGCTAACAAGACCATGTCAGAATTCCTGGAAATTCATGAAGTATTGCACTGCATTCAGACTGGATTTCGACCCCTTCATTTATTTATTTATTTTATTTGCAAAGTTTTATATAGCGCTGGCTAGGCCTGGAGGTATCAGAGCGCTTTACATGAGTAACAGTTTTACAAGGTTACATTAGTTACAGTAGTATCGTATAACATAAAAGACAAGTCAAGAAGGTAATGGGGGAGGGGGGTAGAGACAGGGGGTTGGGAGGCATATTAGATCAGGCAGGCTGGCAATGGAAGAAATAACATCAAGGGACCGAAAACGAAAGAGTAAACGAACCCACAAACTGACTGTGGTCACGAAGTCACAGTGTCCAGTGCCACAAATTACTCATTGCGTTGGGTCACCCCGGCAGTGTGGTGGGACAACAAGGAGGGGGCAAAACAAGTGCGCCTCGCAGCAACCATTAATAACTGGAGGGGTGAAAGGCGTCATCGGGAATTAATGGGCAGGCAGGTGCCACAAGGCGTGGACCAGCGGCAAGCAGCGATCAAGGACTCGTCACAGCAGTCCAGATGGCGGGCCCAGAGTCACGGTAATCAACGGCCTCAGCACAAAATGGTGGATCCACAGATACCAGAAAATCCAAGTCAAAGACCGCATAGAAAAACCAGCCTCAAGGAGCAAGGACTGGCTGGGGCCAGCAGGCAAAGGATAGGGAGGAAGGAAGGCTGCTGGAAATCGCCAAAATCTCTCGGGTCGACACGGAAGCTCTGGCAGCAGTATCCCGACCCGCCTGTTGAAGAGACGGGGGAAATCAGATCAGGGGCTCAGGCAGCAGCCCCGGAAGAGGAGAGGCAGCCATGGGGTCCGGAGGGCACGCTCATCTGGATTCGTCACAGAAGACAAGCTCAGAGTTGCGGGGGCACGTTCACCCGGATCTCGCAGTGGAAAAACAGGCTCAGGGGAACAGAGCAGCATCGTCGTCGCTGCACTCTCGCTGCGGTTCTGTTTGTGGCATAACAGTCGTGCGTTCCAGCAGTAAACCCGGAAGGTGTAGCGGGAAGTCCCGGATGGTGCTGCAGATCGTCGGACTTTCGTCAGAAAAGGCGGGGGAGGAAGGAGATGCCCCTGATAACCGAGGAGAATTGTGCCCAAAGTCCGGCTGGGTAGGTGATGGCTGAGGGGGTGTCCCGGAGCCAATCTCCTCTATAGCTGTCTAGCAGCTCCACCGGGCATCGGCCATGATTGCTCGGTCTCCGCGGCCAGAAACAACAATCACGATTGCTCCGAAGATCTCGAGACCAAAAGCAGGAGGTTGGAGAGAAAAGGACCGGAGACACACATGATCCCAGGTAAGTGTACGAGTCCAAGGATGGGGTAGATTTTCAGGGGATTAAAGCCAGAAAAGGCAATCCCTAGCCGGGAGCTCCCGGCCGGAGCTCCTCACCTGTCGGCCATCTTGGAAAACCATGGTACAGAGATGTCCTTACTGGCAGTGGATTAGGAATCTAAGAGATTGCTTGATCTAGGAACCACAGTCCCCATTATCCTACTTGATTTAAGCTCAGCATTTGAAGCAGTAAACCATAACATCCTTGTAAAGAGACTTATGAAGGTTGGAATTACTGGAAGAGCTCTTTCCTGGCTACAGTTTTTTTCTTGAAGATAGGGCATTTCAAGTTTATGAAGAAGGTTGCATGTCAAAGCAAACACAAGGAGATGATGGACGGAGTGCTGAAACTTTTCAAATACTCACTGCATGTCAGACATCTTCCCTCTAAAATGTGGAGTACCTCAGGGCCCGACTTTGTTTAATATATACATGCAGACATTGTCTCATGCTTTGGGATCTCGATAATTACTTATGCTGATGATACACAACTAGTTTTCGCCTTGACTCAAAATCAAGACTCCCTTTCTCTCTCTTTAGGCCCATGTCTTGAAAAGGTAGCTAAGTGGATGGAACACTACTGTCTTAAGCTTAACCGGGACAAAACTGAGCTTTTGTTCCTTGGCAAAAATTCAATCCGGATCGGCGACTGGACTGGCCAATTTGCTTGGGTGCTCCTCTTCCCTCTAAAACCATCATCAAAAGTCTTGGTATGTGGCTGGATAATTCCCTTAAATTTGACCATCAGTCAGTGAAGCTTGCAGCCATTTGCTACGGCTTGCTTAGAATGCTTCTGAAGATTCTTCCCCTTCTTTCCTTTTCTGCAAAAAGGCTGATGGTCCAGGCTCTCATTCTCTCTCACCTGGATTATGGTAATTCTCTTTACCTAGGCGCTCCAAAGGCTACAACAAGGAGACTTCAGGTAGTACAGAACTGTGCTGCATTATTGCTTTTTAATATACCTAAGAACCAATCTGCCCGACAAGCGCTGATCTCTCTCCACTGGCTCCCTGTGGCTTAGAAAATTAAGTTCAAAATCCCTGAGTATTTCCCACAAAGCGTTGTGGGGCAAAGGGCCCCAGATTTCCCGTTCTTTGCTCTCATTATATCTCCCCCGAAGAACCCTGTGCTCCTCCAATGCGTACCTAGTCAAAGTACTCTCAGTTAGAAGAGAAAGATCTGGAGGCCGCTCTTTCTCATATAATGTGGCCAGGTTATGGAACACACTTTCCCTACCTCTGCGCTCTACAAACCAGCCACTTCCTGTTCAGAAAATGCTTATAACCTGGCTTTTCCAGAATATTTTCCATTATCAGAGGCTCTAAATAATCTTCTTGATGTTTCTGTGTAGCGCTATCGGCGCTGGAATGCCTATGGGTAGCTATTTTTTTGACAGGAGTGAGCTAGCAACCTAATTATTATTATTATTATTATTATTATTATTATTTGGTTTTGTATAGCGCCAGAATCGACTCCGAGGAGTATCTCTGCGCTTTGGACGCGTAACAAATTCAAATACAGAACTGTCAAACTTAAAAGCAAAACAGAGTGGTTTTAAGTAACTTTCTAAAATGAAGATGGTTCGAACATTCTCTTAAATGTAGGGGGAGTTCATTCCAGTATTTCGGACCGAGATGAGAGAGAGCTTTTCCTCCTAATCTTGCTCTCCTGATTCGGGGGACCTTCAGCAAATGCTTAGTACTAGAGCGTAGGGATCTTGGGGGATGATAGAAAGTGAACTTTTCTGATAAATAACTAGGGCCAAGATTAAACAATGCCTTGTGGATAGTACAACAGACTTTAAATTTTATCCGTTGACGTATGGGTAACCAATGAAGTTTTAAAAGAAGAGGGCGGGAGGCTGATCTGGGAGGCATGTTCAGAACCAGTCGTGCCGTCGTATTCTGAAACACCTGAAGTTTATTAATAGAAGTTTCATTGGCAGAGAGCAGCAGACCGTTACAATAATCTAGGCGACTCAATATGAGTGCCTGAGTCAGAGTCCTTCGAACAGAGTCTGGGAGCAAATGAAAAACTCGTCGAAGTAGGCCCAAAGTAGTAGTTTTAGAACTTACTTTCCTGCAGTTACTTAAAGTGGCCCTTAGCAAAATCTTCTGATTGGCCAGCCTTTGACAGCCTGAGCCAAGCTGCTCCCTGATTAGGTGTGAAGAGGCCTGGGGCTGAAATAATACAGCCATTTGGTGGGAGGAGATTTGCTTCCTGGATAAGTCAGGGACAAGAAGAGGCCTGGGGAGATAAACTGGTGTTCAAGGAGAGAAGCACAGATGTCACAGGACCCAGGCCAGCCCCCACTTCCTTGAGCCCCAGCCGGATGGGAGCCTCTCTAATTAGATTAGTAGAGGGGCTGGAAGGGGAGTGTAGGAAAACGTTAGCCACTACTCTGGGTTGGGTTAGCGAGACCTGAACTCCAAGGAGAGATTTTCTCTGTTTTGACTTTTGATGATATGTGTATTCTGAGACAAAAATATGCCACAGTTCCCAGGAAGTTGTCATGGCAGAGGATGGCAACTTGAACCCCATTTGTTGGTGAGCCTAGATCTTGCCAGCCCAGAATAGGGAATATATATGGGAGAGTTGCAAGAACAACTCAGATCCCTGATTGAAACATCTGAAGAAGGATGACTGCCCTGCTGGACCCTTGGGCTGCACAACAGAGGACTGCACTCAGAAGGAGTGCACCTGCTGCGCTTTAAAGGCTCCACAACAAGAAGGACTTTATGTATCTTCAAAGTTAGGGAGTGGACTCCCTGAGCAGCAACAGGTAGAAAAGTGCTGGAAGAAGCCACCTGCAACATCCACTTCAAGGACAACTTCAGCTGACCAGCTTCACTTGGATGTTCTTGGATTGTGGGATTTGGAGTCCCAGACCCCAAGAGGTAAACCAGAGCTTCTGAATCCTTGGCAGGGGCTGTCGTACCACTTCTGACCTTCAATGAACCTTTCAGAAGAAGATCTGAAAGTGTGGGGAATTTTTGTCAACTTGTGGGAAAAAAGCATCATGAGTAGACCGACATCAATGATAGTCAAGCTGGCAAAGTCAAAGCACGACTCCGCCAGACTGTGCAAGTTTGCCCCGCTAAAAGCTCCGGAGCTTCTCGCTGTCATCGACAAAGACATATACTGCCAGGACTCACTGAGGCATCACGATGCAGCATGTCACCATCGACAAGAGTCAAGCCGGCAACGTCAAACCGCGACTCGACCTGGGATTCTGGTTTACCCAGCTGACGAGCCAGAACTTTTCATCATTGATGAAACTTCCAGGAGTTGACCGAGGCATGCCGAAGAGTAAAGCCCTCGTCGTTGAACCCACAGCTGGCATGACAAGGAGCCTTGCTCGACGTAGAGAGAAAAAGCTCCAAAAAGTCAGAAGGTAAAAACTTGACCGGGCCCAACTACTCATCTTGTCCAACCTGCGCTCCATCGCAGTCGGCCCGAAACTTTGACCTTGTACCAGTCCAGCGCGACCAGATAGCCGCGGTTGGCGCTTTACACTTTTAGGCACAAGAAAGCAATTTTTTTTATTTAAACTTACAAAATTCATGTCTCCAGTTCCCTACATTGGAATTTTGTCATTTTGGTGCCATTTTCAAGATGAATATATTCTCCATTTTTATAAATTGGTGTTGGATTTTAAATCTGTTGTGTCTTTTACTTATTTACTGTTTTGGTGATCTTAAATACTTTACACACCTGTCTCCTAAGTTAAGCCTGGCTGCTCGTCATCCAAGCTACTAAGGGTTGAGCTAGGATTAATGTATTGAGACTTGACTGGACCTTATTTGTGATTGTGATATTATTACTAGCTGTAGGTACCTACCTGCACCTACTAATAAACCACCTCTCAACACACCAGATCATATTCAGTTCAGTCAGTTCAATACAAGTTTATTTAGACCAATGGTCCCCAAACGATTTAAAACCACATCAATAAAACATCAATAAAACATTCTAAAATCACAATTCATTATTTAACCTCATAAAACTTCATATAATACACTCAGCATTCCCTTCAACATTTCATGTCGCGTAGGCCACATAAAACTGTAAAATAGACAAATCAGTTCTAAACGCATTTGAGAAATTCTTTAACTTTTTGAATAAACTTCCCCATGGCACAAGCTATGTCTAAATTACTCATTTCTGTTAGAAGGTTTACTGCTTGAGCCCTATTTTTAATATCGTACCTTTTAAAAATTGGACATAAAAACTCTCTTCGTATCTTTAAGACCTTCTGACAATCCAGTAGTAGATGTAAGATATCACATGTTGTTCCCAAAGTGCAGGTGCATTTTCCCTTACTGTCTATCATAAATCTTTTTACCCCGTTGTTCACATAACATGGGTTTACCCCAACCCTTAGCCTTAGCAGTTCTCTTCTTAGCCGACAGCTAGGTAGCCTATCAATATAGGGGTAGTGTTGTTCGTTTTGCCATGCTAGAGCCATGAATCGAACAGAATTGTTTCTCAAGAGGTAGTCTTGGTCCTGTGCTCGAGAGATTTCTTTACCCAAAACCCTAAGTTCCCTCTTGTCGATCTTGATTTGGAAAGTCTGGGGGCACAGCGTAATCTTCATCATGCGGCACGCTTTAATGATGATGGCTCTGGTCCCTTTTGCCCACTTTAGCTCACCCTTTACAATCTCATTTCTGCACCATTGTGAGATTTTATAATCTTCATCCGTACCCAGGCGCTGCCAGAAACGTAATAGGGCCGTACAAGCTGTTATACCCCATGAGGTTATTCCCAATTTTAGTCTCACTGCCTGGACCATTGACGATTTGGGCAGTGAAAATACGTTTTTCAGAGTGTTTCCCTCTTCAGAGTCCCATCCGTTTTTACCATTCAAATAAAGCACTTCTGCACCATACAAAAATTGGGGAGGTATCATTGCTGAGTAAGCTTTTAGGACCGGTCTGTCGGACATGTCGCCATAAGCACAGTTGAATCTTTTTAGTCCCCTGACCGATGCCGATGCCCTCAGTTTTAGTGCGTCGAGATGAGTATGCCACTGCAGACTTCTCTCAAACCACATCCCCAGGTACCTATATTCTGCTACCTTTTCCAACTTCTCGATGCCCAGAAACCAAGTGAACCCTATTTTCCTTCGACCAAAGCATAAGATCTTTGTCTTATCCATATTGACAACGAGTTTTTACAATGACAATAATCATTGAACCTGTTTGGCTTTCTTTGTAGGCCAATCTCCGTTTGATCCATAATTACAAGATCATCCGCGTAAAGTAAACATGAGATATGTTTCCCATCTTGTTTCGGGCTTGCCCCACTTACATTGCCTAGGGTTGACGGCTAGTCTGCAATAAACAGGGAAAAAAGCAGGGGGGCCAGTACGCACCCCTGCCTCAACCCATTGCCGATCTGAATTTTCTGAGATAAGCTCCCATCTACTTTTAAAATTATCTGGGCCCAATTCTCGGTATGAAGAGCTTGAATCAGCCCTAACAAGTCCCTTGGTATGTTATAACCAGTCAAAGTCTCCCACAGCTGCTCTCGGTCCACCAGATCAAATGCTGCGCGGAAGTCAGCAGAACAAACTTCCCCTCTGCTCAATTGACTTCCGCGCAATGGACCAGAGCGCAAAACAGTGGTCAACCGTTGAATGTCCCTCTTTGAACCCCCCCTGTTCTGGGGGCACAATCCGATTTACTTCTGCCCAGTCCTTAAGTATTCCTAAAATTACTTTGGCGAAGACTTTTTCTCCTATATCAAGGAGGTTTATTAATCTATAGTTCTTAGGGGCATTTAAATCTCCTTTTTTATGGATTGGCCTTATGATAGCTCCTCTCCAGTTTTCTGGCACAATGCCTGTCTTAAGTATCCCCTGGAACATTTTTGCAAAAAACTCTGCCCACCACTCAGGCCTAGTTTTTATAATCACTGCCGGTAGATTATCTGGGCCTGCGGCCCTGGTTAAATTTAAGCTAGATATTATTTTCCTAATATAACTGGAGGTAAAATGTTCCTTTATCTCTTCCCTCACACCTGTCCATAGTATTGTGCTTGCTTTCTCTAACATTGGCCATTTCCCATAAATTCCCCCCAAGTAAGCCACCCAGTTATCTTCGGGGACCAAGCAGTGCAGAGACCCTAGTATTTTACCGGAGCTTTCTTGGACCAACTTCCAGAACCCTTTCACATCTTTGGACTCAATTACGGCAAGCATACTTGCCCAGCAACTATCTTTATATATATTTTTTTTATTCCTAATAATCGTTTTGTATTATATCCTTAGTTTCTGGAGGGTAAATAATAGTTCAACATTGTACCTTACTCTAAGTCTTCTTTCCTTTTGTCTAATACATGCTTTTACTTTACGACATTCTTCATCAAACCATGGACGATCTTTATTCTGCGATCTAATATTACTGGCTGTCCCGGGTTTACTACATTTAATTTTTACCCTTAGGCATTCCACCAGTTGTCTTATTGTATTTTCATACCAAGCGTTGTCATCTTCAAAAGGGATTTTTTCTAAAGAGAGAGTCTGCTGAACAGCACTTAATTTTATAACATGCTCCTCAGATATACGAGTTGTTAGCCGCTTTGGGTAGTCCACATGTACCTGGAGTACCGTCTCTCTCTGATTTCCCCTTTTTTTCATATAGTTCTGTCTTCAGAGGGTAGTGATCATGTCCTTCCTCTCTTACCACCTCGAAGTGCTTAATTAGGTCAAAGCTCCAGGCATGTGTAAACACGTAGGGGCTTATTTACAAGCCCCTTTCGCCACTTTTGCGTCATTTTTAACATGGGAAAAGTGACGTACGGGTGGCGCAAGGGGCTTGTAAATAAGCCCCGTAGTCTATAGGGCAGGGTTGCTGGCCTATCGTAAATGTGCGCCTTGCCGGCCGATCAGCTTCTATTCTTCCATTTACACATAACAGACCCATAGAGTCCAACATTTGCCCAAAAGCCAAATCTTGGGCTGAGATATCTCCATTAGGGAACATCGCTGCCTCTATATTATAAGCGCTTAACAGTTCCTTGCACCAAGGGTCTATTCTACGGGGTTCTAGTCTATGGTTAAAGTCACCCAACACCAGGAACACATCCTTCTGGTAGGTATCACATACAGTCACCATATCCTCTTTTAAAATTCCCAGTTCACCCTTATATTCGTCCTCATTTCCCTTCTGGATATACACATTAACAATACATATACCTTCATAACATGGGACGGCATTCAGTGGCAGCGCTCTACAGCCTAGTGCCCACTTACAATTTAGATCCAAGGGTTCTACTTTCCTGCCAATTTTTGTTGAGATCAGCGTCAACTGCCCTCCAGAAGGTCTGCCTAGGGGATTCTTCCTCGCTACTTTTGAATATTGGGCAAACCCTTCTAGGACTAGGGTTTCGTCGCACAGCCAAGTCTCCTGCAAACACGCGATGTCACTGCTCTCAATAATCTTACTAAAACTTTCTTGGGTCGCTATTCTCCTATACCCGTTTATATTCCAGGATAGTATGGATAGGCTGTGCAATGACCCTTGCCCCTAGTCGATCTTGCTCAGGCATCCATCTTCCTCGTACTCTAAGGGTGCAAGGGCTCTGTATCTGTTCCCAACTAGCATATCTTCTTCACCTCTCTCTAATGCATTGGAAGTAACAGTAATTTTAAGATCTTCCTTATTATCCCTACGGGAATTAATCAATCTTATCTGTCGTACTCCCAGCCCAGCATGGTTCATGAGGAATGTCTTCCCCTGCTTATTATTCAGCATTTCCTCCTTTTTTTACTAATCTAATGCCTTCCTTTTGCAGCTCATATTCTGCATTTTCTATTGCTGCTTTTACTAATGTTGAGTAAAGGAGGACCTTAGTTACTTCATCCCCTTTGTTGTTTACCAAGAACCCAACTTCCCTGAGATCCTCAGTACCAATATTACGTAGACTTGCACATTTAGATAAGGAACAGAGGAGTTGTGAACGATTTAGGGGGTTTCATTTCCTGACTTTTTTCCCACCTTTACCATGACCTGTTGGCTAAAAAAAACACACAGATCCTGACTACGTTCTGACCCTGATCCCGGTGGACCCCCCACTTGAACAATCTCCCTTCCATTTAATTCCTCATCCTTGCCTCTCTTCCTAAGGCCCATACTGCTGCTAAGACTACTAGGTCCTGCTTGTGTATTCTTTTCTATCCTCCTTTCCACATCACCCCATTTTACCTCCCCCGGGATTTTCCTAGAGTTATCTTTATTGCTCCTAGTTTTTCCTTTGTCCTTTTCCCGTCTCCTCTGTTCTTCTAAGGTGCTGGTAGATATTCTTGTTTCAGGGATATTTTGCTTTTTTGGTGCTGGGGGCACATTCTTTCCTATAGACTCATGATCTTTCCCTACTCCCTTCCCTCTTCTCTGCCTCCTTAAGGTTCAGCCTTTACTAGGGATGTTCTCCCACCTCCTTGGCCATGGGATACATTGCTTGTAGCTCATCCTTTCCCCCCGTCTTTTTACAATCATCAGGTAACGAGAAATGAATACGCTGGGCTCCTCCTTCTGTAATCGTATTTCCCTTATCACTTCTTCCTCCCTGCCGTCTTCCCTTTCCTGTTGGTCACCGACTGGCCTGACTATGGAGGGCATTAGACCTTTAATTTGTATCAGCTCCCCTACCATGGTTTTAAACTGCTCTCTTTGGGTTTTTAGGATTTCATTATTCAGCACTGATAACTCTAGCAGACCTTGCAAAGTTTTTTGGAGTATCAACATAACTTCGAGCATAGAGGCACTAGAGGTTCCAGTGACCTCCAAACTATGCATTGATGGACCCAACAGATCATTTCCTAAGCCATCAGAACTTTCTGCTCCTACTTTCTCATTAAGATGATCTTTTGTATAGTTAATGTCCCCTTTACTCGGTGCATTGCCACTTGAGACTTCCTCATCCTCCTCTGCCTCAAATTCTTGTTCAATCGAGGGCTGGAAGAGTCTAGGAGAAGAGGACAATGTGGATCGAGGGAGATTCCTGAGATATTAAAGTTGGTTTGATTTGGGGAGTCCAGAGCCAGGGCTGCCATATCTACGGGTGTTGGATGGATCTCGACAACACTCAGTTCCTTTTCTATCATGTCCTTCCCTTTGAAGTGTTTCCCCAAAAAGTATTTAATCGAATTAGAGACTGATGAACCTTCTTTTACACCCCCTGGCTTCATTGTCTGTGGGGTTAAGTTCAGTGATTGGGAGTTTCTCTGTGCTTGTTTTTTACTTCCAGTAGAGGCTCCTTGGTCTCCTTTCATATCTCCTTTTTCTTTCTGAGTTTCAGCTATATCCTCAGCCCCTAGTCCATTATTAGCAGGCTTTTTGATATTTTTTGGGGCCTTCCAAGCTTTTGCTTTCCCTAGTGCCATCTGTTTTCCTTCTTTCTTCTTTACCTTTACCTCTGCCACGGACACCCACCACCCTACTCCTTCTATGGGATTCCTTTCTTCCGTCACGGTGCACCGCCCAATGGGTTTATTATCCCTTATTTCCCTTTATGGCAGGCAACCACATCCACTCTGGTGGGTCTGAGGCTACTTTTCTTTCCTTCTGCAATCCGTTTAGCGTAAAGACAACGTAAAAACACTTGTTTCTACTTACCTCTATTCCACGGCCTTACGCTCTCTCCACCACTGCTGCACCACTGCTGCACCACTGCTGTACTATCACCGGTGGCTCCCAGGTTTCCAACAGACAGTGCTCAGGCTTAGACTGGGCTCAGGCTCAGGCTCGTACCTGCTCTCACATCTCACTTGTGTAAAGGACCAGGCAGGGTCCGGTCAAGTCCGATTTATGCCTCAGTGCTTGGGCCGTTTGGCCCCTAGGGCCGCTACTCCGTCCTCTGCCTTCTTTCAGGGCCAGAGTATGATCTTCAAATTTTAGCCCGAGACTCGAGGCTCGAGGCTCATTTTCCCTGCGTTTCTTCCAGCGTTTCCACTTCCCGGCTCTCGACTCGCGCTCGTGCACTCGCACGCGCTCGTCTGTCCGTCGTTCCGTTCGTTCCGTGCGGCGTAATCTTCCTGTGCGTGGTGCAGGGTGGCGAGCGTCTCCAGCGACCGGGAATAGAGGTGTCAACATCAAGATCATATTGCAGGAGTAGAAGGAACCTGAGAAATCCACTCTACCTCACTTCTTGTCGAAGGTATATCCACTTCAGGTCTTTTATCTGGAATTCTGTGATAATTGGTGCTCATGGCTATTCTGGTATACAGCCTCGTCCTTGGGCTGTTATCTCTCCTCCTATGGAGGCCAGCTGTGGTATTGCCTCAAATACTGGCTCCATGAAGTAATGGATAATTGTTTGCTTGATATGTTTGATATGGTCAGAGCATCAAATTTGCTACACCTCTGCGTCTTTTCTATGTTACTCCATGGCCCAATAAAGCAAGAGGCATTCTCACCAGTTTTTGACCATGTGGTTTGCAAGAGGCTGTGGTTCCTTTTCTCACTGACAAGCATTGCTTTGAAGTATAACCAACCATATTCTTGTTTTCATGCATGCTGCATTGCTTCCTCTAGTCTGTATCTTGATCTCAATGTGCTCTGTGTCTGCTTGTTTTATCCTCAGTGATAAGGCCTGTAACGAAGAAGAGGAGTAAATTGGTAATTCCCAGATTACTTACCAATATTCTTCATTAAACTGAGTCCTACTCTTCCTGCTCCTAGTCCTCCTATTCCATCCTTGCAAGAGTAACTCACATATCACTGAGAGGCACCTTTAGTTGGGCTCCTTGGAGGTGGAGGCACTTAGGGTCTCATTTATGAGGTTTTGAAATAGGGCAGCGCCACAAGGAATCTTGCTGTGCTGCCCTACGTCAACACAAAAGGGCAGGCATGCACCGTATTTAATGAGATACAGTGCATTTCTGCCCTTTTGCCCTACGCTGGCGCTCAATGGGCTGTCATGCGCCAACATAGTCATCCTTGCACCATGGTGCAAGGTGTGCCTTTGTTGCGGGGCTGATTGATTTTGTGCAGGAAGGGACACCTTCCTACACAAAATCAATCAATTCAGGTGATTTCCTCTTTCTATGTGTGCTGCAGAATGCAGCTTACATTGAAAAAGGAAAAAACAAGGAGAAATGAAAATATTTCTCTTCGTTGCACCTCCCTAATGCCACCCATGGGGTGGCATCAAATTCTGACGCATTCCCAGGTTTCTGATTGCCTGTAAATCAGGGAATGCTTCAGATTCCATGGGTGATGTGTGGGAACACCCACAGCAACACCCATGGAACGCCCTTTCAGGCAGTGTTGTGCGTGAAAGGGGCACATATTTACAAGGCCATGAAAAGCCACATAAAGTGGCTTTACGTGGCCTTGTAAATATGCCGGGGTGTTCCGGCGGCACAAAAGTGCTCATAGATGAGGCCCTTCGTTTTTTTCTCCATGGTCCAGTGTCATCTCCGAATGGCTTTGACATCTGTCTGGAAGCGACATTTCCGCTTCATAAGGGGTTGCACTTGGAGGGCAGGGTAAAGGGATTTAAAATCCTGCGCTACAATTGGAGTAGCACTCTTTGCCCTCTGCTGTCCTCTAGGGGCAGTGGTTACTCAGTGCCGCACTCATACTTGCCCACCTAGACCCTCTCTTTCAGCAATAATCCGCCAGTCACAGTTGCGGTAATTATGCAAAAAAAGATAGATCTATGAGCTAGAACATCTTCATTTGATGTATCTTAATCCGTTTCAGGAGAGTTAGAGCCGGGCACAGGGCTGGTTGGAGGGGGCTGACCTGCTGGTGGTCCATATCCTCTATCCCTCCCCTAACCCAGCTTTGCCCAGGTATGATGCTTTACAGGCAGTGATTGGTGTCAGCCACATGGTACCCTGAGCCCCACTGTTTGATCTTTTATGGGGTGTGTCAGTTATGCGGTGCCCCTGGAAGGGACAGTACAGGAAGCAGTTCCATAGTTGCTGGATCTTTAACTATACAACTGTGTTCAGCTAAAGGTCATGTGCTTGTTTGTGTATCACATATGCAAATATTTCTTGGCCACAGGACCTGGCCCATAAGAGGAATGCAAATAGCGAACATGTATGAACTGTTATGCTTACATTATGTGCGTTGTCAAGATGTGTAAGCTATGGTATCTATTGTATGTATTAGAAAACAATCTAGTGTGTACCAGACATAACTTCCAATCTCCTGATATGTTTTAAAGGAATCCAGCCGCGGCCCGTGCAGGTAAGAGCGGTGGGGCCAGGTGGGGGAGGGGGGGGGGTATTTCGACGGACGATGACGAGGGAAAATTAAATTAATAATTCATTTTCCCTCGTCATCGTCCGTCGCAATCCCCCCCCACTGGGCCCCACCGCCCCACCGCTCTTACCTGCACAGTCCTCGGCTGAATGAATCTAAGCTATGTCCAGGGCTTTAAGTGGGATGAAAAAACTGGAGGGTCTTTCAAAGGGGCATGGCCAGTGTAATTAAGGGCGTGGCTTAAAAACACATAAACTAAAAATCTGTGCTTAGCATAGAGTGCCGCCCGACTTATATTTTGCTGTTTGAAATTGCATCCAGATATATGATACAACAAGTAACATCATACTTACAACAAGTCAGGACTATTGGCTTTGTCAATGGTTGTTAATTGCATAAGATAAATAAGCAGCAACTATGGCTTGTATATAATATTGAAAAAGCTTCCACTAAAGCCCTGGTGACACCACGACAATGTTGCTGCTCCTGAGTTTCAAAAAGAGAAGGGAAATCCAAAGAGAAAATGACTCTCTTTAAAGGATTTCCCTTCCCCTACAACGCTCACCTAGCATGACGTCATGCCGTAACTGCTCCACAAGTGAGAAGTGAGCAGTGTGAGCATGTGCACATTGATGAGTTGGCTGTCACTGCAGTCCCGAAAAAAAAAGACCACCTGTGACAGGGCACAAAACAGAGCCCAATAGAGACCCGTTTCGAGGCCCCCTTTAAAAAACTGCCGGTGCTCAGCACCGGTGAGACCCGGCCCACTTAAAGCCCTGGCTATGTCTTACCATTGAATACCACTAACTTGTCAAATGTACATCTTTCATAATTGGTTGAAAGTGTGGGGCCCACGACAATGCATGGATGTGTGCATTATAGGACTGGTGGGAATGGTTCTCTTTGGCTTGTATTTACTGGACATACCTAGATCAGGTTACCGTTCTATACTTCTTAAGAGGAGGAGTTAAAAAACAACAGGTTTTAGGTACTGCTTACAGATGCTTATCTCAGGGATGTTGGTTACAATTTAGTGATAATAACCGGGACTAGGAATTGTACAACTCAGATTACATACTGGCATAAATCCAAAGTGAGAGCGGGAGAGGATTACTTGGTGTAGACAGCGATTTAAATGGAAATATAGAAGTGCAGGTACTCAATATTTAGAGTACCTGTTCGCTCCTGAGGAGTGCTGGTACTCTCCCATTAAATGTATTGCAGCAGTGCAGGTACTTTCCCTTTCAAATTAAAGAAATGCTGGTACTCAGTACCGGACAGTACTTGCCCATTTAAAGCACTGGGTGTAGAGAAGATGTGATAAGCATGAGGGAGAGTGCTGAGGAAGGGTGAGAGACAGAATTGGGATGAATGAAGGAGGCACTTATTTGAAGTGCTTTTGCAGGCAATGGAGTGTAATATGATTGGGCACCGATTCTACACTTATTAAAAAGGAATCTAGGCAATTGATGCTGCTGAGCGTTCGCGTGTTAATTATGACTGTTTCCGTTGCCATGTATTTTATAACTAAGAGGAGATTCGCACTAAAAGTCTTCACCCTGGTTATATTGTATACATGCTCCGTTGCCTTGACAATCAACCACATTTTAAGATAGGCTTTGAAAGGTAATTTCACATGTTCATCGGTTCCTTCTAGAAAGCAAAATTCTAGTCTGTTTTCTTTCTTGCTGGAACAAACAGGCGCCGAATTGCCTCTCAGCTATTTTCTGCAGTGGAGGTGGACACTTTCTGGGCAATAATTTCCCCATCATGTGAAGCTGTCTCATCTGTCATTTCTTTAGTGACTGAAAAGCACAGGAACGTTAATATGTTCCACAGGAACATCCAAAAGCCCCTTTGAAAGGCCCTCTTAATGAAAATAGCCTCTGCGTGTAATCACACCACACAGGCGTGTGGTCGAACACTTTCAGAGAATAACTCACTAAGTTGTGCTTTTTGTTCTTCGTAAAAAAACAGAGCATGCTCAGCGTGAGTTTGTTGGTGAAAACCCCTGACTGATACAGGCTACACCTTTTATGAAGATTGTCAGCGTCAGAAAACTAGGATCACACTCACAAATATTTACCATGAACCAATGTTTGAGATGCCCGTGAACTCTCAGATTTGCCTTAGTTTTCTTACTCCACAAAGACCTGCACTGGTAAATCCGGATACGTCTGAAAGTGTAATTGTTCCTCACTAGAAAGTGCTGAAGTAAATTTGAAAATGCTCCAGGGGTCATTACAGCAACACAGGGCCTGATTTCGAAGAAATTACACTGTCAATGGCAGTGAACTAACTAGGACACACAACTGGGCAGATTTACCATGATTTGGCTCAGAGCAGCAACCAAAGTTGCTGTGCTGCACTGTGTGAAAGCGTTAAAGAAAAACAGCGCCACATGTCCTAAGGTTTTTCTCTCCCCTCGTGCTGGCACCCTTTAGTCTATCATGCACCAGCACAAACACCCTTGCGCCATAGTGCACCATTTTTGGCTGAGACATACTGGCCCATATTTATGAAGTTTTTTGTCACCCTTGTGCCACTCAAGGGGGAGCAAGGGTGACCCAAAACTTAAGTGAGATTTAAAACACGCAACGCCGCCTTGCGTGGCCCTGAATGGCTTGACAAATCTAGAGTAACTCAAGCCACCGCAAATCGCTGCCATGCGTTACTCTGCCCCAGGGAGGCATTTCATGGGTGGGGCATGGGTGTTCCCACACATCCACCCATGGATTTTGGCGCATTCCCAGATTTATTATTAGTGATAGACCTGGGAATGCATCAAAATGCTGTGCCTCCCTGGGTGGGGCGTAACGAGGAGAAATTGGTTTAGTTCTCCTAGTCTTTTCCGCTTTCAATGAGTGCTGCATTCTGCAGCACACATAGAAAGAGGGAAATGCATTTCAGAATTGTTTTTATGCAGGAAGGTGCCACTTCCTAGACAAAAACAATCTTTCCCTACTACGCAGGCACCCTTGCAACATAACCCAAGGGTGCCTACATTGGTGCTAGGCAGACAAAAGTGCACTAGCTTTAGGAAAGAGCAGGAATGCACCGTTTAATCAGAAATACAGCACATGTCCTGCCTTTTCCCTTTTTCACGCAGCACAGTGTAGCAAGGCTGCATGAAAAATCTGCCCAAGTAATAATAAATTAATCCTGGTCTGGATAGACAGCCAGTATTGTTCGCAGAGGTGGGGAGTCACGCATCTAGTATAAATTCATTCTAAGCTATAGTCGAGAGTGCATGTATTGCTCTTACGACGAGTTCACTGGTGGAAACAAGCATCCTAGGACCAGTTTCGGAGTTCCACCCCTCATCAGCCAGGCTAGCTTGACTCCAGTGGCATGGAGAGCACGGGACCCACGTCTGGGCATACCCGTCCCACTCGGGGTGACAAATGTAAAAAGAACAATTGATGGACAGAATGATTAACAATGTCAAACATTCACCCCAGTACCGAGATCTGGGCCTCAATCCATCGTTATGGCTGGGTCTAAACTGGGGTGGTATGTTGAGCAAAGAACAATGGATTTAACCCAGATCTATTGACTGGGGGTGAATGTTTGATTTGCTCTGCATTCCGTCCATCATCAGTGTCTTTTGCTTTCTCGCCCTAAGTGTGCCGGGTATGCCCAGACGTGGGTCCCAGGCTCACTGTACCACTGGATTCAAGCTAGCCTGGCTGATGAGGGGTGATGCCCCGAAACCGGTCCCAGGATGCTTGTTCCCGGTCCAGGGAGGACCTGGCTTGGCAGTTCGGGGTGGACTGTTCCCATAAGGCACAGGGTCAAGACTGATTTGCATATGGCTGGGTCTAAACTGAGGTGGCATGGTGAGAAGCTCTGCATTGGCTGCCTGTCCAAAACAGAATTCGCTTTAAAGCTCTAGTCTTGGCTTTTAAGGCTTTACATGGTACGGGCGCTCACTATATTAGAAAGAGAGTTCTACACTATGTTCCCGGCAGAACCCTGAGGTCATCTTCTCGACAGCAGGTGGTCGTTCCCAAATTTTCCCGCGTTCGGACTGGCGGCCGCTCTTTCCAAGTTCAGGCAGCCCGTGTTTGGAACCTTCTGCCGGTGTCACTTAGACAGGTGCCTGAGTTACTCACTTTCAGGAAGCAGCTGAAAACCTGGCTATTTCAGCAACAACTTTAAATCTTTTCCTCTTTGAGTGATAGCAACAGTCCTAGCCATGAGGTTCTCTCAGCGCCGGGACACTCTTCCTGAGTAGCTGCGCGCTCTACAAGTACCCTTTAACATTAACATAACATAACAATGAATTTAACCCAGATCTATTGACTAGGGGTGAATGTTTGATTTGCTTTGCATTCTGTCCATCATCTGTGTGTCTTTTGCTTTCTCGCCCTGAATGCGCAAGTATACCCAGACATGGGTCCCGAGCTCACTGTGCCACTGGTTTCAAGCTAGCCTGGCTGATGAGGGGTGATGCCCCAAAACTGATCCCAGGATGCTTGTTTCCATTCCAGGGAGGTCCTGGCTTGGCAGTTCGGGCTGGACTGTTCCCATGAGGCACAGGATCAAGACTGATTTGCATATGGCTGGGTCTAAACTGGGGTGGCATGGTGAGCACAAGAACGATGGATTTAACCCAGGTATATTGACTGGGGGTAAATGTTTGATTTGCTCTGCATTCCGTCCATCATCTGTGTGTCTTTTACTTTCTCGCCTTAGTGCGCATGGTATGCCCAGACGTGGGTCCCGGGTTCACTGTGCCACTGGATTTAAGCTAGCCTGGCAGATATGGGGTGATGTCCCGAAACTGGTCCCAGGATGCTTCTTTCCAGTCCAGGAAGGACCTGGCTTGGCAGTTGGGGCTGGACTGTTCCCATAAGGCACAGGGTCATGACTGATTTGCATATGGCTGGGTATAAACTGGGGTGGCATAGTGAGCAAAAGAACAATGGATTTAACCCAGATCTATTGACTGGGGGTGAATGTTTGATTCGCTCTGCATTCTGTCCATCATCTGTGTGTCTTTAGCCAAACACCATTAGCAGCAATTACCTATGGCAACAGACTTTCCAATGTAATACTCATGAAGAAATCATGAATAGACATTGGGGCTGGAACGGTCACACCCTCTGCAAGCCTGCATCAAACACCACTAGGCAAGCCCTGACCTGGAACCCTCAAGGAAAAGGAAAAGAGGAAGGCTTTGACGCTGACTGCAAGGAGATGGCTTACACCAGATTGAAAGAAAAGCTCAGGACAGAAATAGTTTGAGAGTCCTCACTGATACCCTATAACCCAGGAGGAGGAGTAGGCATTAGTAACTAATCAAGTGAATGACGTCAATATATTAGCGATATTCAACATTGTTAGAAAACGTGTATTGTGAATGGAGCTTTCATCATGTGCTCAACGTATCATTTTGAAGGACTTCTGCTGAAAGTATTAGTGTAGCCGTGCTAATTCTATGAGCCATTGTTTAAAAAATGTTCAATTTGTTCAGTACATCTGATGAGTGACCAAGAAGAAGATTTCTCTTACCTTAAGAAATGAGTTAGTGCTAAAGATTAAGAAAATTAAGCTGTTGTTTCTGATTTGCCAATGCAACACTAACAATGATTGTAGCATGCTAAAGTTGCAGAATCTAATAATATTTTGTGTGATTTGTCAATAAATCCTTTGAGTGTTTTGACCTTTGCAGGAGATTTTTATTCTTTTACTATTTTCCTCGCCTGCGTTTTTTTCTTAAACTGGGTAATGGGATGCTGTCAGTACTCTTTATGAGTTTGACACTTGGAATTTTTGTTAACTAGGGATTATTAAGTTTTACGATTTTACATTTATCTGTAGTCCTGTATTAGGCTACATGGCATTTCATTGTAATTTTCTCTGTACCGCAAATTAACTATTTACTTTTTCCATAATTTTTTATCTATAACTTTATGCTTCCAATATTTTATTACGTTTAACTCTGTGTTTACCTGATGATGAGTGTAGTCTCTAACCACTAGATCAATTTCAGACACTGGAACTGAATTATTTTAGCATTAGGGTGATTAAATATTGGGGTTCAGATGATTATTAGGGTTTGGCTCCCACAATAGTGAGCTGCAGCTTTTTTCTACTAGAGGAAATAAATAAAGTGATTACTTACATTCATGGGGGGGCGCAACAAAAGGTAGTGACACTGGCTATGACTCAAAGCATGCACCACGTGCCAGGTAGTGGAGACTTTAAGGTACTTGGTTGGAGGCACGCTGGCATTTGATTACTTTGGCAGACCATGCTCAAGCCAGTAGATTTGCCCCAGTGAAGTAGAGGAACATACTACCCTTTGTGTTGTTAGCCCTTACCGCTGATAGAGACCGCCTGGAGGAAACGTAAACCCCTCCATCACATATGGGGCATACCAACAAATACAATCAACTCCTGAAGACACATGGGGGATGTTTGCGATTAGCTGTAGAAGTAGACATCACCGATTGTACTGTCTCATAATAGCACTATGCCGAAATCAGCCAAACAGCTCCTCTTCACAGAAGTGTTCTGGCAAATCCTGTACATCATTGGCTGACAGTGGGGCTGCATCCCAGGAATCCACCTTGGATACCATAATGAAGGAACTAGCAGCACTGAAGATCACAATGACTATGGTTGCAGGCAACATTACAAAGTCATCCCCAGATATCCACTCCATCAGAGGAGACTTTGCTTCCTTAAATGCATGCCTACAGGGCACTGAAGACAGATTGGTATGGGATGAAAATTAGATAACCTCAATTGACTGGGAGCTGCACCACTGGTATATGCAAAATAAAGGTTGTGTAGCTTGAAGACAGACGTCGTAGAGACAATATGTGCTTTTCAGGTGTACCAAAAAACTTGAAGGTAATGACATGTCAGCCTTCCTTGCCAGCTTCATTCCAAGCATCACAAACTTAACATTCAATCCTCCTTCAGTGTTCCAGCGGGCCCATGGGATCTGGTTCAGACATGCAACGAGTAAGGAAGGACCACGTCAGATAATTGCCTGCTTCCTACAGCACCAGCATACCCACCAGATCATCACAGTAGCGACGAAATGTGGGCCCTTACTCTATGAGAATGAACTAATCAATCTCTCACAAGAATTCTCATAGGAAACCGTTAACAGACGCAAAGGATTCTTGATTTTAAGACCTCGACTCAAGAAGTTAGGCATCCGCTATGGCCTGGTAGACCTTGCAATAATGTTAATTACTCAACCGGGCAAGACCACGCAAAATGGTGATCCTGGCTGTGAGAAATTGGGCTATTGGTTGACTATGGTGTGAACCCTTGTTAAGCAACAGTTCAATCTCTTGCAGGGCAAACCACAATAGTCACTAAATCAATATATGCTTAACCCTGAGTAGCTTGGCACAAAAAGCAGTTGGGCTGAACTTAGAGGCAATGTGTGAAGTATTTATGCAGTGCCCAAAAAGCAATAAAGTGAAAACACAACACAAGTAAAATCTCATGCCAATTTAGAAAAATAGAGTACATTTTAATAAATTGTTTGACACCAAATGACAAAAATCTAATCAGGAGAACTGGAGTTAGAAACTTTTTAACTTTTTAGTAAAATCTAGTGCCTAAGAGATCAAAGCGCTAACCACCGACATCTGGTCTCACAAGACCAGATCAAAGTCGAAAAATATGGCATACAAGAAGTAGATTGGGCCCAATAAACGCGTACCTTCAGACTTAAAAGACATTTCAAGAAAATCTTTCTGAGAAGGTAAAGTTCAGTGGAGTAAGGCTGAAGGCGGTGTCTGAAAAGGGAGCACCGTTGTCAGGGAGGCCTGGGTTGAGGCTGTGGTTAAGATTTCTATGTTTGGACTTAGTCTCTTTTTTTAAGTAGAAAATTTGCATCTGGACTAGGCAGGACGCTGTAGCCAAAGAGAGTTCCAGGAGCTTGGATACCCCTTTGGCAAAGGACCGCTGAGCAGGATTTGCTACTGCGGAGAAGAACGTACTGTGAAATGCTGTGAAGTCAAGCCGATTGGTGATGTAGGTCCCAGCATTCCCTCAGTTTTCAGAGCAGTTTTTAGTCAAAACGTTTCAAAGTCCCACGTTTTGAAAGTTTGCTATCAGGGTACATTTAGCACCACAACCAAAGGTCTAGGACTGGTGGGACACCATTTGTTGGTTCAGGAGTCACTCAGGCTGGAGTCCAGGTGCAGGTTCAAGATGGTGGAAGTCTTCTGTGTCCCTGTGGCTCTGAACAAGAGATTAGCAAATAGCCCCTTGGAGTCACTATGATAGTCCTTGGTTCAGGTAAAGATGCAGGGCTCAAAAACCAGAGATGACCTCTAAGGGTTCAAGGCAGGCTCCAAGCAGCAAAGCAGTTCTTTCAGGTACAGCAAATCAGTCTTGCAAAGTGCACAGCAGGTAACAGCAGCAGGCAGTCTTCTGAGAGTCCTTCCGCAAATCCAGAAATTGAACTGAAGACTGGGTCTGAGGGCCCTACTTTTATACTTAGTCACTTCTTTGAAGATGGGATAAGGTTCTAGAGCTTTCTCTTTGAAATACTTGGAATTTTCTGACTTTCCTGCCCTGGCTCCAATCTGGCTGCCGTTATCCCATGGGACAGAGAGACCTCACAGTAGTAAAAAAGGAATTTAGGAGTTTTTCACTGCCAGGATATGTAAATCTTAAAAGTACATGTCCTACCTTTTAATTGCAATGCACCTTGCCCTATGTGCTATCTAGGGCCTCCCTTAGGGGTGACCTATTTACAATAAAAGGTGAGATAAAGCTTGCAAAGGGGATATATTCCCAAGTTGAATTGGGAGTTTAAAACTGCATTCAGGCTGCAATTGCAGGCCTGAGACCTGTTATAAGTTGCTGCTTAAGTGGGTGGCACAATACCTGCTCAGGCCCACTTGTAACATTTAATTTGCAGACCATGGGAATATGGTTTACCACACTTCAAGGGACTTACAAGTAAATAAAAAATGCCAATTAGTTGTAAGCCAATTAGACCATTTTTAGGGGAGTGTGCACAAGCACTATAGCTCTGGTTAGCAGTGGTAAAGTGCACACAGTCCTAAGGCCAACAAATACAAATTTCAACAGCAAAAATGGAGGTAAGTAGGCAAAAGGTTTGGGTGAAGACCACCCTAAGGCTAACAGGTATAATACATGTCCTCCAAGCTCAAAGTAGGAAGAACTACCCAACCTGGATAGACTATCAGCATTGGAGTGGTCTGACCCTGGACGGTGTTCCACCGTTAAGTACATTCCCTTTAGGGAGATTGAACATCTCAACAATTTTGAATCCTCACTCCTCATTTGCATGAGTGGCCTGAGGGTCCAGTGATCTGTCTGAACCCGAAAGAGAGTCTCAATAGGTCTCAGCTTCCTCAGTGCCTGGGCCATAGTGAAGGCTTCTCTCTCAATAGCACTTCATCTCTGTTACCTGGGAAGTAGCCTCCTAGAGGTGAAAGCTAAAGGTTGGTCTACACCCTTCTCATTGAGCTGTGATAAGACTGACCCTATGCCATGCTCTGGGGCATCTGTATGGACTGTGAATTCCTTTGAAAAGTCAGTGGCCTCTAGCACAGGGGCAGTGCACATGGCCTTTTTGAAGGAGTCAAAGGCTTTCTGGCAAGCCTCTATCCAAATCCCCTTCCTGGGCGTCTTCTTGACAGTCCGCTCAGTCAAGGAGGCAACAATTGTGCCATACCCCTTGACAACCTTCCGACAATGTCCAGGGAGGCCCAGTAAGTAGATAAGTAAGAAATTAAAAGACTTATAGAGCATGCAAATGCCCGAAGGTGTCTTGGCGCTAGCATCTGACATCAAGCCCTCTGGGAAACCTAATGAGAAAGACATCATGACTTCAGATGGTTGCAATGGAGATGCACAGGAAGGCCTTCACTTCAGTCTGAGGTTTTGGGGGCTCCTGGGCCAGAAAAGTGTCTATTTTGGTCTGGAGGGGTTGCACCTTACCACCGCCCACAAGATGTACGAAGTACACCACAGACCCTTGCCCTATCTGGCACTTACTGGCCTTGATAGTCAGGCCTGCCTGTTGCAGGGGATGAAGCACTTCCTGCAGGTGAAAGAGGTGGTATGGATGGGAGGCCTGACCATGCAATATTCTCAAAATACACAGAGATGATCCTTGGATTCAACAACAATAACCCTTAGCTCAGTCCTGGTAGTATGGCATAGAGCAGACAGGCATTACTGCAGGAACATGTGTAAAGCATTTTACAGTACCATTATGGTGCATAAGTAATTGAGACGACTCGAAAGAAATCCGACACCAATTTATAAAAATAGAGATTATTTTTATATAAATATGGACATTAAAATGTACTCTGTATCATTAATACAACCAGAGTTGTGGATTTTGAAAGCATTCAAAAATAGATGCAGTAAATCTATCAAACTGGTGTCTTTGAAATGAATGGGGGAACACATAGGAAGGCTCTGGGAGGTCAGAATTGCTAGTTGCTCTGCTCCCTGCACACTGTACTTTGTTCTATGCTGCTTGTTTTAAAAAGTATTGACATTGAATTGAATCTGCTCACTGCACACCGCACTTTAGCTTATGCTGCTTGTGTTTTTAAAACTAATACTGTATTTGAATTTGTACCTGTTTTTAAGCGCTTGACTTTTTAACCGCCTGGGTTTTTAAGTTGTTGGTGGCTCGCTTTCTACCGCACTTGCCGATCCCGAGGGCGGCTGGGATTCACTCTTTCCGCCAGGCTCGGACAGGGGAGGAGGAGACTCTTGGGGGAAGCGCCATCTTGGTGAGGGACGCGCTCTAGTAGCTCGCCCTCTCTGGATTAATGAATATAAAGGGGGCCGCAGCGTGGAGGCGCGCAGCGTGCGCGCCTAAGGCAAGCCCGTCTGCGCCCGTCAGCGTCCCGTAAGCGGCCAGCGCCAGCCACCATGTCCAAATATCGACGGCCATGAAAGAGCGTGTATGTTATGACAGGACAGCATTATATAGCCTATCTAAGAAGTGTAAATGCGTGTCTAGATGGTCCCCGGGCACCCTGTGTGAGGAGTTTGTCTGCCCTAAGTGTGCCTGGACGCTTGCTCCCCAGGCCCCTACTCGACGGAGAGTCTGCCTCCCGATCTCTGGGAGTCCTCCGATTAAGATGAAGGCTGCTCTACTCAATACTAGGTCACTTCAGAAACATAAAGAGCTCATATTTGACCTACTTAAGGATTAGGAACTAGATTTGTTGTTCCTCACGGAGACATGGCTGTCGGAGACATCTAATCCCATAGTAGCAGCAGCCAATTACAGAATTCTTAGGAAGGACCGCAACGTCGGTAGAGGAGGGGGGGTCGCCATTATATTTAAAAAAGAATACGACTGTGCTTGCTTTGAACTGGCTGACCTCCTTGAAACAGAAGCCTTAGGTTTCTGTATGACCATCACACCAAATCAGTCGCTAGCTTGGGTGTTGGTCTATCGACCCCCAAGCCCGGCTAGCAAATGCCTCCGCTCGTTGAAAAATATACTGGCTTCATGGGCAATGAGATATACCAACTTCATGGTATTGGGAGAATTTAATATTCACTTAGAAAACGCCACAGGGTCAGAAACCGTGGCCTTACATGAGATTATGAGCCCCCTGGGACTGAAAGTGGAGGTCTTTGGACCCACCCATTCAGCGGGCCATACCTTTCAAATCTGAACTCTGTTACTACTGTGTCCACCCCTCTCCCCTGGACAGACCACTACCTGATCATCTTCACGTGGAATCAGATGTGTAGTAAATCGCCCATATACTGTAGTAATGGCCCTGCCACTTATCGGGCCTATCACAAACTACAACCAGAAGATATCAATCAAGCCTTACTTTCCTCTGCCCCAGTTATGACAGGGTACGTAGACTGTGACACTATCTGACTGAATAATTGGATTGGCGAAACTGTGAATACACAAGCACCCATAAAAAAGGCCTCTCAATCTAGAGCTGGCCCAACGGTTTAATACAGAGTTGAATCTTTGTAAGAGTCAGTGCAAGAAGCTGGAAAGAATTTGGAGGCGAGGTTACTCCAACGAGGATAAAGCTGCTTACAAAGCAGCCTTAAAGTTGTATCAAATGAAACTGCATCTTGCTAAAAAAAGTTTCTTTGACAGTAGTGTTATGGAAGCTGATAATAAAGCAAAGGCTATTTTCAGAATAGTCGACTCCTTTTTACGCCCGATGGTCACCTCGAGAGCCTGTCCCCCCTCAATGGACTGGTGCAATGAGCTCAATCGATTTTTCTATGTGAAGATCATGTCACTAAAAAAAAGTTTCGGGACCCCTGTTCCTGGGATACTGAATTTGGAGTGGAAGTCAACTCCCTTTCCACTTACGTATGCCACCCTCGATGCCTTTACCCCGATCCCATTAACTCAGTCCTTAGCAGCATTAAAAAGTCTTAAATCGGGCTCCCCTCTTGACCCTTGCCATGTGTCAGTTTTAAATATGGTGGCACCTACGATTAGCCCGGCAATAAACCATATTTTTAACTCTTCTCTGGCACCTGGGATGGTTCCCTGTATGTGGAAAAAAGCGAAAGTTCTGCCACTGCTGAAAAAACCTACAGCAGACCCTAAGTTATTTACCAACTATAGGCCCATTTCGCTGCTCCCAGCCTTCTCCAAAATTCTCGAGAAGGAAGTAAACCGCCAATTGTCCGTTTACCTGGAGGCCGACGGCATCCTACATGCCACGCAATCTGGTTTCCGCCCTCAATTTAGCACTGAGACCGCACTGTTGGAGGTGATGGAGTTCATTCGTAGTGTTTTGGACAGAGGAGGAAAGGCAATGCTGATACTGCTTGATCTTACAGCAGCATTTGACACGGTTCCTCACCATAAGCTGCTGGAACGACTACATGAAATAGGAATTAGACATCAGGCCCATAATTGGTTGGCATCTTTTCTGGACGGACGGTCCATAGAAGTGTGGATGCCTCCGTTTACAGCGCAGGCTAGGCCACTGGGGGTGGGAGTGCCACAGGGATCGGCTCTTAGCCCCACGCTGTTTAACGTGTACTTGACCCCTCTTGCAACATTAGCAGAGTCTCTTGGCGCTAAAGTCGTCTCATACGCAGACGACACTCAGTTACTGTTCTCATGTGATAAAGACAAGGATTTATATGAGAAAGTAATAGCCAAGTGCCTCGCCGGAGTTTTCCAGTGGATGGAATTGCATCACCTCAGATGTAACCCAGAGAAAACGGAAATTGTGACCTTTGGAGATGTTCCACACAATGCTGTGGTGGACTGTTGGCCCAGCAATTGCCCTCACCCAGGTTCCCCTAAAAACTGTGTGAAGAACTTGGGTATTAAAATCGACAGCTCTCTATCCTTCCTCCCACAGATCCTGGCCTTGACGGGGACCTGCTTCAACGTACTTTGCACGCTGAAAAAATGTCTCCCTCTCCTCTCTGAGGCAGCAAGCAGAAAGGTGGTACAGGCTCTAATTACATCAAGACTGGACTACAGTAATGCACTGTACCTGGGCCTGCAGAACTACCTTCTTAACAGACTCCAGGTGGTGCAGAACGCCGCAGCTAGACTTCTGCTTTCTCTCCCCTCGAGATCCCACATGACTCCGCACTTAAGGGCCCTCCATTGGCTTCCCATGAAACAGAGGGTGATGTTTAAAGCCATGGTCCTAATGCATAAAGCTCTGAAAGGGATGGGTCCTACCTATCTTAAGGAGAGAATCACCCCTTACGTCCCTGCCCGCACTCTTCGCAAAGGTCCCTCGATGTAACCGTCTTCGGATGGGTGGGAGATCCTTTGCTTACCTGGGTCCCTGTGCGTGGAACAGTCTTCCTATGTCCCTGAGGTTGATAGACAATCTTGAACGTTTTAAGAAGAAACTTAAAACACATCTTTTTAATGACTAGCCCCGCCCTAGCATCCTGTCCTCTCTCTGCCATCGCCGGGACACTCTGTCGAGTAGCCGCACGCTTTACAAATACGAATAATAATAATAATAGGTGACACTTGGTCACTTGCAGGGTGAGTTCAAGTGAACCTTCTTGTGGATAGGGTCATGCGGGTCCCGAGACAAAGTTCCAACAGTTGTTACTTCATTACCTTGCCCAGGGAGTCTGGGTGCAGAGGTGACTTGGCTGTCCTTAGTACTGTACAGGATCTGCAGGAGCTGTCAAACTTGCAGCACTTGACAAAACTACACTTGGAGATGGAGCTCCACTCTACCCACGGAGAGTAGAGTCCTTCGGGGTCCAACAGCTGGACCTCTTATACCTTGCTCAGCGGCTTCAGGTGCAGAAGTAGCTGGCAGCTGTCTATTACCAGGGCAGGTCGCACCAAAGATGCTTTACCACACTCTCGACGACTCCAACTTCAGGATGCAGGAACACAGCAGCGGTTGTTGCCGATGCCAGTCGCTGTCACTGTGAGGTGCCCTTTTCTCTTGTCTTTGCCTCTTTAATTTTGCCCTTTTCCTTTCTTTTGTCTCTTTTCCCTTTATTTTGCCTCTTTCCCTTTGCCCGCACCTCTTCCCGTGCTCCCTGCCGCTGCTCCCCCCGCGGCCCCTTCCCCCCAGCGTGTTGCTCCCGCTCCTGCCTCCCAGCTGGCCCCTACCCCTGACCCCTACTTAATGACGGCCGCTGCACGTCTGTGCCTGTCCATGACCCGATCAGCGCCAGGGACCCGGGTCCCCCGACCCCCCACCGTTATGACCTCAGCACCCTCCATGCTCTCAACCCCAGACTCAGCAAAATAACTGCCAGCTCTCGAAGCTGAGCAACACCCATGGGCCGTTCTGCCCTCACTGCCGCCGCACCTTCACCGACCTATGGAGCCCAGGAGTAGCCCCCAGCCCACCGAATGCCAGTGCACACAAGCCACTGAACTGCATCCTCCGCAAAGTACGCTCCGTACACAGACACACCATAGAAATCTGGGACCTCCTCAACACTCACACGCCCAACGTCATCTCCTCACAGAGACCTGGACCAGCGCCAAATCCGCACCCGACATCCCAACCGCCATCCCCGATGGATACAAGATCCTGAGAAAAGACCGCCCCACCCGCCCAGGAGGAGGCCTTGCCATCATCCACAAAAGCTCCCTCCACATGACAACCACTGACTGACAACGCTTCACTCCCCAAGGAACACATCCACATTCACTTCCAGATCCAGAACGATGCTCCGTGGAACACTCATCTACAGACCGCCTGGCCCCCGTGCTCCATTTACCATCATCACCGACCTCATTGCACCCCACACCCTCGCCTCCACAGACTACATACTACTCGGAAACCTGAACTTTCACCTGGACAACTACAATGACCCCAACACAACCGCCCTCCTAGAGAACCTCACCAACATAGGGCTGAAGCATTGTCTCCGCCCCCTCTCACACAGCGGGACACACACTCGACCCCGTCTTCTCAGGGGGAAACAGCATCTTCTTCAGCCACACCACGGAACTGCTCTGGACTGACCACCACTGCGTCCATTTCTCCTTTAGTAAACCCACCACACACAAGCACGCACACCGCCTCCCACACAGAATCTGGAACAAAGTCTCAGAAGAACACCTCACCTCTGCCCTCACCTGCATTCCACCCCCAACTACGACAGATGCAACACCGCGGCAAGCAACCTCCCCCAATGGATCGCCAACTGCACCAACACACTTGCCCCCCTCCAGAATGCCACAAGAAGACACAACAAGAAAGCAAACTGGTTCACCTCGGCTCTCCAAGAATCCAAACACTTCTGCCAATGACTGGAAAAGACGTGGAGAAACAGCAAAACTCCGGAAGCACGCTCCGCTTACAAAACAGCCATCACGGCACACCACAAACTCATCAAATCCGCAAAGAAGAATTTCCTCCAAGACAGAATCCTCTCCACTGCCCACAACTCCAAGGAACTCTTTGCCATCATATAGGAATTTGCCAAACCCCACAGCGAAACAGACATCCTTCCCTCCCAAGACCTCTGCGACAGACTCATCTCCTTCTTTCACCTCAAGATCAAGATGCTCCACGACAACTTCAACGACCAAGACCTCTGCATGCCCCAACTCTCACCCCCAGCGATGCCACCCAACAGACCATACTCACCTGGACCCCACTCATGACCGAAGACACCCTAAAGACCATAAAAAGCATCCACTCCGGAGCACCTTCTAACCCCTGCCCACCACACATCTTCCACAGGGCCGCCATAGCCATTGCACCCGAGCTACGTCGAACCATCAACGGCACCCTCGAGGCCGCCACATTCCTCGACAACTGGAAGTGTGCCAAAGTCAACCCCCTCCTGAAGAAACCCTCTGCAGACCCGACAGACCTCAAGAATGTCAGGCCCATCTCACTGCTTCCTTTCGCAGCCAAGGTCATTGAAAAGGCCGTCAACACCCAGCTAGCACACTTCATCGAAGCCAACAACATCCTAGACACCTTTCAATCCAGATTCCACAGCAACCACAGAACCGAGACCGCCCTCCTCACCACCTCAGACGACATCTGAGCCCTCCTCGACCAAGGCCAAACGGCAGCCCTCATCCTCCTGGACCTATCAGCAGCCTTCGACACCGTCTCCCACCGCACACTAGCCACCAGACTCCACGACGCCGACATCCAAGGAAAGGCAATAGACTGGTTACACTCATTCCTCACAGGCAGAACACAGAGAATAAGACTCCCACCCTTCCTCTCAGAACCGACAGAGATCAGATGCAGAGTACCCCAAGAATCGTTCCCCCGCCCCACCCTCTTCAACGTCTACATGGCCCCCCTCGCAACCATCGTCAGAAACCACGGGCTCAACATCATCTCCTATGCCGATGACACCCAGCTCATCCTCTCCCTCACCAAGGAACCCAACATCACCAGGGACTACTTCCAAGAAGGGATGAAAGCCGTTGCAACCTGGATGAAGAACAGCTGCCGGAAACTCAACTCAGCTCCAGCCCCTCCGCATGGGACGACACCTGGTGCCCCCACGCCCTTGGAAACCCACCCACTCCAACGGATCATGCACGCAACCTCGGCATCATACTGGACTCATGGCTCACTATGAATTGCTAGATCAACGCCGTCTCCTCCGCATGCTTCCAAACCCTCCGCATACTACTTAAGACATTCAAGTGGATCCTCCCCGACTCCAAGAAAACGGTCTCTCACGCACTCGTCACCAGCAGACTGGACTACGGCAACGCCCTCTATGCCGGAATCAACAAAAAACTCCTCCCCAAACTCCAGACCGTCCAGAACGCCGCAGCCAGACTAATCCTCGACATCCCATGGCACAACCACATCACCCATCAAGAATAACTTTCAAGCTGCTCATGCACGCCTAAAAGGCCCTCCACAACATTGGCCCTCAATACCTCAATGACCCCCTCTCCTTCCATGCCCCCCAGAGAAACCTCCGCTCAGCCTATCTCTCCCTAGCCACTGCCCCACACTTTTACAAGACCATAGCGGGTGGAAGGTCCTTCTCCTACCTCTCAGCCAAGACCTGGAACGATCTCCCCCTTCATCTACGGCAAAGCCCGACACTGTACCAATTCAGGAAGGACCTCAAGACCTGGCTCTTTGAATGACCCCAACGGATCTGCGCACACCCACCCCTCAGCGCCTTGAGACCCTAGCGGGTGATTAGTGAGTTCTACAAAACCCTGATTGATTGATTGATTGGGCTGAAGATGTTGTTCAATGGGTCGATCACCCAACTGGTGATCCTCAAAGCTTGGCTGCAGCCAATGTAGTCCACATTTACTTTGGCAGCTGGAGGTCGACAGGAGTGGAGTAGCGGCTTGAAACTTGGTGAAAGCTTAGCTACCACTCCGAACTTGCAGGACACCACTTCTCTTTGGGCTCACTCTCAACAGGCCAAGCAGGTCGCCATTCTTGTCACGCAGCACTTCGATTTTCCTGCAGCTTACAGGACACTTGTCCCAGCAATCTATGGAAGTTTACTTCAGTTTCTGGTGTCCACTGGAGTCCCTCTTGCTGGGAGCAATAAGCTTTTGTCATGGACACACGTTGAACACTCGGTTCCAGTATATGGTCTCTTCAGGGCAGTTAAGTGTCCTATCTGCGCACGTTGGCAGAGTCCAAAGTCCTGTTGTCGGTGACGGCGTCTTCTTAGTGCCTGTTCTCAGATTCAAAGTCAGAACTGAGGTTCTTGTGTCAGGGAACCGCCTTAAATCCTAGTTTAGCGGGCGTTAAGGGTGTGAGGGACAGTGGCCAATGTGCTACTGGTCCCTGCGGCTAACCTGCTCCTGTAGTGACAACATCCTATAGGTGTACGACACGTTTCTACCCAGAGTCCTGTAATTTAGGGTGTACCAAGATGGCAGAACCCTTCCTTGGCTGTACAGACCTCTTAGCCCAGCATAAAGATGTGGTTAGCCTTTTGGAGGTGTACACCTCCTGAATAACTAATTTTCCTACCCGTCAGGCTGAACAGGGCGGGAAGGGCTATGACCTCGAGTGCGAGACAAGGAATTACATATCCAGGGCAGTGAAAACCTTTGAGGCTCACCGCCTTGATGACATGGTGTGTGCAGAGTCACTCTGAAGCCGACAGGCTGCTCATGCGGCGCCACAATGGCAGACCTGCAGACACACTTTTACTTGGGTCACACAGGGTGGCACAATATAGTGACGACCCCCTTTACCACCCTTGCCCTCAGTACCACTGGTACCATATATTAGGGACTTATAATGGGCAAAAGTACCTGGCCAATAGGGTGTACCTATTCACATCACTTTTAGGGGAAAGAGCACGGGCACTGGGGCCTTGTTAGCAGGTCCCAGTGCACTATCAGAGTCGAAAACCAGCATCTAGCAGTCTAGAATGGGGCCAAGAGTGGTGGGGGGCATCTGCAAAGAAGCCCAGTTTCCAACACTACTGAAAACAACTATATCATCCAATTAAGCATCACTGAAGGGCTACACTGGCAGCAAAGACCTGGTTCATCAGCCTCAGGAAGGTGGGAGGGGCATTTTTCAGTCTATAGGGCGTCACCTCAAATTGAAAGTGGCCCTCTGGGTTGGAAAAGGCTGACTTCTCTTTAGCCCCTTCACTTAGGGCAATCTGCAAGTACCCTGAAGTCAAATCAAAAGTACTCAGGAAAAGTGGCAGCCCCCAGTCTGTCAATGAGCTCATCAGCTTGGGGGATGGGGTGAGCATCAGTCTTACTGAGTGAGCTGAGCCCCCTGCAGTCTATGCAGAGCCAGAGTTTTGGGGTGGTGCCCAGTGGGCCAGCTTTTGGTACCAGCACCACTGGACTTTATGGGCTCAGGCAGGCCCATAGTTATGCTTTTTAGGATCTTGTTAAATATTTCAACAATCCTGTTTTTTTGTGGATGGTAGGGTGTGGAGAACTTTTAGGTTACTCTAAACTCCTTCCACATTGACTACATGTAGGCAGACATAAATTTGATGCCCCTGTCAGACACCCCTTCTTTGGGGAACCCCACCTGGGTAAAAACACCCATCAGGGCCTTAGCCACTGAAGTTGCAGTCACAGTACTCAGAGGTATAGCCTCTAAGTGGCATGGTCCATCAAGACCAAGATAAACCTGTTGCTTAAGGCTGTCTTGGGGCCCAAGGGTCCTACAATGCCAATGCTCACCTTTTCAAAGGGTGTGCCAATGACTGGTAAGGGAATCAGGGAAGCTTTCAACTTTGCCCTGTCTCCTGACAGGCCTGGCAGGTGAGACATGTCTTGCAAAATGCATCTGAGGATATCTTTATTCGGGGCCAATAAAAATAGGAGACAAGCCTGGTAAAGGTTTTGTCCTGCTCCAAATGTCCTGCCAGGGGAATTTCATGAGCCAGCCTCAGTGAGAAGACCCTCTAACATTGGGGGACTACCAACATATGTGTTGTACCATGAACAAGTGCCTTAGGCTCATTATATAGGAGGTCATTTTCCCAATATATGAGGTGATCTCCAGAGGTATCACCAGCTTCCTGGGCTTCAGCTTGCCGCCTCATGGCCTCAAGGGATAAGCACTCCTTCTGTGCCTTACAGAACTCATCCCTGGTGGGTCCCTCTTCTGCTTGCCATCCAGGAAGTTCAGCCAGGTCACCAAGCAGGCAATGTCCTTCCCTAATGCTCTGGGGTGGCCTCCTCTGGTGCCCCATCCACCTGTACCGTGGGAATTTCAGGGGTTGGTTTCCCATGCCCCTTGCCTTTCCCTCTCTTGGCAGCTATCTGGGCCATTTTTCCAGTCTCCTTGACTCCCCTCCAGGGCAGCCATGATCCACGCAGGCAACCCCTACAGTTCCAGGTGTGACTTGAGTTCCACTTTCTTCCAGACAGTATGCTCCTGATCGTTACCTAACAGACAGTCCACAGGCATTGCATTTCTCACGGCAACTTTCAGAAGACCTGAGACCCCGTCCCCCATTTAAAGGAAATCAGAGCCACAGGGTAGTGGCTCTTCCAGTTATCTGGTACTACAAGCTGGTGGAATGTATTGGGTATTACCTGCTATGAGGACATCAGATGACACCGGACAGTAGTCATACTGGCTCCTATGTCCATCAGAGCCTCCACACTCTGCCCATTGATGGTGACTCACTGAATGTACTTAGAAGTATATGAAAGCATGTGGGCTTTGGGCACCATCTCTTTGTCACCAAGGGACACTAGGGTAGCTCAGCTGTCTACCCACACTAACTACAGCCATTTTCTCCTAAAGCACGATGGTAGCGAAATGCGGAGTCTGACTGCCACTGGGGGGCTGTGCCCTCTTAGGACACTTGGGATCACCTTTGGTGTATCCATACTGGTAACATTCATGGGGACAATTTTACCAGTGTTCTTGTCAACGAAGTTGTCAGACCTGGCCCTTTTTGCAGGATTGTCCCCAAACTTTTTGCCTTCCTCCTGTATTTTTTGTTGGCTTTAGGACTCTGGGCACTTTACTACTGTTAACCATTGCTAACGTGCATATGCTCTCTGTTTAAATTGTATTGGTGATTGGTTAGTCCATGATTCCCATATTTGATTTACTAATAAGACCCTAGTAAAGTGCACCAGATGTGCCCAGGGCCTGTACAGCATATGCTAGTAGTGGGCCTGCAGCACTGATTGTACCACCCATATGAGTAGCCCTGCAAACATGTCTCAGACCAGCCACTGCAGTGTCTGTGTATGCAATTTTAAACTGCTATTTCGACCCACTTGCCAGGCTTGGAGTTTGGGGTCTCTGAACTCACAATTTAAAAATCCATCTTTTTGGTGAAGTTGATGTTTAGCTTATATGTTAGAAAATGCCAGTTTTAGAAAGTAGGCATTTTCCGGTCTCTGCCTATCTGTAGAATACACGCCTGGGCTGACTGACAGGTTCTTGTGTATTCACTTTAAACAGTCACACAAATTGAGCTGAGGTGTGCCTTGCATATCCTGATGGGTCATCACCAGGCTGATGGGCCTTCCTGGGATAGAGTGGTGGTAAGTGTTGTCAATGACACCTGAATAGGGCTGTGCTCGTCATTCACACAAAGCTATCTCCACCCCCCTATAGTGTGTCTGGAGCTGGGTCAGAGAAAGGCAGTGCCTTGTGAACTACAAAGATTTTCCTTTGAAGTTTGCCCACTTCAAAGTAAGCCTGGGCGGAGTGGCACTCCGCGGAGTTCCACAGAGTTAAAAAAAAAAACTCAGTGGAACTCCGCTCCACTCTGCTCCGCCCCAGTCCCACCGAAATATTTTCAAAAAGGGTAAAGAAAACCACATACCTTCTCTCTTGCGTCCGCAGGCCGCCCTCCTCCTCGCCGTGGTGTCTCCTCAACCACGGCGAGGAGGAGGGCAGCCCGCAGACGCGAGAGAGAAGGTAAGTGTTTATTTTTACCCTTGTTTTTGGGCCCGGTGGCGCAGGGGCTGAGGGACGTACTCTGCTTCGCCACGGAGTCAGAGTTTTGCCTCCACTTCACGTTCCCAGCAGAGCGCGGAGTTGGTAAAGCTCTGCAAACTCCGCTGGTGGGGTGGAGCACGCCGCCTGGGGTTACTTCAAAGCCAAAAAGGGGTATGAGTATTGGACCTCTGACACCCCAAAATCAGAACACTCCTGGACTGAGGATATTCTGTCAGGAAGAAGAGCTGGATGCTGTAGGAGGGACTGCCCTTCTGCCTGCTGCTTTGTTGTGCTGGCCTGCTGCTTGCTGCTTCTGTCATGGGAGTGAAAGGACTGTACTTTGCTTTCTATATCCTGCTTCCAAGGTTCTCCAAGAGCTTGTGCGTGCTTGCCTCCTGTTAAGAAGTCTCAGGGCCATCAAAGACTTCACCTACCAGTGTCTGGGCTCTTCTGCTGAGAGTCCTGACTTGCCACGTGGTGCGAAATCCAGTTCCTGGGCCCTTGAAAGTATAACCTGGTGATCTTAAGGAGAAAATTCATGCATAGACTCCCAGCACCTGTTTTATCAATGAATCGCTGCAAAAGATCGAGACATCACTCCTGCCTGCCTGCCTGAAGCGTGGTTCTCGATCAGTGCATCAACAACGGCTTCCCCCACAGGCCCCATCGCAGTGCATCAGAAACATTGCTGCAGTGTCAGTTTCGAGCACTATATCACCGATGTCCGTAACACCCACTACGACTCCAACGCAGCACCTGCTTTGCTGCAGTATTCTAAAAAGTCCACCAAGGGCTGGTTTGGGAATTTGTGGCTGTCTGTGAACTCTGACGGTATTTCTCAGGGGTCAGCCCAAATTTGGAAAAGAAGGATGGCTTTCATGGGGGCATTCTTGGTCTAATCCTCTACCTCAAGAGTAAGAAGTGTGTCCCTCCCCGCTGTAGGCATGTACCTCCACTCCCTATACCTACAGTACTCTTCCTGAACCCTGTGTACCCTCAGAGCTATCTCATACACAGAAAACCACTTATCAATATCATCTCCTACCACATAAGGGGCACTAGGTCCTTGGGTATGTGGACCCTCACTTCTCCAGTGGACACTGCAGGTACGCTGCCACCATTGTTGCTGGACTCTAGGATCTGCCTTGCTTTCAGTTCCAGCTCCTTCAGTCCCATCTTATGTGCCAGAAATAGATTTTTCTCAGAAAAGGCTCCCACGGTCTTCCTCTCCTCTGCTTCCAGCTTCATCTTGACCAGCTGAAGTTTGAGCTTCCTCTCTACTTTCCTGTCTTTTTGCGCTGTGTTTACATCACACAAGTGACACAAATGAGGAGGCGTGGCCAGCAAGATGACTGATTAGTTGCATTTTCTGCTGGCTTCCCCATTTCATCGTAAATGCTACTTTTATCCTGCTCAACTACCCTCCATTCACCCAACAATTGGCTTAGGATGTGGCGGGAGGCCATGGGCAACTGCAAGGAGAGACTTTCGGGGCACCGTGGGGCCTACTTTGTCCATAAAAAAGTGAATGAAGATGCGGTGTGAAAACTCTCCCAAGATGGCAGCACTTGGAGTTTGTGACTGATTGCTGGATGTGCCATTGGCGGACCACGGTGGGGCTCCCTGGGGGGCCTGCTGCCAGCGACTGCCTCAATTCGCAGCACCATAGGCTCTTGGTGGCCCCTACTTGATGCTGCAGTGGGGTCAGGTAGAACCAAGGAGTGGACCGGCCACAAAGAGCTATGGCAGGTGAGTGGGGAAACTCTTCTACCCCCTCCCGGAGTGACGGAGAGTGGAGCATCAGGGCCCGTGGCGGCGGGTGGCAGTGAGAGTGGGCGAGCGACTGGCTGCTCTCGGGCCAGTGTGCCTGATGGTAGTGGGATAGCAGCGGCTGTAAGGGGCCCGGTCAGGGCCTTCCTGTGGTGCAGCAGCGGTTCCATCAATTATGAGGATGCTGATTGGGACCCAGGCCTCCTCTTGCATAGGGACCTCCAGCAGAATGGCAAGGGAGAGGGCCCCACTCCATCAATGAGACTCTGGCTGAGGACCTATGGTGTCGTAAGACAGGTGAGGAGAGAGAAGGACCTCCACGTATTCTCTCCCACATACTGGGATCACTTGACTGGTTGACCCCCTCCTTTGGGTTGGGGTGCTGTTATACATTTTGTAACTAAGCAGCTGCTACCTGGGTACCCCTCTGGGAGCCAGTCCTCAGGCGAGTTCATAGATAGCCCCCTGTGAGCATGTCCAGCATCCTGTGCTGACATGTAGTGCACACTAGAACTGCATAAGGTAACAATGTGGGATGGAGTGAGGGAGAGGTGGTGGGGCCCCAGAGGTGCAGCTTAAACACGCCACCAATAAACAGTCTTCTGCACGCTCTGTATGCGGGGACTCGATCCAGACTAACCCACACACCACACCCATATGAACGGTGGGTGCGAGACTGGTGGCAACACAGACAGCGGCTCATCCAACATAGTTGCAAGTTCACCTGCATTATGGAAATCCCTGTGGCACTCAGTTCCTGAGGCAGGGAGATAGATCAGGAGGCCTCTTCTGCACTAGGAGCATCTTTGCACCTCCTCCTGTTTCCTCTTCCAGCGTTCACTGGCGGTACGCTTCGTTTCCCTTGGGCTATGGCCAAGGGCAAGGAACCTAACTATCTAAACAGGTGAAAATGGAGCCCTACACAAAGGTACTCATCCCTCAGGCAGGTTCGGAGGAGGGCACATCCATGATGTCGGACAACACGGCACTCCTGCAAGCAATCCATTCCTCCAGAGAAGCACTGATGGTGTAACACCTAAGTCCACATAAGGAACAGCTTCTTTGGGGCAAGTTTCAATGGTATCTTCACAACAACACTCAGGGCCTCTCAGTCCTTTACAGAGGCCTGTGGGAATTGTAGGACTCATGCATTCACATGCTTCTAGAGATGAACGCAGTCTGGAAAACAACACATGCCCTCCTGCACGAAGAGCGCTTCCTGCATATGAAAGCACCTCTATAGCACAATGGATCAATTACGATCAATCATCTGTCACTGTCCTGGATGGAATGGAATGGATCCATGCAGAGATATCGGAGTTGTGCTACCTACTGGAGGAGGACCCCCTCAAGTCTTTTGAGAGCTTTGCTGCGGAGAACCGATTCCCACGCTCCCACTTCTGAAGGTGTCTCCAGCTCTGGCATTGTCTCGGTTCCCAACCTTGAGTGGGGAATTTGTCCTTTCCTCCCTCCTCACTTCACACCTACTTGGTAAAATGAGGCACACATAAAGAAATGGTCTATGGACTTTATGGCCTACTGGTGTCCAAATTGTTTTCTGAACCGCTGTAACGCATTTTCCGGACCTGATGACAGGTTCGGCTACAGATTGACTATTCCATGGTACACTAGTCGCGGCTCTTGTCTACTCATAACAATGGTCTAAGAGAAGCCTGGATGAAATTCTTCTACTTTAAGATTTTGCAAGACTGGCATTGGTCCCTGGATAAGCTACACAGGGTCTGGCTGTTAACTATGACTGACTGTTGGTGGTGCTACAGTCCGAGCTGTGACATACTGCACATTCTTTGGTCCTGCCCTGCATTCACAGCTTTTTGGGACATGGCTGGTCAGCTTCTGTGGGACAGTCTTGGATACGTCACCCCCTTTTTGCTCCGCTAGTGATGCTTCATGACACTGAAGGCCTGTCTGCTCTTAATTCACATAAAACTCACTGGATTACTTCAGTCCTGACTGTGGCTAAGCTGTGCATACTCCACCGGTGGTCTACTCCTACTGTCCCACCTCAGGAGGAGTGGCTGGAAAATGTGGTGACCACAGCTGCACATGAATGCTTTATCTACCGACTGAACGATCAAGAACACATATTCACTGACATATGGAGCTCACTGCTTTGTGAAGTTACTGGACAATTATTATCCGTAGGACCCTGGCTCCAATGCGTGTGTCTGACAACATTTCATCCAATCCTGCTTTACATGTTTTTCCCTAGGCTTGTACACATGATCATCCACAAGACCCCTATGCCCACTCCCGTATCTCTGCACTGAGTAGATACTGCTTACTCCACTGTGAAAAATGAGAGCTCCACTGGCTTACCATCCATTCATTTACAGGAATATTCCATGGGGCCCCTGCACTTGACGAGAAACCAACTCCTCGCCTTCTACCAAGCACGCTTTGGATTCAAGTGACCTCACATCACTCTGTTCTTCCCTGCCCCTCTGCACTGACTCAGCCTGCTGTGGCCCTGACCTTCCACCTCTCATGACTCACATGCACCGCTAGTGGGCAGAGACTTGCATACATCCTCCCATTCTTATTCTCTGTCTAGCCGACTAAGGAGAGGGGACTATGATTCTCCAAGTCGACAAATGTTATTATTGTTGTATGCTATATGTGTTTCTGAAGGTGTATCTGCATTTATACTTTGCAACTCACGTTTTTGTTTCTTCTTGAAAATGCAATAGAAAGATTCAAACACAGAATTAGAGTCGTATTTCTAAACTGCACTGAACAACGTTTTGCCACCCAACACATATTAGATGTTTAAGCTAAATTTTTAAGATGGACTCGCTCCTTGCTTGGAACCTGAGGGGCAAATTTACGAAATAGTGGTGCAGTGCAGCACAGCAAGTCACTTTTCTGTGCTTCACTGCGTCACTGGGAAAGGACAGGAATGCTCCCTATTAAAGATATACAGCACATTCGTATCTTTTTCCCCTGCAGTGGCGCACAATGGGCTGCCTAGCACCAATGCAGGAAACCTTGGACCATAATGCAAGCGTGCCTGCGTTGTAAGCAGGATTGTTTACATGTGGGACAGAGCACCTCCATGCACAAAATCTACCCTGGAGGCATTTTCCTCTTTCTATGTGTGCTGCAGGATGCTGCCTCTGAGTAGGCAAGACCTAACTATTACATTTGATCCAAACATTTTGATGTTATTAACAATACAATGATCTTTAACTAGGAATGTTTAAGAAGTGAAATCCTAGTAAATCAAATGGTACACAATCACTTAGAAAGCAGGACTTAAACCATTCACCTTCAGAGTAAAAGTCTAATACCTAACCCACTTGGCCAGAAGTGACTCTTTACAGCTCTGTGTCAAAACATAACTACAACATTCGAACCAAACCATTTTGATATTTTGACGTTTTGAAGTCCGTAACTGGAGAGACCATTGCATTAGCAATCTCTCTATATCGTATAGATATCTATATCTCTATATATTGGGCCCTAGCTCAGCCGGCCCCTGAGGAAACCTGGCAAACCTGTGCCTTTTTTCAAACTAGATACCCAGGGGAATCCAGAATGGGGTGACTTGTGTGGCTCTCACTGATTGTGTTACCCAGAATCCCTTGCAAACCTCCAAATCTGTCTAAAAAAACATTTACCTCACATTTCTGTGATGGAAAGCTCTGGAATGGAATCTGAGGGTAGCCACAAACTTCCTTCTACCAAGCATTCCGCCAAGTCTTCTGATAAAAATGGTACCTCTCTAGTGTGGGTTCTCAAAGCAGAGTCAGCCTAAAATCTTTTTTTATAAAACTGCACTTTTGGACCCACTTTGGTTCCCCTTCAGTTTTTAATTTTATACGTTTTTAGGCTGACTCTGCTTTAGACACCCACACAAGTGAGGTATAATTTTTATCAGGAGAACAAGGGGAACGCTGGGTTGTGCAAAATTTGTGCTGGCGCGGTGATCCCACAGCTTTTCCACACAGAAATGTGAGGCAAGAGTGACTTTTTAGCTAAATTTGAAGTTTGCAGGGGATTCTGGGTAATAAAATGCTAGAAGATCCCTGCAAGCCACACTGCCAGCCAAGCGCCATCCATGCACACCACCAGCCAAGCATCATCCACACACCACCAGCACTCTGCTAGCCAAGTGCCATCCAAGCACACCGCCAGTCAAGCACCATCCATGCACACCACCAGCCAAGCGCCATCCACGCACACCGCCAGCCAAGCTCCATCCACGTACATCACCACCCATATGACAGTCCACACACACTGCCAGCCAAGTGCCATCCAGGCAGACCGCCAGCCAAGCTCCATCCACGATCAGCACCAGTCAACCGCTAGTCCACAAACACTGCCAGCCAAGTGCAAGTCCACACATACCACCAGCAAAATGCAGGTACACACACAGCTAGCCAAACACCAGTACATACAGACAGTCAGCCAACTTCAGTTCACACACAGAAACTTTCCCTAGTGTCTAGTAGTTCCCACCCCATTGGGGCAGATGAGCCTAAAAATATCACTGATGTGCCCCCAAGGGGGGCAGAAATGGGCAAAATGTGTCCCCCCCCCAAAAAAAGGGGAGTGACCCTTGCCTAAGGAGATACCCCTGACATGCCCATAAACATATATATGGGGCCTTATGGGCCTTCTGCCCCCGATGCTCCCATATGCACCCCCAGGGGCAGAAAGAGTGTGGCTATTTTATGGGGGTAGGGGGGCATTGGCATGCCCATTCTGGGCAGCCCCCACCCCTTACATACAAACACAAAAGGCCCTGGTGCTTAGTGGGCTTTCTGCCCTCTCAGGGGTGCAGATCAGGGCTATTGCCCCTAAATGCCCCCCAGGGGGGCAGAAAGAATGTGCCCATTTGTTTTTGAATGGGATAGGGACATTGGCACGCCCATGCTGGGCAGCCTCCACCCCTGAACTACAAAAATAATAGTCCCTGGCTTCCTAGTGGGCTTTCTGCACACCCGGGGTGTAGATTGAGGGCTATTGCCCCCATATGCCCCCCGGGGGACAGAAAGACTGTGCCCATTTTTTTTTAGAGTGGGGTGGATGCATTGGCATGCCCATTCTTGGCAGCCCCACCCCTACTCTGGCTAAAACAAAATACTCCCTGGTGGCACCCCGGGGGGCAGAAAAACTGTGGCTATTTTTAGGCAGGTGAGAGCATTGGCATGCCCATTCTGGGCAGCCCCCAACCATGAACTACTAAAAGAATAATAATCCCTGGCTTCCTAGTGGGCTTTCTGCCCCCTGCGGGGTAGATCGGGGATATTGTCCCCATATGTTCCCCAAGGGCGGCAAAATGACTGTGCCCATTTTTTGGGGAGTTAGGTGGGGATATTGGCATGGCTATTCTGGGCAGCCCCGACCCCTACTCTGGCTAAAAAAAAATACTCCCTGGTGCTTAGTGGGCCTTCTGTCCCCCGGGGGGGCAGAAAGACTGGCTATTTTTTTCAGGGGGTGGGGGCATTGGCATGCACATTCTGTGCAGCCCCCACCCATGCACTACAAAAGAAAATAGGTCCTGGCTTCCTAGTGGGCTTTTTGCCCCCTCGGGTGTAGATGAGGGGCTATTGCCCCCTAAATCCCCTCGGGGTCAGAAAGACTGAATATTCCCAAAAACATTGGGGAAGAGCAAAGGTCCTTGCCCAAGGCGCTCCCCCCTTTCTGGTGTCTAGTGATGGATTCCTGCTTGAGGATCTCCCTCCTGCAGCGATCCCCAAGCAAGGATCCACTAGGGATTGGTAAGATTGGAAAGGGGAGATTCTCCCCTTTCCAATGACACCTCTCCCGTGTGTTTCGGTGCTCCAGGATTGAGATAGCCCCAGGATCACCGAAGCAGTGAAACTGAAATGAGCTGATCGGCTCATTTCAGTTTCACTTTCAATGTAATGACGTCATTATATTGAGAAAAAAAATGCCTCGGAAGGCTGGGAAAGCTCTTCCCCAGCTCTCGAAGGCTGAAAAACAAAAAAGGAAATCCCTCTGCTGTAAACAGCAGTGGGATTTCCAGGTGGTGTGCCATGGATGTAATGATTACATCCTCTGCAGACCAGCGCCACAGCCGAGGACGTAACCGTTACGTCCGTGGCACAGAAGGGGTTAACAATTAGGCCACAAGTGGCTATTACTCTGTGGAGAATACCTAACTATTACATTCGTGACAAACATTCTGATTTGATAAAGAATTAAGTGATCTTTCACTATAATTGTTTAACAAGTGAAATCCTAGTAAATCAAAAGGTACAAAAGCACTTAGGAACTAAAATTCGAATTATTAACCTTCAGAGTGAGAGTCAAAGACCTAACCCATTCGGACAGAAGTGACTCTTTACTCTGTGTCAAAACATAATAGCAACATTCGAACCAAAACATTTTGCTATTTTGATGTTTTGAAGTCCATAATTGGAGAGACAATTGCATTAGCAATCTCGGTATATCTCTCGGTTTCATCCCATTATGGAAGGGAAGAGAGACATGGAGAGATAGAGAGAGAGTGAGAGATTGAGAGGAAGAGAGAAAGAGTAATAGAAGAGACAGAGAGAGATGGAGGTATTTTTGGCTTTGATGAATGATTTACTGAAAATAAGATATTTTTGGACAAATTGAAAAGTAAAAAAGTATTTGCCAATTAAAGAGTGAGATCACCTGAACTTTAACAAGCTTATATATTTGAAGTTGACAGGAAATTAGAACCACAACACAAACATTGAAACTCAGAGTCTTGAAACCTTAACCTTCAGAGTGAAAGTTTGAGACCTTAACCACTACTCCACAAGAGCCTCCTTACTCTGCTGGGATAAGACCTTACTATGAAATTTGACGCAAACTTTTTGATGGTATACAGAATGAAAAGATCTTTCACTATGAATGCTGAAGAAGTGAAAGCCTGGTAAAATAAAATACACAATCACTTAGAAAACGAGACTTGATCCATTAACCTTCAGAGTGAGAGTCTAAGACCTAACCTACTAGGCCCAAAGTGACACTTTGCAGCTCTCTGTCAAAACATGACAACAACATTCGTACCAAACATTTTTCTATTTTGAATCTTTGAAGTCCATATAGGGAGAGAAATTTGTGAATAACTTTGCAGAAAAAACATATGAAGACGTAAGAAATCTAGTAAATTTGGGTGGAATGCCAGTTTATAAGCATGTTTTGAAAGCATAAAAAAGGATATTTGTACGGCCTTGCCATTGCAAGATTATAACCCCCAAGCTACAACCATTACAATGACTGATGTTAAGTGTGCAGGGGTTGAATGTAGTCCTTTCTCAAATTGGTGATGATAACTAGGAGTATACCATCTCTTGTGCTTCACAGTCCCTTACACTGGCAGAAGAAAAATTCTCAACTATCGAAAGGGAAATGTTGGCTTGTGTATGGGTAACTGAAAAGTACAGGCAGTATGTGTGAGGCTTGAGTTTCTTGGTCTGCACTGATCACAAGCCACTGACTAAAATTCTCACTACAGAAGGGATGGAAAAGGCAATGCCCAGATTAGTCAGACTGTTTTTGAGCCTATTAGATTATACATACAAAGTACAATATTTGCCCAGTAGAAAACACAGAGTGGCTGGTTACTTAAGTAGAGCTCCATTAGAAGTAAGTTGTGCGGTGGATGACTGGTGGGAAGATATGTGCGTTGCAAATTTGGAAGAAAATATGACCGACATTATAACCCAAGAACAATGGATGGAGGGTTATGCAGCGGATACAACCCTGGCTTGTGCTAAAGAATTCATGTTATATGGGTGGCTAGAGAAGAAATTCTTAGAGGGAGACACATGACCTTTTGGGGAGATTCAAAATGAATTATCCTTGGAGGATCATGGGTTTCTTCTTAGAGGTGTGAAAATGGTACCATTGTGCAATCTAAGGAAGAGTGTATTGGAAATATCCCACGAGGGACATCTGGGCATTGTAAAAAGCAAAAGAATGACCAAATTACATTATTGGTGGCCAGGATTAGACAAAGATATGGAAATGTAGTGTGAGAGTGTGTTGAATGCAGACAAAAGATTGAAACAGGACAGGACAGATTCACTTGGTATGTTCCATCCAGAAAACTTAGATCCTCGGAAGCCAAGTGTTTGGTGCTCCTAGTCCTAAGGGCCAAACGAGCATCATGGGGTTGGGGGGCAGGCTGTTGAGGGCGGCAAAGCTATGGAACTCTCTCCCCATGGATCTAAAGAACTGGTCAGACCTCCTGTCTTTCAGGAAATCTCTTAAGACCTGGCTTTTTAATCATTAGAGCAGCATTGTTTTATGGTTGCAATCTATGTCAGTTGCAGCACCAAGACGCCCCCTGCCATTCGAGGGCTATATAAAATTAAAATAAAATAAAATAAAATAAAGACATTTAGACCACATTTATCTGCGTTACAGTGTCCAAACAATCCTTGGGGGGCTTAAGAATAGATATTTTGGGACCAGTATAGGACTATTCTGGAGTGCCAAAGTACATTGTTGTTTTAGTAGACTTGTTTTCAAAATGGCCTGAAATAAAGGTAAGGGAGAAAGATGATTCCACGGCCATAGGCAAGTTTTTGGATGAGTTGGTCCAGAGATAAGGGATACCGAAATCAATGTTGACTGACAATGGTCCACAGTTCATTTCTAAAAAGTTTCAGGGATTTTAAACAAGAAACAATATAATTTGAAAACATATGTCATTATATCATCCTGTAGGAAATTATGCTGTGGAGCGCTTTAATAGATTTCTTGTTGGGAATATAGAGAGTGCTATTAAAAGTTAGAAGAATTGGAGATTAGGAATCAGCAAAATAATTTGGGTTTAGCGCATCCCACCCAGAGTCACAGGGTTTTCACCTTTCAAAATATAGAGAGGAATATATCCAATCACTAAAGATAATCAAGCTTGGATGAATGAAGGAAGGCAAGAACAAATAGCATGGAAAATAGTTAGAGAAAACATTAATAAAGCAAGGTATGTGTACAAAATCAGTATGACAGTAAACATGGTGTGAAAGAAGTAAAATCGGAAGTAGTTGACTGTGAAAGTGAAACATCAGAAGAAAATGGCGAAGGGTAGTAGTAAATTTATTGGACCCTACAGAGTGATGGAAATTTAGAAGAATGCTGCCAAGCTCAATGATGGTAGAGTGTGGCATTGAAGCAAATGAGCTAAATGCAGTAAGTGTGCCAAAAGTGACAGAGATGTTGAAAGAGGAGGAAGTGAGATTTCTAAAAATGATCGGTTTTGGTTGATGGATAATGATATTGAGAGGAATATAGTGAACAGAGGTGAGAGGAGCATGAATGTGAGTAGGGAAAGAATATCGAGATCCATTTGCTGCTACAAAGCCCTAAAAAGTGAGAACATTATGTTGTGAGGTACAATAGTTGTTAGGAGTTGTACTTTATTCAGTGGTGATATTTAAGGTATATTGTGAATTTACAAATGTATAATTTGAATATGTTATGTAGTGTAATTTTTATTTTTGTTGGTTTTATCATATGTTATGTAAACATTATTTAAAGGGAGAGGATGTGTGGTATTCTATGTCATCGCATTCTGAGTTCCAGAATACAATGACATGATATTAGAATGACAAGAGAAGGGATTGAAGACCGGGCAAAGGTGGTTATGTTAACTGCATTCATATGAGATCTTGCAATTTTTGAATAAATATCTATTCACGCAAAGAAGTGGACTTGGATGTGAGTGATTTTGACATTACATTTAGCACTGCAAACCAGTGTTAAAGTCGTTGTGCTCTCTCCCTAAAACATAAAATTGCCATGCACCTAATTGACACACAAAATTTACTAAGAGGTCCCTAGTAAAGGGTACTACATGAACCAAGGGCTTGTAAATTAAATACTATTTGTGGGCTGCAGCACTCATTGTGCCACCCAATGAAGTGGCCTTTTAAAACATGTCTCAGGCCTACCTCTGCAACCTGTAGTGCAGTTCTAAGCTGCCTTTTGTAATTAGCAACCTTTTGAAAGGTCTACACCTTCTTATAATAGTTATAGATCACCCTTAAGGTGAGCTCTGAAAGTTCATAGGCAAAACCACTGAAATTATGCGGCAGGGGAGCACCCAATTATGCGGGAGAGTTTCTGAAATTTTGCAGCAAGAAAAGGCAAAATATGCAGCATAATGCAGCACATTTTTTGATAGTAATACGTCCAAATGAATTTTGTTTTACACACAGTAATACTGTTTAGAGAAAGATCTCATCTAATGAATACCAGTTTATCAACTAAATGCAGAAATAAGCAACTGAAAGATGATCAGTTAACTTTTGCGAAGGGCCTTTCACTACACGTGAACACAGGTCACCACATTTTTAGTAACTTTTGATCCGTTTGAGCTAGAAACAAAATTTCTATGGTCAACATCTGCAAATTATGTAGCAGATGATGGATTATGTGGCAAATGCAGCAAATCCATAACTCTGCAAAAAAAATACCATGCCGCAGAATTGCATATTTTCAGTGGCCGTTCCCGTAAGGCAGGCTGCATAGTACTTAAAAAGTAGGACTTGGGGGTTAAGTATACATGTACTGGCAGTGAAAAACTTCTAAAGTTGTTTTTCACTGCTGTAAGGCTATCAATCCCATAGACTAAACCTGGGTTACCTTCTTATACTTAATAAGTAATAACTTCAGTTTGGGACCAGATAGCCAAATGCTATTTACACTCAAATGAATTGTATTTTAAAATCCTCTTTAATGGAAAAGTCGGCTTTTAAGTTACTATTCTGAAAGCACCACTTTTAGAAACTTGTCAGTTTTTGCTGCAACCAAATGTGCCTTTCTGCCAGTGTCAAGTGTCATATGACTGTGAATGGCTCTCCAGTGGTTTTTTGTGTATTCCTTCCAGACATTGAGCCAAAAGACCTTGGGTGTGGGGTAGGGTGTTGCTCTCTTGAGCAGGATGTCCAGGGGCACTTGTACTCATCCTTCCTGAGCTTCAATGGGTAGCTCAGGGCTTGCCCTCCCCCTTCCTGACTTCTAAGGGCTGCTTGCTCTGCCACTAACAATTGCAGCTCACACCTAGGTCTATCTGCCCTTTGTTACCCTAGACAGTTTGGAGCCAAACACAGGAAGGGTGGAAGGTTTGACAGACAAAGGGAGCATTTCCCAACCTACAGGCTGGAACTCAGTATAAAAGTGGCACTTTCAGAATCTCTCATCAGAACACTTCTGGACCTGTGTAAGATTCAGAAAAAGGACTTCCCTGCTGGCAGACGGAGGAAAATGGGACATGCTTGCCTTGAACTCAGGCTCTTCAGAAGGGATTTCAAGGGTCAGTTTGCTAACCTCCTGTCTGAACTACAGGGACACAGCAATCTTCCAGAGGCCTTCCTGCAACTGCCCAACTGACCAAAAACAACTGAATCTGCTCGAACCTGCCTGAGTCCAGCTGCTTACCTCTGCTGGAGTGAGTCCTGATCCCCAAGATGTGCCCCACAGGTCCTGGACCCTTGGTTGGCATCAGTGGTACTCCTCCTTAAGATAAAGTGAAGATTTAGCACTTTTGGGCGCCTCACAACCTGAAAGCGACCTCTTTGTGCTGTGAATTGACCACGTGATGGTCCCCAACAGAGGCTCCAGTGATATCTGCTCTTCTCTCTGACAGTGACAGTCTGCATTAAAGACCAAGGGGAATCTTCAGTGATAATTGACTCTTTCTACTACAGCAGCGAGCCATCTGCGACTCCCGACCTGCTCATCATGTAACCAACCCCCTTCTTGCTGCCCTGTGCCAACGCATATGGCCCTCTTCGCATGGACTTGAAAAGGTAACTCTTCAGCTGGACTAACCTGTCCCTGTATCTAACCCCCGCTCCATTGTGGTTAGCCTAAACATGTGACTTTCCCCTGGTCCATCACGACCGGACAGATAACTGCAGGTGCGAGTTGTGATTTTTGGAGCTATTTTCACCTACAGCTTTAAAAACTCATATTTCCAGTTCTACTTACAAGTCGAACATTGAACTGCTTTTTAAGAATATGAACATATTCTGCTGATATCCAGTACTCTAATTTCTAGGTCACATGCAGGTTCCTGCATCATACTCATTGATCTACTGAATCAAAGAAGTCGGTTACAAAATTATATAACTTTTTCCATTTTTATTAACCATAATCTTAGCCTTTGAGATTTTAGTTTGGGGATTTACATAAAATAACTGAATAGTGAAGAAAAACATCCAAAATGTAGTTTTTCAGTAGTCATTGTTTTTGATAATGGTCCTTATGGGAGCTAGGCTGAACCTGTTGAACCAGAAATGTACACATTATACAGTGGCAAAAGAAAAACTGGCTTACACCAGAGAGGAGCACACAACTCCAGCTTTTCACCCCCTTTATTTTAATTGTTTTTCCTCTGAAAACAGATGAGAATGAAGATTAAAGAGATTTTGACGCATCTTACAGAATTTGAACTACTGTATATTTAATACAGTGGTTCAATGCAGAAATAATTTTAAAATGCCATTTGTTTCAGTTTGTGGTCTTTTGCTACTTAAATTCCATAGTTTCTGTATTAAAACCTCAATTTTCAACCCTCTCTTCTTTATCCGTGTGTATTCGTTCCCCTGCAGCCCTGTTGACGTCCTTTCCTCCTCAGCCCTCCTTTAGGTCTAGCTGAAGAGCTTTATCTTTATTTGCCAGCATAATGCATGTGCTGCAAGAGGCTCTTAGCTAATTCATATGGAAACAGATGGAAGGGAAGTATTTTCTACAGGCCTGGGTGCTGTTCATTGTTGACCTGCAAACATCCCTGACATTTTTCAATGAGTTGTTGTATCATTAGTGAATGCCATCTTAGCAATTCATGAGCACTGTGTGATTTCATTACAAGACCGGAGGCTACCATTATGCAATATACTTTTATTGCTGCCCAACATGCAGCCCTTTAAAGAACACATTACATCATGAATACATTACATCATGAATAAGAACATTCCAAACAACAATATATAACGCCATGGCAACTAGTCAACATCCTCTTTTATTCGCTGCTCCTGGACAGTTAAGTATACATTTCTTTACTCTCCTACCTTATGATCTCTATGAGCCTTCTTTAGACTCTTAATCATTATTTTTACAGCGATAACAAGGTAAGTAACATTACCAATTATAGCTAGTTCTAATTAATTTTTCATATTCGTGGTAATTATTATACTCCCCCCACCCCCTTTTCGGGTAAGTTATCCCCTAACCTTTGTTACCCTTCCAATTTATGGTTGGGCTACCCCCTTTTCATTCCTTTTTCTTTCATAATCCAAACGCTTTAAAGCGGAGAACTACAATGGCCTCAATTTGACCGCTTTACCTTGTGGTGGTCTTACGCTCCTTCACGCGCTGAACCAAGCCGCGTTGGAAGGCAACCTCTGCTGCGGGACCTTCCGACACGCCGAACCGCGTTGGGAGACAAAGCTTGTCTTTCTTCGCGTTGTGGGGAGAGCGGTGCATCCACCCGACTCTCCCCGTGCCGCGATCCCGCTAGCAGCAACACTCGGAGCCTAAACCTCCATAAAGTAAGACGACGGAGGTCACGTTACGAACCAAACCGCAATTTCCCGTCGAATAAAGATGGAAGGGGGCATTTTTTTCCATAATGACGACGTGAGGGAGATAAAGCCAGATCTGCTCACGCTGTGCGTTGCCATAGCAGCGCACAGCGCGAGCAATTAACGGACTCCCCCAACACGCACTTTCAAGCGGTAAGACCTTCCCTTTGCCTCTAGTTAAAGAGTTATATTATTAACAAAACTTTCTTTACCTTTACATTTAAGGTTATAGAACATATTAAAAATAAAAAAATAAAAAAATGGAAAATGGCAATGAGTCACACGAGGAAGATGACAATACCTTCCTTAATGAAGCCATACTAATGAATTATCTTGAAAAACATCTTAAGTCCTCATTAAAAGAGGCTGTTGATTCTATTATGAGCAAAAGAAAAAGAGATTTTGTTACTGAAGAGGACTCAGTGATCCTCTCTGAAGAAGATGAACCCTCACCTAAAAAAGGAGGCAAGGCTTCAAATAAAACTAAACACATGGAGCCGCATGGTAGCCTATGCGCTACAAAAGATCGAGATTTCTCCCTAGGTAGCCTCTGTGCTACAAAAGACCGTGATTTACCCCAAGGTAGCCTACGCGCTACAAAAGACCGGGATTTATCCCAAGCTAGCCTACGCGCTACTCACAAGACAGGTGCCCTTAGCGACACAATGAGAAAGAGCAGCCTTATTGGTGCAAAAAGTTCGGGTGCCCCTCGCGGCACAAGAAGACAGAGTGACCTTTATGGCACAGATGACCTCAGTCTTCATACTGACAACGATGAGTTCCCTTGTACTACAAATTTCGATGGGAACGATGACGAATATATTTTTGATCCCTTTGAGACTTTGGACAATGACCTCCTCGACAAGGATTTAATCCAGTCAACTGATTCCAATTCAATTAAGGATCCTTCGGGAGTAGAGATGTTTAACCCTACCCGCATTTCACACCCAAGGGGGTCTGATTGGTGGCCAATGGACCACGTATCCAATTTTATTAAGTTTTGGATCCGAAAACCCCTCGAAAAGGAAACCAGAAATCTGATGAGGGCTGAGTGCCCCAGACCCTTCCTAGACAATAAATCTGCTCTAACACCTAATCTGGATCCTGAACTTCTGACATTTCTGTTCAAAACAGGCAGAGACCCTAGGAAGGGACTTGAACGCTGCCTCAAACAGTGTCAAGATAGAGTACTGGACACTCTAGGCCCATTAGCCAAGATCATGGACTTGGCAGAAGAAGCATCCCTGAAAGGCACCCCAGTAGACGTGGAACTATTGAGAGGATGGAGTCAGCGTGCATTATGCCTCCTTGGCAATGCTAACGCTGGTTTAACGTCAGAACGAAGAAGGGCAATACTTATGAGAATTAATCCCAAACTGGGGGAACTAGCCACTAAAGAGGTCCAAGGTGACCCGAATGGCCTTCTCTTTGGCGAAAACTTTGTTAAAATATTAGGAAAATATGTTTCCACCTTCTCTGCCTTTAGCAAGGCACAATCAAATATGAGACGGATGTTTGGAGGCAATAGAATTTTTGGACGGGCTGACAGGATGGGACTGGCTGTCAGCCGCGGACAATACAGGTCCCCGTACTATCAAAACCAGCGAGGTTATGGAAGACCTTTCAGAGGACACAATTCCTCCTTCTTCCCACAAAGAGGCAGAAATGTCCGTACCCGTGGCGGTGGCAGAGGCAGATCCCAAAACTATGGACAACAAGGTAAGAACGTCTCCTCCTCCTGTTTTTTCCCATACAAAGGTAGGGGTAAGACTACGACTTTTCAGTCAAAATTGGCCATTAATAATGAACGACCTTTGGGTATTAGAAACGATAAAGGGGTTCAAGATAGATTTCATCACAACACCCTACCAGTCACGACAACCCAGAGATTTAACCTTAAATCAAGAACAATCAACTCTAGTAGACACAGAGGTGAACCAGATGTTATTAAAAAATGCTATTTGCAGGGTGACAGATTCAGAACAGGGTTTCGTGAGCACGATTTATATGGTAAAGAAAAAGAAAAAAGGCTGGCGGCCAGTTATAAATTTAAAAGAACTAAATACCTTCCTAGTTTACAGACACTTCAAAATGGAGGGTATTCACCTCCTAAGAGACATCCTACAAAACAAGGACTGGCTTGTGAAACTGGATCTAAAAGACGCCTACTTCACAATTCCTATGCACAAAGACTCTCAAACTTTTTAAGATTTTCATGGAAAGGAATAACATACCAAATACAGTGCCTTCCCTTTGGGCTCTCCACAGCCCCTTGGTGCTTCACCAAGGTTCTAAGACCAGTAGTTTGCTTAATAATCTATCTAGACAATATCCTTCTGATGTTGCAAAATCAAGAGGACTTGTTAAAACACATGAAATGGACAGTGGGCCTTTTAAAAAATGTGGGCTTCATCATCAACATAGAGAAATCTATAATGACACCAACTCAGAATTTAGAATTCTTGGGATTCCAGGTAGATACAACTACAAGCCAATTACAACTCCCAACCAAGAAGCTAACCAAAATAAAGAAAGAAGTTTCTTATGTTATGTCCAAAGACTTAGTCAGTTTACGCGAAATAGCGAGAATAGTTGGGCTTCTATCCTCTTCTATTCAAGCAGTATCACCAGGCCCACTACACTAAAGAGCTTTACAAAGACTGAAATCTTTAGGGCTAAAGAAGGGCCTATGGTATTCAGATACACTTCCTCTATCACAAGAGGCCTGAAGAGACCTCCTGTGGTGGTGGAACAATCTAGACAGCTGGAATGGGAAGGCAATCTTCGGGAACACTCCCGAACACACGGTGGAATCAGACGCGAGCAACCTAGGATGGGGTGCCAAGATGGGAAGGATAGAGACAGGAGGGAAGTGGTCCCGAGAGGAACTTCCACTCCACAAAAACTGCTTGGAAATGTTAGCATGCTTGAACGCTCTAATGAGTTTCAAGTCCACTCTGAGGAACAGTGTTGTTCTAATCAAGTTAGACAACTTCACAGCAGTATCCTATATTAACCGCTTGGGGGGGTGCAAGATCAAAGATCCTTGCGGACCTAGCCAAGAGGATTTGGTACTTCTGTTGGAGCCAGAAAATCATACTAAAAGCAGAATTTATTCCTGGTCATCAAAACACAAGAGCAGACTGGAACTCAAGGGTCCTAAAGGATTCGAGCGATTGGAAACTGAATCCTTTAGTCTTTAAAAGAATTCAGTATCTGTGGGGCCCCTTTCATGTAGATCTGTTTGCCAGCAGACTTACTTTTCAGATCAAAACTTATTACAGTTGGAGACCAGACCCCAACGCACAAGCAGTGGATGTCCTAGTCCAGTCTTGGAGCAATCAGAGTTGTTATGCTTTTCCCCCCTTTGCCCTAATCCAGAGAGTTCTCCTAAAAGTCAGAACGGAACAGTGCAAGATAGTGCCAGTTACTCCTTTCTGGAATACACAGGTTTGATTTCCGGAAGCGATGGAACTAGCATAGATGTTCCATGTTTTATCCCCGGGAACAGTGGCCTCCTTCAAGGACAAGATGGAGAAGAACATCCTCTCCTCCTAGAAGGCAACATGAACCTTCTTGCCTGGAATATTGGCAGGGCATTCACTAATTAATGACTGTTCTATTTGTTCAGATCCTCTGATCTATAGAGTAATGAAGGGAATTAGACTTAAACGTCCCCCCCAAGACAAGGTATGACTCCTTAGGGAATGTTAACCTCATTTTCGAGCTTTTCTCTACATGGCCAGTCAATTCTTTCCTTTCAAGAAAACAATTAACAACTAAGTTAGCAACCTTACTCTGTTTGATATCCTTTAAAAGAATTTCAGATGTTAAAGCCTTAGAGATATCTAATAGGTTCTATTCTCCAGACGGAGTACATTTTGAAATATGGAAAAGGACTAAAACTATGACCGAAAGCATTTTTTATCCCTGTTTTCCAGATTACAAAAAATTATGTGTAGTGGACTGCATGAAAACTTATGATAAATTAATGTGTACCTTTAGACCTAAAGTTGAAAAACAACTCTTAATTTCCTTTGTTAAACCCTACAAGGCAGTATCCACAGATACCATTGCTAGGTGGGTTAGACTAATAATGTCAGAAGCGGGAATAGCTTTGTCCAAATTTGGGGCTCATTCTTCCCGTGGGACTATGGCCAGTAAAGTGTTCTGGACAGGAGGTTCACTTGCTAATATCTTAAAAGCTGCGGACTGGTCAAATGCATCCACATTTGCACAGTTTTACTTAGACCTGTGGAACATGTGAGCAGTACAGCGTTAAAAAGCTTTAAACATGCATAATGGTAGCCTCCGGTCTTGTAATGAAATGACGATTCTCCAATTATCATACAGAGAGAATCTTGATTTTATTAAAGACAACGAAGGCTAACATTATCCCACCCACCACACCCTGGTGGAAGATTGACTGAATTTGATTGACTGAATTTGTTTTTCATTCAGGAACAAACCTTGGTCATGCTTAAGTTTATGAATGTTAAGTATTTAATATTGAATTCTAACTCTATATAGTTTTTTTCGTGATTTCATATAGGTTTATTAATCCGATTAAATCGGAATTACCAATCTGATCCTTTTTCTCTTTCAGACACTTCATCTTTATGAGAAACGCTTCATCATCTATACATTTAAGATTGTCCATCGCAGCTCTAAGAGGATGATGACTAGTTGCCATGGCGTTATATATTGTTGTTTGGAATGTTCTTATTCATGATGTAATGTATTCATGATGTAATGTGTTCCTTAAAGGGCTGCATGTTGGGCAGCAATAAAAGTATATTGCATAATGTTAGCCTCCGTTGTCTTTAATGAAATCAAGATTCTCTCTGTATGATAATTGGAGAATCGTCATTCTCCTTCCACCTTGTAACAAGTATCACAGGGCTTCTTGTTTTGCACACCTTGAGCGATTGTATGCCTTTGGTCTTTTATGTACATTTGCTGTACGTGGGCGCCAATGTGTCTCCACACTTGCCATTTTGTAGACAAGGTACCATGAGCGCTGAGCACACGGCAGCTGTTCTTGTGTAAGGCCCCCTTCTCCCCTCATGCCATTTTGTAGCATGCCTTTAGCAGTGGTAATGAAGGGGGACAGGTCACAGTTGATTTTATGAACCGCATTCAGAGAATTCTCTGCCACGATTCACATACTTTATCTCACTACAGGAGGGATATATCGCAAGTAATTTGCGTTGCCTGTCTAATTAGGGTCCTGTTGGCCTTTTAAACACAGGCAAAACAAGCCAACAAGCTAGGATTGCCTTGGTATCCTAGGCACACCACAGTGAACATATAATGCATATTTTATGCATACCACAACGATCTCACTCCACTGTACTGTGCAACAACGTATACACAACATACATTACCACTACTCTTTGCATATCACCTTGACCACAAAACCTGCATTATGCAAAACATACATATAGCAAACACTTCCACCCTCCTTTGCATACCACATGCAACGCTCTCCACAGCACTGGGTAAAAACAAGTATATGCAAAACAAACATTCATAACATTCATGCTCACTGTAAGAAATTGGATTATTATTTGAAGTGGGCAACCCCCAAAGCAATAATAAAGTCAAAACGTCAAGCAATTCAAAACCACAGACCGGCGGTAGAATTATAAAGTACAACCTAATAAACAAAATGACACCAAAACAACAAAAATCCAATAAGGGGAACCAGAGATATAATGTTTTCGAATTTTAAGTAAAAATAGCGCAAAAGAACAAATTATAGTCTACAGAAGCAGTAGACCTTGATCTAGCCATGATTAGAGACCGACCGCAATGGAGCCCTGTTTGCATTTAACAAGCTGATTGGTTATGGTGAAAGTCTGGAAGTTAAAAAGTAGGATAATATTTTTAAATACCAATGCAGAAGGGACTTCAGGGGAGGGCCTTGCACACTGTCAGGTTATGAGGCAGAGGCCGTACACTATAACTGTGCAAAAAGAGAGGGCCCCTGGGAAGAAGATGCTCAGGCAGGAAATCAGGGGAAAATAGCAACACTGAAATAAATGATGTCCTGCCTGAAGGCTACTTTAATAAGCGCGAAACAGACTCGTCTTTTAATTGTGATCAAACAGAGTCACACATGAGCCAGACAGAGACTACGCTCTCTGTGCATACTGATATTATGGATGAAGATATTCAATCACATGCAATGCATTTATAAATCACATTTGTTAGACAAAGAACGAATACATTCTTATTTTTATTATGAGTATCAAAACAGTCTAAACTAAATACTATATAATCACAACATGATAAATAGGGCAGTTAATGAAACCAATGCCAAGACACAAAAGAATATGTTGATATATCTGATCGGTCACTTCCATACATACCACATTCATACCACAAACAGTTTACACATACTAAAAACAAGGGATAAGGAGATCTGGGAGGACCATCCCTCAGACATATTCAAGAAAATACCTAGAATGCAGTGTCTATTTATACAATGATACATCAGTCTCAAAGTCTTTGAGTAGTGTATATAACAGAAAGATTGTTTACACAGTATTGTTATATTATCATAATTAGATTTTATGAATATCCTACGCCAATACAATTCTGAATAGAAGTAGTTTTATCACTACTGCAGACATTGTATGTAGTGATTCTGTTTGTTTTGTGGTCTCCACAATATGCGCCGACGTGCGTTTCAGTAATGACCTGTAGTTAAGGTCGCATCTTCTTGAGGGCGCTAAAAACATGGGAGGATCAGGGAGTCTTAGTGTCCAACAATAGGGAACTTCTGTCCCTCTAGGCGAACTTCAAAGTCAAGAGGTGTAAGGGCTTTCAAGACAGAACAGGAGTAACGCAGAAACAGCTCAAACGTAATGGGTTCCTAGGACGATTCTTGTAAATGGTTCCTTGAATGGATGTCCTCTGGGAAAAGATGTAGTGGCAGAGGTTCAAATGGATGGAAACTAATACAAGTCCTCAGTGAAGGAGAGAGGAGATCTTGAGATATCTCCGACAAAGCTGGGTGGGAAAGGTGCCGTTTGCAATAAATAGGAGACACAGTCATCTAGATCGGCAAAAGGAACGCGGCTCCTGCCGTATAAGGCGCGGTGCTACCAATAGCGGAGATGCCGTGATCGTCCGCTATTGGTAGCACCGCGCCCAATACGGCAGAAGCCGCGTGAGAGATGTAATGATGTGCAGTGCATGTGTGGATAAAGCATGTGCTGAGTGTATGTGTGCTTGCTTGGAGAGCAATGTGAAAGATAAAGTATTGTGCAGCGAGTGTGTGTGCTGGCAGTGTGTGTGTTTGTAAAGAGCACACCCTGGTTAAATATAGAAAAGCTTTAGTGCTGAACAGTCCGTACAGACTGAGTGTGTGCTGGATGCTTGGGTACATGATAGGGTCCAATGCATGTAGGAACAGTGCTGAACTGAAAGTTCTGAAAGTGTGCTGTGAAAGTACACTGAGTGAGTGTGCTTGCAATGATACATTGTATAAAGGACCCTGGGTTCCATTTTGGGAAGCCTAGGCCTGCCTGGGAAAGACATGAGGAGGCGAGGAATCCCCCAGACAGATTTGCATATTGCTTCATTCCTGTGAGCTGGCTAGGGGAACACTGGAGGGAAAAGGAAAAGTCTCCCTTTACATTTCAAAGACTGCTCTTTGATTCAGTGATAGACCATAAGGAAGGGGCCTGGACTCAGAGCAGTTATTAAGCATCAGTTCGTGTATGGTGGTGGCAGGACAAGCTATGAAGCGGGAAAAAAATGTGCCACAGCCAAGGACCAGGTTGAGAATTGTCGCCAAAGTGAAGTAACCATGGATCCTGGTGTGGCGTGGAACCTCATGTTTAATGAGGTCAGAAACAGAATGTTAGTATGTGGGTCCTTGAAGGGAGAGAACTCTGTGACCGGCAGTTGCAGAGCCGGTGCCGTTGGATGAGGTGTGTGATTAATAAAGCTTCACTTACCTCCATCACCATCGTGTGGTCTTCCGTTTGTACACCACATATTTTGGCGACGCTGGACGGGAAGTGAATTCACGACGTGGTGTTGAACAGCGTGACACACCTCAACAAGGCAGGAGGTGGATCCGTCCCCCACGGAAGGCTTTGAGATTGAGCCAGAGTTATATCTGAGTGCTGGCGGTCTTGTTACAGTCTTGCAGCCAAGTGACTGTCTTTTGGCCTGAATACTGTGCATTCTCTGTTTGCAGGAAACTCCGGGCATGTCATTTGAGCTTGAATCGAAGGTGAGCGGTTATGCATTTCCTACTGTTGCCGTAACGGAGAGTCTTCGCGCTCAGCGGCTTCAGGCGGCGCTCACTCGAGGTATGTCCTATGTTTTGTTAAAGAGCTCAGAGGAACGACTTTTCGCCCTCTAGCCCCTACTCCTTCATCTTAGCCCAGTAGAAGGTGCTCAGAGGAACGACATTTCGCCCTCTAGTACCTGAGTTTGTTGAGTAACGTGCTGCGCATGACAGTGATGTTTTTAAAAGGTTGTCATCAATTTCGGGCAACATCTAGACTGTGCACTTGTCTGTTGGTTTATGTGACACCAGTCACTTCGCATAACATTTGAATGTGAGAAATGTAGAGGAACATTAAACTACAATATTTATAACAAGTTTTTTTTTAAAACGGAGGTACATTTTTTTGTCCTCCTGTTTTTATTAGTATCAATAAATTGAAAAATGCTTTGGCACTAGTGGTTTAGAGACATTTCAAGGAGGAAAGATTATTATACGAGACAATTGTCAAGCTTAAAAATTTCATGTCTAATTAACCATTTTGTTATTTGCATCTTTCAACATTTATTTCGTTTTTATTGGTGTGTATTGTTGTAATAACAAAATTGTATGATTTATACATAACGTTTATAGATTATATATTTGTGTTTTGACAGAGGATTATTTGTTAATAATCTGCATTATGCAAAATGTAACTGCACCACCTTTCTTTTTGCCATCGCCTGGTGAACCACTTATTAAGTGGGCAAAATGGAAGAAAGTATTTTTCAACTATGCTCGAGTGTGTGGCACAAATTTAAGTGCAGAAAGAAAGCATGCTTTATTGTTACATTGCTTAGGAGCAGAAGGACAAGATATTTTAGAGGATCTCCCTGAACTACCCCAATGTGATGCACGTGATTTGAATGAATTTGAGATTGCAATTGCTAGATTGGATCGACATTATCTTCCAAAAGTTAGCACAATTTTGGAAAGGTATCATTTTGGTTTAAGGTCTCAAGGTCAAAATGAAACTGTTGAAGAATTTGTGACAAGTCTGTGGAAATTAGCATCAAATTGTAAATTTGGGGCTTCTATTGAAGACAGGATCAGGGATCAATTTTTGTTACGATGCAATAGTGACAAAATACGTGAAGAGTTATGGATGAAAGATGAACCACCATTAGATGAAGTACTAATTGTTGCCAAACGTGTGGAACACATGATGAAATGTGTGGGGGAGCTGAAAACGAGTAAGGAACAAAAAATAACAGAAAAGGAAGAAGTGACGGAAGTGTGTGAGGTTAAGACACAAAAAGGATGGGTAAAGAAAGGAGAAACTGATGTGAAAAGTCAGAAGAAGTTAGATCAGGAATTAAAAGTTACATGCTTCAGGTGTGGAATGGATGGTCACAAAGCTAATGACAGATCTTGTCCTGCTTTGTCACAGATGTGCAACAACTGTGGTGTTAAGGGACATTTTAGCAGGTGTTGTCGCAACAAGAATAGAAGAGGTTTTAGAACTAAGACACATGAAATATGTCAGGAGATTATACTTCATGTCAGAGATTCTAACAAATTGTTTCCCTCTGAGGTGGTTGGCATTGACGGGAATCATGTTTCAATGAAGTTTGATTCCTGCTCACGCATTACCATTATCTCCAGACTGACTTTTCAGGAAATCTTCTCTATGAAAAAGGAACTGTTACCCATGGATATACAGCCTGGAGGGTATGGTGGAGCAAAGATAGAAATGCTTGGTTATTTTGTGGCTGACATAAGATTAGGTGATAAGTTGACTGTTGGAAAGGTATATGTATCCTGCCAAGGTGATGATTTGTTGGGGTGGGTTCACCAGAGTGAGTTAGGTGTTAGTTTACATCCTAATAAAACTCCTCAGGTTCAAGTTGATGAAGTGCCTGTCTCTAAAGACAAATTTATAATGGAATTTAAAAGCTTATTTCAAAATAGACTGGGCATGCTGTTAGGGTACAAACACAAGATTAAACTTAGGTTGAGTGCATGTCCCTCAGTGGCCAAAGTTCGAAGGATTCCTCTTCACATGCAAGCTGCAGTTGAAAAAGAGTTGGAGAGGCTGTGTGATTGTGGAGTTATTGAACCTGTTGAGGCTACTGAATGGCTTGCTCCCATTGTAGTTGCACGCAAAGGCAATGGTGACATTCATCTTTGCGTGGACTTAAGAGCGCTTAACAAAGAGGTGATTGTGGATAAATTTCCTTTGCCCAACATCGAGGAAATGATAACAACGTTTGCTGGAGCAAAGATTTTTTCAACACTTGATTTGGTTTCAGCTTTCCATCAAATTGAACTTCATGAAGACTCACAAGATCTCACAGCATTTGTTACTCCATTTGGTACTTATCGATTCAAAAGGATGCCCTTTGGACTTATTTCAGCAGCTGCTGTCTTTCAGCGGATCATGGGTCGAATTTTGAAAGGTTTACCTGGTGTGAAGTGTTACCAGGATGACATTCGCATTTTTGGAGCAAATGTATCTGAGCATGATTACAGGGTTAGAAGCGTGTTGAGTAGATTACAAGAAGCAGGCTTGGCACTAAAAGCTGAAAAATGTAAATTTGGTGTTACTGAAGTATGTTATCTTGGATATAAGATCACTGAAGTTGGGATCAAACCGAGAACAGAACTCGTGGAAACAATCAAATCGTTAGCGACTCCAAAATCTAAAGAAGAACTTGCATCATTTCTAGGGAAGTTAGAATACTACAGCAAGTTCATTAGAGACTTTGCAAGCAAAACATTTAATTTGAGGAAATTATTACAGAAAAATGTAGAGTTTGTGTAGGACATGCAATGCGACAGCGAGTTTTCAAAGGTTAAACAGGAATTGAGTGATGCACCCTGTTTGAGTGCTTATGATCCTTTGTGTGATAGCAGAGTAGTATGTGATGCAAGTGCAAAGGGTTTGGGTGCACTCTTGATCCAGATTAAAGATGGAAAGGAGCAATTAATAGCCTGTATGTCTCGGTCGCTAAGAGATGCGGAATGTAACTATTCTGTGATTGAAAGAGAATCACGAGCTGTGCATTGGTCTATTAACAGATTCAGACAATTTTTGTGGGGACAAGATTTACCGTTCATACTGATCACAAGCCGTTGGTTGAAGTATTTTCAAGGAAAGGTCTTGATTCTATATCTTCCCGCATTAGGAGGTGGGTTGTGAGTTTACAAGAATTTAGTTTTGATGTTAAATATGTTCCAGGGGCAAGCAATCACTCTGCTGATTGTTTGTCTAGATTGGTGGATGTCACTCAAACTGATTTGATTGATGGTGATGATTTTGAGGAAGGGGAAGTTGTAAGCGTTTGTGAAGTCACTGATGGGAGCATATCTGAGAAGGAATGGCTAGAAGAATTACAGCTGGATGAAGAATTGGCTCATGTCATGCGAGTAGTGAGTTCGGGCAAATTGTGTGCAGCAGACTTGGGCACTCACAAAGGGAAGTGGGGTAAAATTTTAGAAGAATTGGCAGTTGACAAAGGATTTTTACTAAGAGGAACAAGATTGGTTCCACCAGCAAAGTTGAGACATAAGGTGCTACAGCTTGCTCATGAGGGTCACATGGGTATTGTGAAAACCAAAGGGAGACTTTGGAGAGATTTTTGGTGGCCTTCTCTTGATCGTGATGTAGAGTGTTTGATAAGAGATTTTATGGAGTGTGTAATTTCTGATAAAGGGCTCAAGACTAATCAGTTGCCCATGGTTTGCTAGACTTTGCCAAAATATCCCTGGGAGGAGGTTACGATGGATATTTTGGGGCCCATAAGAGGTGAGCATTCCACTCCTTACATTATAGTTTTGATGGACTTGTATTCAAGATGGGTTGAGGTATCGTGTGTGCAAGATATTTCTTCGTCGGCTGTGATCAGATTTCTTGAAGGCGTGTTCAAAAGAGAGAGTTTTCCAAGGTATCTTCTCACCGATAATGGAGTACAATTTTGCTCACATGAGACAGAATCTTATTTGAAGAAGTGTGGAATTGAGCATAAGAAGTCAGCTTTATATCACCCTGAAACCAATGGTGCAATAGAAAGAGTTATTAAGACTTTAAAGGAGGGCATACAGCTAGCTAGAGTGAATGGTTTGGATTGGAAGAAAGTGTTGTCAAACAGGTTGATGGGTTATCGTTTGTCCCCACATGGCTCTACTGGAAAGTCTCCTTTTGAATTGTTTAAATTGAGATCCCCGTCAACAAATGTGTGTCCAGGGTGGATGTACTGGAATAAAGGATGTGTTGACAACATGCCAGGTGAATGGCGAGAGAAAGAAATATCTACCCAACTCAAAAGAAAAGAACATTTCGACTCCAACAAGAATGTGAGTGGTGTTGAAGTCAGTGTGGGTGATTTAGTTAAAATCAAAGCACCAAAAGGGTGTGCGGATTGGTCAACATTTACGAGGAAATTACAAGTGATAAAATGTTTTAAGAATGCTGTTAAGACACATGATGGTCGTATTTGGAACAAAAGTAGGGTTGCAGTGTTTAGGCAGCCACATTTTCATTCTTCCAATACGGCGCCTACTCCCCAACCAAGTGAGGGTAGAGTCCATGATTCTGGTTTACAGGGTTTTTGCAGAGGTATTCCAACAGTCCACAGGAGGAGTGAAAGAGAGACCAGGAAACCTACATATCTTAAGGATTTTAATGTATAAGAAGGCTTTCATTCCATGTACATTGTTTAGTCTGAATTGTTTTGGGGTTTGTTATTTGTCCATTTTTTTTTTTGATCGGGGTTGGGTGTCCACATTTTGTTTCTCACTTTTCTCTGTGCATTTTGTTGTATGGGAGGGAGAAGTGTGGCGTGGAACCTCATGTTTAATGAGGTCAGAAACGGAATGTTAGTACGTGGGTCCTTGAAGGGAGAGAACTCTGTGAACGGCAGTTGCAGAGCCGGTGCTGTTGGATGAGGTGTGTGATTAATAAAGCTTCACTTACCTCCATCACCATCGTGTGGTCTTCCGTTTGTACACCACACCTGGTTAAGGTGAGAAAGTCCGAGTTTGTTGGTTACAACGAATCCCGGCAACCAATACGTCCATATATTAAAGGAAGAAGGCAGAAACAACAACTGCCTTTTTCAAACCGTCACCGAGGTTCCAGCATTCGTGTGAACATGCCTTAGAGCGAGATAGAGGGGGACACCTCGCCCCAACGCATGTGGAGAAAACACTACACTTGTCAAGTCTTCTTCTTTCATAATTGGTGGTTGAAGGTATGGGGCCCACGAAATTGAATGCATATGCACATTATAAGAGTGGGGGCATCGGGCATGGTTTGACGCCAATAGAAGATGGCCGCCTGCTGAGGGAGCTCCGTGGCGGCTCGAACGGAGTGACGGCTTTTCTTGCAGACCTACGCCGCCTCGCCGCATATTGATGGAAGATTTCATCAGATGAAGGACTCTGGATGTTCTTTTTGACATTTCCGTGGTTTGGGTGAGCATCTCTCCCCTTCTTTTGCGGCCGGAGCATTTTCCTCACGGGAGTCGCGCCGGCCATTTTGTTTTTTCTCGCGAGGCAACCCGCGTTTAATGAAGGTCAGAAACGGGAGCGTTTCACAATGTTTTAACGCTCGAACACAATTCAATGCTCATTCTTAAAAAGCAATTTCATTAAATGGAGGACAAGACACAAGAAAATCTATACAAATAATATAGGTGAATTTTCATTTGGTCTAAGACTTTTTCAAGTACACGCAGAGCTAAACTGAATGACTTTATGATGATTTATCTGCCTCAGTGAGTCTCTGGTGTTGTTTTGGTGAATAGATGAGACTAATTTTAATAGTTTAGATGGTTCCAGGTGCTGTAGGTGATGTGCTGTTCCTCACATGGATTTTTGGATACTCGTCACATGTTATGTCAAGCAGGAATGGACTATACATGAGTTACTCCCATTATGGCTTATAAATATTCTCTAGTTTACTGGTCTTAAATTTTTCCACTTTCCAGGAATTTTTGCTATAATTTCAACAATGACTTTCTGCTTTTGGCTGCTTTAGCACACCACTTCTATACTCCTACAATGAGTTTACACATTTACCTCATATTTTACACGCTGTCCCGGTACTTTCAGCATCTTCAAATTCTGCTAAGCATTTTATGGGGAGAACAAAATCTACTCGTCGTGTTACTGGTTCTTCTATACCATTCTCATCTTTGGCAGACCACAACCCTTATTCTGTTCTTTCAGCGAATATGGAGAGCTCTGAAAGCAATTCTTCTCTTTCCAATAAGGAAATATTGCTGGCATCATCTAATATTCCGCTTTCCACCAACAAACTAACTCCTAAATTGACCACTTCATCTATATTGACTTCTGAAAAACGTATCAAAAAGGACCCTCCTTCTCCTACTACATCTCCTCCACCTAATACTATGGATGGGCTTCTTGAAGAGATTCGAGCTCTTCGGCCCTACATGGAGGAAACGAATAAAAGACTTCCAGCGTTGGATGACAAGTGGTCTACTATGGAGAATAGGGTTATACAGATTGGACAACAAGTAGAATCTGTTCAGGTTGTGGTGAACCAAGTTCCTTCAATGAAATCCGAGATCTTACTACTTAAAATACACGGGGAAAATTTGGAGAACCGTAACAGGCGTAACAACTTGCGCATTTATGGTCTGGCAGAAGGCTTGGAAGGCTCAGACGCCATTTCATTCTTCAAATCTTTCCTTCCACAAGTGCTTGGTCTACCTAGCTCTCCTGTCTTAAACATTCAAAGAGCGCATCGTTTAGGTCGTATCCCAACCATGGCAGCCTCTTCAGCCAAACCTAGAGGAGTAATCATATACTTCTTGGAATATACAGATTTATTGAAGGTCCTACAGGCAGCTAAGCTCAAAGGTTGCATTTCATGGCAAGGTTCCAATCTCTTCTTTGCTCAAGATTATGCCAAGGACACAGCGGATCGAAGAAAGAAGTTCCTGGATATGAGACCAGCACTCCGTACTCTCAATGCCAGATTTGGTCTCTTCCACCCATGTCTTTTTAAAGTGACATATAAGAACAGAACCACAAATTACGTAGATCCTGCATTATTACAATGGTTCTTGGAACAGTGTGGAGAAGAAGATATGGATCTGTCTCGACAAGCTAGTGTTTAAATCTTGTGATGTCATTGGTTTCATATGCTCTGTTGTTTTGACATTGTTGTTTTGTTTCTCATCTAGTTCTGTTTCTTGGTTTCCCCTATGTTGTATTCACCTGTTATTTTCTCTCTTTTATTAGGTGCGGTAGTCTCTTCATACATATGTTTTCTGTTATTCCTGGTCTGCTTGGATGGTGTTCTCCCTCCCCGGTCCGCCCTGAGTTGCCCGGTTGGTTGTGCCATTTTCCTTATGTGGCTTCACCACCCTCATCTTGTTCATGTTTTCTGTAGTCGGTTACTATGTTTTCAGATTTTATGGTATATGTTTTCTATTTGTTAAACTTGTCTTCTCTTCCTTTCTCCCTTTTTTCCTGTTTTTTCTCAGATATCTATTTTACTTTGTTGATGTTTTTTTCCTTTTTCCTCTTTTCTTCTTCTTTCTGTATACTTTCTCTTTCTTTCTTGCTTATACCTATTTCTCTCATTTTCTTAATTTTCATTTTTATTTTCCAAGCTTTATTTCGGTCCTTATAGACCATAAAAGCAAAAAATATAATACATACATCACTGGATTTGGGCAATAAAAACATCAATAAACATTATAAAATATAACCAGAATGCAAATGAATTGATCAAGATTCATAACAGTTAAAAAGACATTAAATTTAAAAAGAAGTTAAAACAGCGATTTTTGAATTAATAGTGTTAAAACATTAGAAAATACAAAGAGGACGTTTAACATGTGTGGGGGGAATTTAAAAACTTACGGCGCCTATACCACATAGAATTGAGGAAACGGGACACAGCAAAAACAATCGGAGGATGGGTGTCAGTTCTCAAAACTCTAAAGGCCTCCAGACACTGCCTATACCCCAAGTTCCTGCAAAGTGGTAAGAGCCAATGCCTCCTGGCTACATTATAGCCAGGACAGAAGAAGAAAACATGAATGGCTGACTCTTCTTGGCTGTTACAAGCAGGACATCCAATGGGAGAAGCTTTTGACCATTTGTTTGTAAATGCATGAACCGGCAGGGAACCCAAGCTGAACTGTATATATAGCTTCCTTGCCATAGATGGTTGAACAACGTCAAGGAAAGACTCAAATAGATACTGGTCTTTAAAATTAAGGAAGTCAGAAGTTAGGCGGCCTAGTTTTGTGCTCCCCTGAGTTTCAGCCAGTCTAAGCAGTCTGTAAGCTTTAACTAGTTCTATCCGCGATATTGTCGGGGACACTTCCTCAGGGTGGGTCCATAGGTTTGGCCGGCCTAATCTGAAGCACATATCTCTTATGTGTACAAACCAGGATAGTTTTCCCACCCCTGGGAGACCCAGAATCGCCTTAAGTTCAGACTGGTAGACTGTTAATTCGGGGTCGCCCATAGTCTACGCCAGAAAGTCAAGGGTCGCAGTCCAATCTCCTCCTCTATGGATCTAATCCCAAGATCCATACGTAGGGGGGTGAGAGGGGTACTTAGCGGTAGACCCAAGAGCTGCCTCATAAACTTATTCTCAGATTTGGCCAGTCCACCTGCAGGGAGATGACCCCAAAGTTCTGCCCCATACATTATAGCACTCCTGATTTGGACTTTATAAATCTCGGCCAGCGGGCCCGGCAGTCTATATGATGAGTTCCTGAATGATTTTACTATTCCCCCAGCCATCTGTGCTAGCCTTAAGCCTGCCTTTTCTTGCTGCGGGCCCCATCCAAATGTTTCTGACAGTGTAACACCAAGGTAGTCAAAGACAGCTACCCTCTCTAGCTGGGTGCCATTTAGAGAGGGATTTGGGCGAGATGTTTTGCTTGGGTTAAAAACCATATACTTGGTTTTTGATGTGTTGATCTCCAACCCCCTGTCTTTACAAAATAGAGAGAAGCTGTCAAGGATCCTTTGGATGCCCATGGGAGACTTGGATAGTAACAAGGTGTCATCCGCAAACATCATTGCTGGCACCTTGTCACGGACCAGCTTTGGGGCATCATTGCTAGCTCCCTCATTTAATTGGTCCACCAGAGCATTAATAAAAAGACAGAACAGTGTGGGGGCCAGAACACACCCCTGCCTTACACCTCTATTTACTGGGAAACGGGGGGTTAATTCCCCATATTTCCCGTATCTCACCTGGGCAAAATTTCCAGTATGCAGGCGCTTAATCAAAGACAGCAAGTAGGGCGGAATGCCCATTTGCTCAAGAACCACCCACAGTTTATCTCGAGATACCAAATCAAAGGCTGATTTAAGATCAATGAAAATCAAATAGAGGCTCCCACCCTCTATTGACAGCGTCTTCCAATACAATAATTGGAGCCTGAAGATTTGGTCAATAGTGGAAATGTTTTTATGAAAACCAGCCTGGTACGCACTCAGAATTTCGTGCTCGTCCTCCCAGGACTGGAGACGCTCCAGGACAAACCTGGCAAACAACTTCTGAGTGACGTCAATCAGGCTGATCGGCCTATAATTAGTGGGCAGGAGGGGTGAGCCCTTCTTATATACTGGAAAAATTTCAGCCCCTAACCAAGTATCTGGGATTTCCATGCCATTTAAAATGGCGTTAAATATTATCCAAAGATAGGGGCCCCAAATATTGGGTTGTTCCCGATATAAATCCCCAGGGATCTTATCTAAACCGGGGGCCTTTCCAAGGGGAAGCTTCCCAATTGCACTCAACACTTCAGTCAGAGTGAACCCTTCAACATCTTCAAGGGAATTCCCTTCTGAGGTTGACAAAGTTCCCTCAATAAGCTCTAAGGTTTCCTGTGTGGAATACAGCGATTGGAAATGAAATTTCCAGGCGTCTGCAGCGATGTTTGGCTCAATAGGTGAGTTCTCTGTGGAGCTAATAACTACTTATTTTCTCCTCTATGCTACTCATTTTTGCTGATACGGTTTTGTAAGTTTTTGCTAAATTATTACTTTTATCATATTATCAACTTTTTAAATGTTTTTAATTAGTGCTACATATTCTTTATGTCTTATTGACTAATATAAATGACTTTAAAGGTTGTTTCATGGAATGTTAGGGGTTTGGGTTCTCCTATAAAACATCCACGGGTACTCTCTCATTTATCTAATTTAAAATGTGATATAGCTTTATTGCAGGAAATTCATGTTTTAGAAAAAGAAATTCCTAAACTTAAACGGCAATGGGTGGGTCATGTTGTTGCATCTCCGGGTACGGGTAATCGTAAGGGTGTAGCCATTTTATGTCATAAGCGCCTTGACTTACAGATTCTTTCATATGATGCTGATGATATGGGTAGATGGGTTTTTGTATCGCTGTTATTGAATAATATCCCCTTGACTCTCTTTAATCTGTATGCACCTACTGCCCCAGATAATACTTTTTGGCCTACCGTACTATCTAAATTGATGTCTTTTCAAGATGAATACTTGTTAGTTGGAGGGGATTGTAATTTGGTCATGGATCCTATTATTGATCGTAATTCTCAATCTAAATTTATTTCCTCCCCTATGCATTCTCAATTCACAGCCACCATCCAACAAAGGTCATTAGTGGATGCTTGTCGATTATGCAACCCTACACTTCGAGAATACTCTTTCTTCTCTCCAGTACACTCTTCCCAATCTCGCTTAGATTATCTATTCACTTCCAAACAACTTACACAACATATCACTCATTCTGTTATTGGTTCTATATTAATCTCTGATCATGCTCCAGTTACCTTAGATCTTGACCTTCTCCCTCCTGTTCAGGGTACACGAAGATGGAGATTCAATAATTCTCTCCTCTTAGATCCCAAGTTTACCCAACAATTTGAATCCTTTATCAACACTTTTTTTCTTGAAAATGAAACTCTACTCATGTCTCCACAGATTGTCTGGGATGCTTTTAAAGCAGTATCTAGAGACTTTATTATTTTTTTTTGTATCCCAACGAAAGAAATCTTCTTTACTTACTTTACAATCGCTTACTGCTCGCATTAAACAACTAGAACATTCTTTTTTCCATACAAATTCTAAAACTTGCTTAGATGAACTTATCAAAACCAAATTCGAATTCAACAAAATATCTACTGAAAATGCTAATTCATTTCTGCTCAAATCCTCAGCTAAATATTACGGAGGTCAAAATAAAGCAGGGAAACTGTTAGCCACTTATCTTAAAGTTAAAAAGGAACGCACTCAAGATTAGTTCTATCCTTTCTACTAATAATCATTTAGTTTTCAAAAATGAAGATATTTTGTCAGAATTCACCCAATTCTTCCAATCTCTATACACTCCTGAACACTCGGTACCTCAGCAGGCTATACTTCAATACCTATCCTCTATTAATCCACCTTCTTCTTCTGCCCTGGATCTCTCAGTGTTAGATGAAGATATCCGAGAACTAGATCTTCTTACTGCTATTCGCTCTATTAAACATGGTAAAGCCCCAGGACCTGATGGCTTCACGATTGAATTGTATTCCTATTTTTCTCGAATTCTTACTCCCAAATTACATAAATTATTTCAATTTTTTATTGCTTCCAAAAAATCCAGTGGCTCTTTTCAAGAGGCTTTGATATGCCTCCTTCCCAAGGAGGGTAAAGATCATACTGTTTGTAAAAATTACAGGCCCATTTCTCTGATTAATATAGATTATAAGATGTTTGCAAAAATATTAGCTTTGCGTTTAGAGAAATATTTACCCGTATTAATTGGACGAGAACAATGTGGTTTTATTAAGGGTAGACATATCTCGGACAACACTAGACTTTTCTTTAATGTTCTTACCAAGGCCAAATCCCATAAAGATTCTTTAGCGGCCATATCTTTGGACGCTGAGAAAGCTTTTGATAGAGTCGGTTGGTCATATATTGTCTCTACTTTGTCCTGGTTTGGTTTTGGTCACAAATTTATAAATTATATCTCTTTATTATATTCTTCTCCTGTCTCTTCATTTTATCTAATGGTCTTGTTTCTTCCTCTTTCCCTTTATATCGCGGGGTAAGGCAAGGGTGTCCTCTTTCTCCCCTTCTTTTTATACTCGCTCTCGAACCTTTCCTGATTAAGATTTGTTCAAATTCTCAGATTACAGGCTTTAAATATGGCACCAACCAATTAAAACTTTCTGTTTATGCGGATGATATCTTGCTTTTTATATCACAACCTCAGACCTCTCTGCCAGCTTTCTTCTCTGAAGTGCAAGCTTTTGCCTCTGAGTCTGGTTATAAATTAAATGATGACAAATGTGAAATCCTTCCATTAAACAAATTATGCTACTCTGCGGACTATACTTCTTCAGGTTTTCGTTGGGCATCGGAGAAAATCAAATACTTGGGTTTATGGTTTAAATCTTCCGTTAAAGAATCCATGTTAATTAATTTAAGAGATTTACTAACGCTCTTGAAAACTACCACGTCCAGATGGAACCCCGTTTTTATCTTGGTGGGGTCGTCTTGATACGATAAAAATGATGTTGGTCCCTATCATACGTTTTTATATCTCTAATATTCCTGTCAATATTCCTACGTCACACTTTAAAGCACTCTATTCCACCCTATCGAAATTTCTCTGGAATAATAAGAAACCTTGAATGTCTTTACATAAACTTAAACGACCAAAACAGCTGGGTGGTGTCAATTTCCCAGATTTTCAAGCCTATCATACTGCGTTCTCTCTTAAACATTCCTCTCTATTACTCCAAGATGATCAAGAAGATTCATCATTACCATTATGGACTTCCATTGAAAATAACTTTCTTCAGCCTTTCAACCTTCAAGAATTTTTATCTTTCACGCACCGCCCTTTGTCACTTTCTCCTCCCATTTTTAAGAATAGCTGCAGAATTCTCCAACCTTTACTTATAAATCATCTTTCTCCCAAAGATCAATTTTTACATTCTTCAATTTGGTACAATAAACATCTTAAAATCAATAACCGAACTATTTTTTGGAAGGATTGGCATGTTAAAGGGCTTCACTGGGTACATCACCTTTATCATGATAATGCATGTATAACTTTTCAAGTTGCTCAAACACGTTTTTCTCTGCCTACCTCGTCTGCATCTAAATATGCATCCTTAATTTCATTTATTCAATCGACCTACAATTGTTTGGCACTCATTCATACCGTATCATCTCCGCCTCCTACTGTCCTTTCCGTCTTATCTCTCTCCCCATCTGCAGCTCAAGTTTATAAGCATTTATCTTCTTCTCCTACCACTCGAGATAAAACAGAGTTGGAGCTTGCATAGGAAACTGATCTCCAACTATCCCTCTCTATTCCTACCTGGAATAGGATCTGGATTAAAATTAGGAAACCTTCCAGAGCTGCAAATAGTACCCAAACTTTATTTTACATTTATAAAAGACTCTTACTGACTCCTGCCTCATTACATAAAATAAATCCTACTCTCTCCCCCTCATGCTGGTCCGGTAATGCACCCCTAGCGGATTTACATGATATGTTATTTACATGTCACCATGTTCATGATTTCAGGAAACAAGTTTGGAATCAAATCAATAGTATTTTTCGCACACAAATCCCCTTCACTTTTGTTAATCTATTTCTAGGTAGTGTATCTTCTGAATGGGAATCACACTCACAAAATTTTCATATTATTGATCTACTTCTTGCAGTTGCTTTCCAACAGATTACTAGGGCATGGAAGAATGCCACCAGTATTTCTTATCAAGCCTGGTGGTATGGGGTCTGTTATAACCACAGACTAGATAGAGCGTATGTCCACCCCATTTCCCTTGCAACAAAACGAGAATATCTATGGTCACCTATTACCCATTTTCTAGACGTATCTGCACATACAACACAAATCCATAATCCCCGAATTGAAGAAGTGCCTAAACCCCCATGAATTCCATTTTAGTTGTTTATATATCACTACTATTTCCTTTTTATTAATTTTTTCTTTTATTATACACATTAGTAGATATTAATAATTATATAAGTGGTCATGTTTCAAAATAATATTGCATGGCTGTTATTTCATACCCTTTCTCCCTTCCCCTCTTTTCTCTTCCCATCCCATATTATTTTAACACATTATACAGTTAGGATTGTATTTCCTATTTCTGTATTTTATTGTGATGTTTTATATTATATTCAATAAACTACCTTTTCAACTCAAAAAAAGAATAAGAGTGGGGGCATAGTTCTCTTTGGCTTGGTATTTACAGAGCATACCAGGAACAGGTTGCCTTTCTATACTTTTCCTGAGGGGGATGAGCTAAAAAAAGTTTCCCTGGGGGTTGATCACACTTTAATAATACTTGGTGTAGAAAAAATGTGATAAACATGAGGGAGACTGCTGAGGAAGGGTGAAAGACAGAATTGGACTGAATGAAACTCATTTCCAGTGGTTTTGCAGGCAAAAGAGAGCAATGTGATTGGGCACCGATTCTACACCTATTAAAAAGATATCCAGGCAATTGATACTGCTGAGTTTTAACGTGTTAATATAATGTTTGGGTTTGTTTTGCCACATGTTGTATGTACATAAGAGGAGATTCGCACTAAAAGTCTTCACCCTGGTTATGTTGTATAAATGCTCCGTTGCCATGACAACCAACCACATTTTAAGATAGGTTTTGAAAGGTAATTTCACATGTTCATCGGTTCCTTCTGGAAAGCAAAATTCTAGTCTGTTTTCTTTCTTGCTGGAAAAAACAGGCGCCGAATTGCCTCTCAGCTATTTCCTGCAGTGGAGGTGGACACTTTCTGGGCAATAATTTTCCCATCATGTGAAGCTGTCTCATCTGTCATTTCTTTAGTGACTGAAAATCACAGGCACGTTAATATGTTCCACAGGAACATCCAAAAGCCCCTTTGAAAGGCCCTCTTAATGAAAATAGCCTCTGCGTGTAATCACATGACACAGGTGTGTTGTCGAACACTTTCAGAGAATAACTCACTGAGTTGTGCTTTTTGTTCTTGGTAAAATAAAGAGCATGCTCAGTGTGAATTTGTTTGTGAAAACTGCTGCTATATGTTACACTTGTTATGAAGTATGTCAGTAACACAAAGCTAATGACAAAGTCACAAAAAGTTATGAGATGGCCCGTAGAGTCTCAGATTGGCATCAATTGTCTTACTCCACAAAGACCTGCACTGGAGTAAATCTGGTTACGTCTGGAAGATATCTGGGACGTTCCTGTGTAATTGCGCCTCATCAGAATGTGCTAAAGTGAATTTGGGGAGAGGATGTGGTCTGACGGCTAGATTGCCGACTTTGGAGCTGGGAAACCAAGGTTCGAGCCTCGGGGTCGCGTCCACATCCTGTGATTCTGGGCAAATCACTTAATCTCCGTGCCTACCAAAAAATTGAATGTGTCCTTGTGTAACGTAACCGGTGTAGGAAGGTGGAATCTGACTATATGGTTGCCCCCACTTTTTTTATGGTGTTTTGCTGGTTTATGACTTAGTTGGACTGGGATCCTGCTATTCAGGGCCCCAGTCTATCTGCTTTCTCTGTAAAATGGATTCCATGTGCCTTAGGCACATCTCTGATTGGGATCTGGAGTGCCCTTATAAGTCCCTAGTATATGGTATACTATGTACCAAGGGCATAGGTACCTCAGAGGCCTGCCAGGGGCTGCAGCATGTATTATGCCACCCCTGGAAGGCCATCCAAACTGACACCACAGGTCTGCTACTGCAGCCTGGGTAAGGTGGTGCATGCACCCCTTACTGTGATATAGGTTACCTATATCACGAAATAAATACACACCTAGAAACCTATAAGTCACTCCTAAGGCAGGCCTTATCAATCCTAAAGGCAGAGTGCATGGTTCCTATGTGAGAGGGTGCCCCTGCATGAGCAGGGCCCCTCTGCAGCGTTCGGAGACCATCTCTGATGCTGTTTGTAGTGCAGCCTGACCATATACTCTTAAGCGCATTATATCCTCGCGGTAAAATGCTAACTTTGGAATGGCTGCACCTAAACATGTCGTGTTTGGTGTCAAACATCTTGGAATACTACCCCCGCCAATCCTGGCGGCGGGGGTAGCATTCCACCCTTCTAGAGGGAAAGACATGTTAACTCTGGCTTACCCGGTAACTTCTTTCTGAAGCCCTGGCATCACAAAATGGATGCTGCTGCCACAGACACAAGTCTGGCCTCCTGCTGCCGGACGAAACTCCGGCAGGGGAGGCCGGGACAATAGGTTTCCTGTTGCAGAGAGGTGTGACCACCTCCCCAGACAGGATAATGTGTATTGGGGCTGGGTGGGTGCACTCTTAGAGTGCTTTGAAGTCCTGCACTGGGGGAGCAAAAGGCTCCTCTGTGCATATGCCAGTTCAAACCAGCTCAGGGGCTACCTGCCCCTGCTCTGGCACGAAACTGGACAAAGGGAAGTGGGTGTAGCCACCCCTCCCTTGACCCTCCCATAGGTGGGGTCATAGAGTTAGTCCCTCCCTGTTTTACTGGTTAAAATGGGGAACCCTTGCCACAGCAAGATTAGATATCCCTGGACTAAACTTTGAAACTGAATCCTGGACCTTCGACGCTCTACATCACGATTAGAGGACTGAAGAATCTCCTTGGGGTCAAGGAGTGACTCCCCTGCTTGGCAGGCACCAAAAACGATAACGACGGTCGCAAACTACGCCGCTCCCGCTGGAGTCCGAAGACCCTGCAGCCCAAGAAGTAGATTTCCTTACTTCTCCAAGGCCATCGTGAGTCCCCAGCGAAGCTGAGGCAAGTGGACTCCACGAGTGACGAGGAACTGTGACCCCTGGGTACCGTGCACTATTATCAAGTGCAACCCCTTCACAACGTTCTACGAACCTGTGCTTTGGACCACGTGTGGTCCCAACCTCCAGCAAGAATACCTCCGAAGATCAGAGGCCTACACCGTCCTGAGTGATTGTGGGCCCCTGTTGAGTGATTCCGCCTGAGGTGTCTTCGCGATCCCTTGCCAGCCGGCTCGTGGGTCCCCAGAAGACTTTCTAAAGAAACCAAAGGGCTCCCCTGGTTGCTCCAGGCCTGCCCTGACTTACCCTCGCTGGGTGAATTCCCCAGACCTTGCTGGTCTGCACCATCGACGATCTTCAGCTACATCGAGACTTGCTGTTGCCAAGGCTTGTTGGGTCCAATCCGGTCGCCGATACCGCAGCACTCGACAGACATCGTGTACCAGCCCGAATCCTGCTCCTGGTCGCCAACAACACCTCCTGGACCTCGTGGCTGCAGAAACGAGACGACCGTCAATGCACCTGAAGCACTCGACATCGGTGGGCATCTGTCCATCGCCTTCCTGGTCACTGGCTAGTGACCCAGACTCTGTCCCCTCTGCTTTCAGGTTCTTCAGAACGCCGATCCACTCTTGGATCCACCCGGACACTTTTCTCCTGGTCGCCAGCAGCACTTTGCAGCAGATCGCCATAAGAACCGACGACGAAACCCGACCCCGAAAGGCACCTATGCACCCGGCTTCCCTGGGTGAGGTAACACGAGTACTCCGGTGCTCCCGTGGGTAGAGACTCTTCAAAGTCCTAGATCTCAAAGGGTTTTGTCCTAGTCCTCTTCTAAGTGTCCCTTTCCTCTATTTTCCCGATCCCGACTTTCTCCATAGAAGTTAACGGCGTATCGCGGTTGTGTATTTACACTGCACGCGTCTCCCGTGGGTCCCCTGTGTCACTACCTTGGGTGGTTCCTTGTGGTCCAAGCACTTCTAGAGGCTCTAGGCCTAGTGTCTAGTTCAGTCGTGGTTCGCATACCACTTTATTGGTATATGGTTTGGTACGCCCCTAGGGCCCAAACGTGTATTTGTGCTATTACTGTGATTTAAGATCTTATAACCTATGTACTTCGAACTCTAGCCTCATAAAGAGACTAGAGGGGTGTGTTTAGTAATAAATACATATATTTTGAATATATACCTGGTGTGGTGCTCTTTCATTTGGTCACTCAAGAGATTATAGACTGGTAAAACAAGCTGCTTTACATTCCTTCAAGACTTAGCCTGAAGGCTGCTCTCCACAGCTACCACTAGGATAGCTTTCAATAAGGTTGTCTTTAACCTACCTACCATAAGAGTCGATTTGGACTGGTGCAAGGTGCCCACTATAATTAGTGGACAGCATATGCCAGGCCAACTTCTCACATTGGTGTGCAGCGTGTGGGATTCCAGCTTGCTATTGTTTTACCAGATAATCTCAATTGAATTGATCAACTGAAAACCACTAAAGGTACCTAAGGTACATATAATTTAAGCTTAGAATATCAGTAAGTTCTACTGAACTTAGAGTTGTGTGTTAAGGGATAGCACAACCCTTTCTACAACTCAAGAGAGTTTAGTAGGCCACACTAGAGTAGGTAGTGCATACACCACACCACACTAGTAATGTCTTTAAAAGCAGGATCCAAAGATGCCCTGCAGGAAGCCATTGAGCTTCCCCCTCCAAGTATGACACACTCCCATTCTTGGAACTGAGAGCTTTGTGTAACGTGAGGAAATTAAGGACAGGCCAAAGTCCCACCACCCAACACCTCCAGGAGTTGTTGGTGGCTTATGATCTTAGTAAGTCTTCAGAGACTGAAGGGGTAGGAGCAGAGGGTGGGCCAGCAGATGAGGAAGGGACCAGGGGTACCACTACCCCCAGCCCCCTCTGAAACTGACCAGGAGGGTGACAATGACCCTGACCTGGAAAACCCAATCCCTTCTGGGGAAGATGAAGATGAGGATCTAGAGAACCACACCTTTGTCCCCCAGGAAGGATTATGAGTGTGCACAGAAAGTCTAGGTCTCCTTCTCAGGAGTCTAACCACTCTGGCACCTCAATAGGGAGCTCTGTTTCTTCTCACAGGAGGGAATCCTCTCATGAGAGAAGAAAGAGACTGGTCCAGTATGAGGAAACTCAGCTGGAAATCAGAAAAAAGCAATTGGCTTTAGATAGGGAATCCCTAGATCTCCTTAGAGAGAGAAGAAAGTTGGGACTAGAGTCCCATGGTGGCAGCAATATCCCTAGAGATAGGGAAAGGTCTTATGACCATAGAAACCTAAACAAGATTGTCCCTCCCTACCAGAGTGGGGATGACATCCACAAATGGATAACTGCTTTAGAGAGGGCCTGTAAAGTACAGAGGGTCCCTCAAGAGCAGTGGGCAGCAATCTTGTGGCTCTCCGTTGCTGACAAAGGTAGAGATAAGCTCCTCACTGTTAGAGAGGAGGATGCTGATAATTACAAGGTCTTGAAGAGTGCTCTTATTGATGGGTTTGGCCTAACCACTGAACAGTACAGGTTGAAGTTCAGAGACACCCAAAAGCACAGACTCAAGACTGGGTTGATTTTGTAGATTGTGCTACAAAGGCTCTGGAAGGTTGGATACATGGCAACAAAGTGCATGACTTTTTAGGATTGTACAATTTGATTATGAGGGAGCAGATCCTTAATAATTGTCAAAACCAGCTTTTGCACCAGTATCTGGTGGACTCTGATCTGACCTCTCCCCAAGAATTGGGAAAGAAGGCAGACAAATGGGTCAGAACCAGAGTAAAAACTAAAAATCAGGGTGGTGACCAGAAGAAAGATTCTACTAAGTCCCAAGAGAAAGGTGGGGATAAATCTAAGGATAAGTCCCCTACAGGGCCCCAAAATTCTTCTTCTGGGCGTGGGTCCCAAACTCCTTCCTCTCCTGAAAAGAAACCATATTGCCATGTCTGTAAAAAGCCTGGGCACTGGAAAACTGATCCCAGTTGCCCCAGGATTGGCAATAAAGAAAATGTTCCTCCCACAACTACTACCACCCCTCCTGGTACTACCAGTAGTAATCCTCCAGTTGGGAGTAGTGCACCCAAAAAGTTGGGTGCTTTTGCAAGAGGAACAGAGGTGGGCCCTAGTTTAGACAGGGACCCCTCAACAGACTCCTCTGACTCTGATGGTGGTATAGGATTTGCCACCTTTACCATGGGTCCCATAGCATTGGGCAGGTACAGATTGGAGCCAATAATTAATGGTCAGAAAGCTGTGGCATTTAGGGACACAGGGGCTAGTGTCACCATGGTGGCAGGGAAACTAGTCCCCCTCACCAGCTTTTACCTGAGTTTAAATACCAGGTGACCAACATTGATGGTGTCAGAACAGATCACCCCATGGCCATAGTCAATCTCAGCTGGGAGGGGGTCACAGGCCCAAAGAGAGTGGCAGTGTCCCCCACCTTACCTGTAGATTGCCTGATGGGCAATGATTTGGAAATTTCAGCCTGGGCTGAAGTTGAACACCAAACCCATCTTAGGATGTTGGGCGTCCCTGTAAAGGTTAGTGGGGCTGTGATGGCCACAGCCCCAGCCCAAGAATTTGGAGAGATGGAGCCTGAAAGAATGGCCCACTCTCCCCAAAAGAGAGCACAAGGGTTGAAGAAAAGTCTTCTTCCCTCCAGACAGTAGGTAAGGGTCAGCCTCCTCAGGGAACTGACCCTACCCCTAGTGAAGGAACTGCCCCAGAGGTAGTCAGGCCTGGCCTGGCCACACCCCTGATGGCAGAGGACCCTTCCACGGTGGTACTCCAGTCTGGAGCAGGTAACCTGCCCCTCTCTACCCTGCCTCAGTCAGCCCAGGGCTGCAGAGGTCAGGGAGGTCAGTGGACCCCCGGGCCCCCTGTCCAGAGGAAGCCCCCATCAGCAGATTAGGGGCAGCCAGTCTAGTAGCCCTAGCCAGGTGAAAATTCCTCTACACACTGGGGGATCCCCCATACCTTTATGTAGGGACCTCCCCAGAAGGACTCTGGTAGGCAAGGGCAAACCTGGGACCAGAAGGTTCCAAACCTGCCATGTCCCCCAGTGTTCCATCCAAAGGGACCCAACCCCCAGCTGTAGGCAGCCAAAGGTTGACCCTTAGAGCAAAGTGCAACTCAGTCATGGAAAGACAGGCATACATGGTGACCAGTGATCTGAGGAAACTGAGGCCAACATTCCTAGGGCCTCACTTCCCTACTCAGACACCTCACCAGCCTTGTACTTTACCTAAGCACACCAGAGGTAGTGATTCCCCATGGTGGAGACCCTCTCATACCCTTAGGGTGAGGGATTGCTTAGTGGACCATAACATAGGGGGCAACCATGCTAGTGCATGTGCTTCCTTATATGGCCACTTAGTCAATATAGGCTCAACTGGCCAAGGTTAGCCTTATCTCCTTTCGTTTGGGGGGTTATGTAGGAAGGTGGAATCTGACTATATGGTTGCCCCCACTTTTTTATGGTGTTTTGCTGGTTTATGACTTAGTTGGACTGGGATCCTGCTATTCAGGGCCCCAGTCTATCTGCTTTCTCTGTAAAATGGATTCCATGTGCCTTAGGCACATCTCTGATTGGGATCTGGAGTGCCCTTATAAGTCCCTAGTATATGGTATACTATGTACCAAGGGCATAGGTACCTCAGAGGCCTGCCAGGGGCTGCAGCATGTATTATGCCACCCCTGGAAGGCCATCCAAACTGACACCACAGGTCTGCTACTGCAGCCTGGGTAAGGTGGTGCATGCACCTCTTACTGTGATATAGGTTACCTATATCACGAAATACATACACACCTAGAAACCTATAAGTCACTCCTAAGGCAGGCCTTATCAATCCTAAAGGCAGAGTGCATGGTTCCTATGTGAGAGGGTGCCCCTGCATGAGCAGGGCCCCTCTGCAGCGTTCGGAGACCATCTCTGATGCTGTTTGTAGTGCAGCCTGACCATATACTCTTAAGCGCATTATATCCTCGCGGTAAAATGCTAACTTTGGAATGGCTGCACCTAAACATGTCGTGTTTGGTGTCAAACATCTTGGAATACTACCCCCCGCCAATCCTGGCGGCGGGGGTAGCATTCCACCCTTCTAGAGGGAAAGACATGTTAACTCTGGCTTACCCGGTAACTTCTTTCTGAAGCCCTGGCATCACAAAATGGATGCTGCTGCCACAGACACAAGTCTGGCCTCCTGCTGCTGGACGAAACTCCGGCAGGGGAGGCCTGGACAATAGGTTTCCTGTTGCAGGGAGGTGTGACCACCTCCCCAGACAGGATAATGTGTATTGGGGCTGGGTGGGTGCACTCTTAGAGTGCTTTGAAGTCCTGCACTGGGGGAGCAAAAGGCTCCTCTGTGCATATGCCAGTTCAAACCAGCTCAGGGGCTACCTGCTCCTGCTCTGGCACGAAACTGGACAAAGGGAAGTATGTGTAGCCACCCCCTCCCTTGACCCTCCCATAGGTGGGGTCATAGAGTTAGTCCCTCCCTGTTTTACTGGTTAAAATGGGGAACCCTTGCCACAGCAAGATTAGATATCCCTGGACTAAACTTTGAAACTGAATCCTGGACCTTCGACGCTCTACATCACGATTAGAGGACTGAAGAATCTCCCTTGGGGTCAAGGAGTGACTCCCCTGCTTGGCAGGCACCAAAAACGATAACGACGGTCGAAAACTACGCCGCTCCCGCCGGAGTCCGAAGTCCCTGCAGCCCAAGAAGTGGATTTCCTGACTTCTCCAAGGCCATCGTGAGTCCCCAGCGAAGCTGAGGCAAGTGGACCCCACGAGTGACGAGGAACCGCGACCCCTGGGTACCGTGCACTATTATCGAGTGCAACCCCTTCACAACGTTCTACGAACCTGTGCTTTGGACCACGTGTGGTCCCAACCTCCAGCAGGAATCCCTCCGAAGATCAGAGGCTTACACCGTCCTGAGTGACCGTGGGCCCCTGTTGAGTGATTCCGCCCGAGGTGTCTTTGCGATCCCTTGCCAGCCGGCTCGTGGGTCCCCAGAAGACTTTCTAAAGAAACCAAAGGGCTCCCCTGGTTGCTCCAGGCCTGCCCTGACTTACCCTCGCTGGGTGAGTTCCCCAGACCTTGCTGGTCTGCACCATCGACGATCTTCAGCTACATCGAGACTTTCTGTTGCCAAGGCTTGTTGGGTCCAATCCGGTCGCCGACACCGCAGCACTCGACAGACATCGTGTACCAGCCCGAATCCTGCTCCTGGTCACCAACAACGCCTCCTGGACCTCGTGGCTGCAGAAACGAGACGACCGTCAACGCACCTGAAGCACTCGACATCGGTGGGCATCTGTCCATCGCCTTCCTGGTCACTGGCTAGTGACCCAGACTCTGTCCCCTCTGCTTTCAGGTTCTTCAGAACGCCGATCCACTCTTGGATCCACCCGGACACTTTTCTCCTGGTCGCCAGCAGCACTTTGCAGCAGATCGCCATAAGAACCGACGACGGAACCCGACCCCGAAAGGCACCTATGCACCCGGCTTCCCTGGGTGAGGTAACACGAGTACTCCGGTGCTCCCGTGGGTAGAGACTCTTCAAAGTCCTAGATCTCAAAGGGTTTTGTCCTAGTCCTCTTCTAAGTGTCCCTTTCCTCTATTTTCCCGATCCCGACTTTCTCCATAGAAGTTAACGGCGTATCGCGGTTGTGTATTTACACTGCACGCGTCTCCCGTGGGTCCCCTGTGTCACTACCTTGGGTGGTTCCTTGTGGTCCAAGCACTTCTAGAGGCTCTAGGCCTAGTGTCTAGTTCAGTCGTGGTTCGCATACCACTTTATTGGTATATGGTTTGGTACGCCCCTAGGGCCCAAACGTGTATTTGTGCTATTACTGTGATTTAAGATCTTATAACCTATGTACTTCGAACTCTAGCCTCATAAAGAGACTAGAGGGGTGTGTTTAGTAATAAATACATATATTTTGAATATATACCTGGTGTGGTGCTCTTTCATTTGGTCACTCAAGAGATTATAGACTGGTAAAACAAGCTGCTTTACATTCCTTCAAGACTTAGCCTGAAGGCTGCTCTCCACAGCTACCACTAGGATAGCTTTCAATAAGGTTGTCTTTAACCTACCTACCATAAGAGTCGATTTGGACTGGTGCAAGGTGCCCACTATAATTAGTGGACAGCATATGCCAGGCCAACTTCTCACAACCGGTGCTCATGTAAAGCGCTCCAATACCTTCGGGTCGAGTTTGCGCTATATAAATCTGCAAAAACAACCAAAAAATTTCAAAGATGGTCTAGGGGTCGTAACAGCAACACATCGCTTCTTCGTTTACAAATTTTCAACTTTCTGAGTTTTTAACTTTAACAGCACCTACTTGCTGTACTTCAATTCCAGGCTTACCTTGTGATACTCTTGCCCTTTCCTCCCAGCTCCTCTGTCTGCCACGGTTCCTTAGTTTGAGCAGAGGGAGCTGGGACGAGTCTCCCTGACTACTCTACTGTGCCCTGACGGCCGCCATTTTGGACGGCTTGCACGCAGCTGAGCAGAGTTTAAGACGCTAACCTACACTATTAAAGCAGCAGACGTATGCAGTGGGCACGCCACCGCCGTGCCAAAGGCAAGCCCGTCTGAGCCCAGCCGGGATCAGGTACCAGGACCCCTACCCCTTGTATGTCTCCCAGAATTGTATTCCCCCCCCCCATCATCTTATAGCACTCTGCCCTAGCTGCTTATTTATTTATTTATTTAGAAAGTTTTATATAGCACGAACATGACCACCGGGGGTATCAGAGCGCTTTACAGGTTATGCCACAAGAAGGGTACAGGCAAACAAAACAGAATAAACAAAGCTGTGCTGATGCATGCCGCTCATCGATTTATCCCCCAGCTCTTAATGTTAGCTGTAAATACTGTGGCTTTCCAATAATTCTAAAAACCCTGCCACAAGTTTGGTTAACACATCCAATATCTTTCAGCAGCCAAGGATAGGAACACCTCAGCAAGTAATGCCTTATTAGTAACAGTTTTAGCTTCTACCGCATAAACTGCCACTCTCTAAAATGCCACCAACAGCACATACAGGATTATCTCATAGATAATGCCCCCAATGCAATGTGTCTGACAGAAAAATGGTTGCATGAGGCATCCATGCCTGATCTCATTGCAAACCTACCACTTAAATGATGTATTGCTAGAAAGGACCGCAAGGATAAGAAAGGCAGCAGTATCGCCATTATTTATAAAGATGCCTTTCAGTGTAAAACAGAGAAGCTTCCTTTCCCAGTTTGTAAGGTCTCCTCTTCTCCCTCAGTCTCACGCCTAAATTTACGTTTACTGGCACCCTAATTTATCGTCCTCTAGGCCCCACCAGGAACTGGTGCTCCACAATACCTTATGTCATTTTTCCATACACAGTGAAATACGCTAATTTCTCACTGTTAGAAATGGGGTTTCTGGTTCGCTAGGGTAAACACCTAAGCCAGGCAGAACCCATCACTCTAGTCAGGGTAGGGGAGTTAATCACACAAGAGAACCCCTGCTCACCCCCTTTGTAGCTTGGCAGACCAGTCAGGCTTATCCCAGAGGCAATCTAGAAAAAGGGTTTGCGCAACGCACACTAACATAAGTGACACACTAGGCACACCACAAAAAAGAGACTCCACACAAGGTTAGACCAAAAATATCCTTTGTATTGTACATTAAAAAACCTTAGACCACACTTACATAGATCACTTTGCCAACTAGGCAATTGCCATAGTCATAACATAGATCATAAATCACTTTTCCACTGGCAATCACAGTCAGTGCAATAAACCAAATACTTCTTAGTTGCCCATGTCATGAACGTCATCATAAAAACATTAGGCCTAACAATCCCATTAGGGCAAGAAAGCCAATACCTATACCTGGCCCATATCATGAAACCATCAGGGCATACAAAAAAGGCACCATCAGTTTGGTTCCAACCACGAAACACTGGACTCCCCATATAGCCTTAAGGCCTAAACTGATGTAAATTCTGACCTCAGGATGTACAACAAGTGCGGTGATTATAGGCAGCACAGACACAAATGCTCTCCTTTGAACAACTCGCCCCCAACAGGGAGGCGCAGCTGCTCACAGACCCATGGCGCTGCTGAGACAAATAATGTGGGGGGCCCGTCCTGGGCTCACCCCGCGATGGCCACAAGAGTGAGGCAAAATTCCCCAAAGGTCTGAAAAGTGGTAGCTGCCCACGATCATGTGGTGCAGCTACGGGTGACCAGACCATACAGAAGACCTCCCCCTGTCTCGTGCAGCTGATTTGGTCGGGGCTGGGACCTGGATCTTCCCCATTCCGTGCAGAACGAGTATGGCAGCCGCCCGCGAGTGCGCTGTGCCACTGCCACGCAGTGAACCTCAGCCCCCGCTCACCAATCACTGGGGGCTGAGCAGGTTGGGTTGCAGCCGAGGCTGCAACGGTGAAAATGTGCTGGGGCTGCTCCTCGGCTTGCTCCTATCCAGGAGAAAACCTTCGCCGCGGCAGGCCCGGCCGGGCAGTGTCTCCATCCGTCCGCTCTCTGGGACTCCTGGGGGACTGGAGTAAATTGCCGTCCCCGGGATTCGCCAGGCTCCTCCTGTCAACAGGGGGGGGTCTTCCGTGGTTGCAGCCAATTCTCCTCGCTGGAGATGCAGGGCTGGCCCAGTAGTAGCTGATGCGGGACACCCAGCACGTCAGACCACACTCCCCGGTGCGTTGTGGGGAGGGCTTCACGTGGTGCGGCTGGTGCTTTCCTTTTACGATGGCAACCTCAATAGAATTGAAGTGCTCACCATGCGCTGATTGTTGAAAAACGAAGCAGGCTGACCATAGGGCTGTCACGAACAGCCAGTTCTCCTTTCTCTTTCAAGATGCAGAGTGAGCCCACGCCTCGGGCAGCCCACAACGAGCACTGCTAGAGTACACCTTTTTGAAACAAGGGGAGGAGGGCACTCTCCACGCTTGGGCCACCAATGAAGCGCTCAACACACGCTTACTTTCTAAAGAAAAAGAAAAGGTGCTGAACAGTTCAGTCCTTTGCCTGCACCAGCCAGGAGCACCAACTGCAGGCCGTCTCAGCCCCCACACATCAGGGGCAGTGCTCCTCACACAGCCCTTTTGCTCTCCCACCAGGCAGGTCACCTTTTAGATCCAGCAAGGATCTTTTTCCATGAAGTCTTTGATTTCCCTGAGACTTTCAACAGGAGGCAAGCACACACAAGCCCTTGGAGATTTTCTTCACAAGCAGGATACCACAGCAGGGCAAACAGAGTGAGTCCTTTTCCTCCACCACAGGCAGAAACAGCAACTGCAGGCCAACCCACCCCTCACTCATAAAAGGCAGCGCTCGTCACAAAATTCTTCCACCATTCTTCTTGGCAGAGTCCTCTTGTTCTGGAAGTAATCTAAAGTCCTGGGGTTTTAGGTGCAATACCTATACCCCATTTTGTCATCGTTCTCTTTGCTGTAAGGGTCTCTGAACCCAGTACAAACCAGTCCTGTCCTCCCTGGTGCAGCATGACCACAGGGGGCAGAGACAGCATTGTGAAAAAGGAGACACAGCTTATTCAGGTGCAAGCGAAACTCCTCCCACACCTCTACATGCAGACCAGGTCTATTCATCCCAGGGATGAGTCACCCAAGCAAGACAGGACACACCTCAACCTCCCAATGACTGTCTGGACTGAATGCACATCCCAGCTTCTGTCACTCAAACACCAGACATTGAATACACAAACAGCCAGAGGAACACAGAATGGTAAAGTAAGAATATGGCCACTTTCTAAAAGTGGCATTTTCAAACACAAAATTTAAAAACCACCTTTACCAAAAGGTGCGTTAATAAATTCTGAGTTCAGAGAGCCTAAACTCAATTTTTCTATCTTGTCCCTATGTAAAGCTACACATGTAAAATGTTACAGCGCAGCCACAATGATAAGCTTATGTGACAGATCAATAGTGAAAAACGAAATACACAGTAATTGACTATCAGGACATGACACACACACAAGTACATGTCCTACCTTTCACATACACTGCACCCTGCCCATGGGGTACCTTGGGCCTACCTTAGGGGTGCCTTTCATCTAAGGAAAGGGAAGGTTTGGGCCTGGCAAGTGGGTGCACTTGCCAGGGCAACATGGCAGTTTACACCTGCGCCCGCAGACACTACAGTGGTAGGTCTGAGATACATTTACAGGGCTACTCATGTGGGTGGCACAACCAGTGCTACAAGCCCACTAGTAGCATTTGATTTACAGGCCCTGGCACACACCATGCACTTTACTAGGGACTTACCAGTAAATCAAATATGCCATTCATGGATAATCAATCATTGTCATAATTTAAACAGAGAGCATATGCACTTTAGCACTGATCAACAGTGGTAAAGTGCCCGGAATCCTATAGCCAATGAAAACAGGGTCAGAAAAATAGGAGGCAAAAGGCAAAAGGTTTGGTGATAAACCTGTCAAAAGGGCCAGGTCTAACACTCGCTACTGGGGGATTTGCTTATGCACCTAGAAGACACCACCTGCAAACTAACTCAGGCCCTTATTGAGTATTTGAGTGCTCTCAACCTTGATTTGTTTAATTCCTTCCCTACTCACAAAGCCGGCCACTTGCTGGACCCCATTTTCTCTAATATCACTGGTCTCACTTCTGATTCTCCCCTTCCATTACTCTCGTCAGACCATTTTGCAGTGCCCTTTTCCATACCCTCCTCTCCTCCACTCACTCCTGCAGTAAGCGGACCTAAAGTCATGGCCAGAAACTGGGCCTAACCTGATATCACTGCTCTCAACATGAGTTTATCATATACCCGTCCTTAACTAGTACATCAAGTAACCCTAGATCTCCTTGTGGTCGACAATTGGCTCTGAGGCTCTCTCAACCTAACCCTGCGAGTTAAACTCAAATTTGTGATGAGACGGCACCTCCATACCCCCTGATTTAGCAAGATCTCACAGGAAGAAAATAAACTCTGTAGGAAACTTGACTGAGTCTGGAGGAAGCAATATGATAATGGTTCAAAATCAAAATATAAGACAGCCCTGAATACTTATCATAGACACTAAAGAGCAGCTAGAGCTGCCTTCTATTCTGAAAGATTTTAAAAGCTCAAAACTGTTACAAAACCCTTTTTAAAGTGGTCCAAACCTTGTCTGACCCTAGTAATATCACTTCCCCTCCCTCACTTCCTCAAGCTCAATGTGAAGAGATGGCCGATTTTTTGTCAATAAAGTGATAAAATTTCGCCTTACACTGGCTACAGGAGAGAGTGCTACTACACTTCCTGAAAATGCCAACTCACACCTTACACCTATCCCTTCTCCTCCCAAGGAAACACCACCCGCAGATACAATTCTGTCACTGGCCCAGCTTCAATCATCCTTTCATCTCCTGGACTTTACTTGTTTCTTTAACTTATTGCTGTCAATTAAATCACTTGATCCTTTCCCCCATCCAAACCCAGCATCCAGAGCCCACTTCTCTTGCCCTTATTAGTAAAACTTTTGTAGTATCCTAGTTTCCTGTCCATTTTTATGTAAGCCATTTTCACTTCTACATCCAGTCAACATGTTGAGAAGAAGCAAAGATTTTTACAAGCGCAGACAACACACAGCAACAAGTCTGGGCCACAAGAGGCCACTCACACAACGCAAGTTGCCTTGCAAGAGGATGTTACGAAACATAAGAAGCCACAAAGGAAACAAAGCAAACTGGAACAGCACGCATTGCAGCCCCACCAGTGTCCATTACATCGGACAGCCCCAACTCAAGCGTGCTGTACTCTGTGTCATGTGGCTACATCAACAAGAACTGCGCCTTCAAGTACAGTAAGACACTACATTTTTGTCGTTCTGCATCCAAACTCTTGTTTTATGGACACTACGCACATTGACATTCTCAGGGACCAGTTCGTCAACCCCATTTTCATCTGTAAGTGTGTGCTAGAAGGAACAAGCAGACACAGTGGCACAGCTTATCGTCCTGTGAGGAGTGTTTTGACAGCATTGGCTTGGCATGTCTGGATACTTGGAGTGACTTCAACTTTTAAGGCATTTGATACGATGTCGGCGCATTTGGTGTGACATTGGGGGTGAGACATATGTCTTCTCTTATTGTTGGTGTCTCTTGAGCCTTTTTCCCCACTGTTGGACTTGGCCCTGAGAGTCCTAAAATTTTTCGCTTTTCCCCCTAGCCTCTTTACCATGTGTGAAATGACCCCTGCTGCGCAATGGCGTGCGCAGATTTATTTGTGCTGTTGTAAAGAAATGTTACTTTTAAAATGGACGCCATTCCTGTCTGCACATGTGCCGCCTGACTGAGGTGGGTTGGCAGTCTAGTAGTTTGTTTCCAGCACCCCCTGCTTTTGGAGGGAAACCTGGCACCCAGGGTGCTCTGCACCTCCCCCTAGGCCAGTTGGGACCGGTTCCCCGGGGAACCTTCCGGAGGCTTCCGGCCCTTTCTTGTGGGTGGGGTGAGGGGTGTATAGATAGCGGAGCTGGGATGCCATGTGCTCAGACTGAGCGTGGACTTGATCGCGAGGGGACACTCTGCCAGGAGGTACCGCCGCATGGGCCTGTGTGCTGGCCCCTGAGCCCATCTGTACCCCTCCGCTGTCCACAGGGCTAGGGAGAGCCCGCTTCTGGAGTGAAGACTGCTGACCCAGGAGGAGTGCCACTCTATGGGGGATGACTGTTCCTAGGAACTGCGGCCCTGTACTGATGAGTGCCCACTGACCACTGATCTTGCCCAGTAGTACCTGATGCTCTCCTGCCCTAGCGCCTCGTGAGCGCTATAACTGTGCCCTGCCTGCTGGCTAGCGCCTGGAGAAGAAGAGCGCTTTATCTTACTGCCCAGGAGGTGAGGAGCTGACGCCTGCAGCGCAGCGCTGCCAGAGCGCTATATTTCCAGAGTTGAAGTGCCTGTGCTGCTCTGCCTGCACTCTAGCACCTAGTGGGACTATTTGCGTGATTCCCAACAGAGGTGCGCTATCTGCTGTCCCTGAAGCTGGTGGGACCGAGCACATCGTAAGCGCTATTCTCAAAGTGCCACGAGGAAATCCCTGCGTGTGGGATCCCCCCCGGCCTGCTGGCCTTCGCGGGAGCCTACCCCGCGTGTCTGTGCCCTCAGAGAAGAAATCCACTTTCTCGGCGGGGCTCCCGTGTGCCAGGGAGAGCCCCGCGTCTTGCCGGAGAGAGCTGCTTATTGTGAAAGGCAGCGGGAGCCCACCCTGCTGTCGGCTGAAGAAACGGGTGCCCACCCCGCAATTGCCTGCTTCGATACAGCGGGTGCCTACCCCGCAATTTGTCTTTATTTGAAGGCGGGAGCCCACCCCACACTTCTAAATTGCCCAGGATCACCGCCGCAGCCCGTGGTCACGAAGAGAGGAGACGCCGCGTTGAGCGGCGAACAGGAAGTCTGGCGGCCTTGCCTGGCGTGGGTGGGGCCAAGGCAGGAAGACGCCGAGTCTGCCGGCCGCAGGGAAGAGTCCGGAGCCTTTCGCCGAAGTCCCGGGTCCCAGGAGGGGGGCCCGAGTGAAGTCGGGAGCGGCTCTGCCATTGGCAGGGCTCTCGGGAGCAGATGAGAGCCCCGTGTGCCGCCCAGCCTGCAGCAGGAAGGAGAAGAGTCCCGGAAGAGCCGGTGAGTGGAGCTTTGTGGCGGGTCTAGGGGGGTTGGTCGAGGCACACTGTCGGTGCCTTCCCCCTGTGTTCCCGAGCCTCAGAGGAGGGTCCCTCGTGCCCAGGGCCACAGTCTGCACCAGCGGCATCGCAGAAGCGGGTAGCTGCCACGGGGGCGGTATATTGTTTTAAAATCCAACCTGGGCGCAATTGTGTACTTTCCGAGCCCCAGAGGCGGGGGCTCCAACGTCTCAGTACTATTTGCTTGCCTCAGAGTCCTAGAGGGGGCTCCACCGGACCGGGGCTCACCTTAAGCACAGAAGTGCCAGTACCCTTTTGGGACCCCCAGCTGTGCCGCGATTGCGGCCCGTTGCAACGATTGGGCATTGTTGATGTGGGAGTCCCAGAAGAGGGGCTCCCCAGGCGCAGTGGCGCCAGAGGCTGACAGGCGACGTGGGGGACACTTGTGTGGGCAGTTTTTCCCTAAGGATCACCATGCTGAGGGTCATGCCTAATGTATTACGATGCCTGATTGTGCTTTAAGGGTCTGATGTTATGCCCAGTATGTCTTACATTTTATACTTGTAGGTTCATGCCATGATGTTTTCATTATGTGCCCACTGCCAATGAGGTTGATGCCAATAAGAGGCTGAAGGTCGGCACGTTGTGTTTTCGCGCCCTAGGAGGTGATCCTGCCTAATATCTTTTTCCCAAAGGTTGGCGCTGCTGATCCGGGGCCTAAGGGAGGGTTTGTGTAAAGTGCACTCATGATAATGTTTTCCTGCTTACTGATGCCCTGCATGAGGTTCTATGCCCAAGGTCTACTTAGTATATGCCTGAAGTGATGTATGCAAATATGTTAGGCCTCCTATGCTTTACACATATATAAGGTGATTTAGGCGGGCAGGGCTGATTCCATGCTCATCTGATGTATGCTTAGATGACGCCGAACGCGTATGTTTAGGCCTAATGAGAGGCCCCATATTACTCCTCATGTATATGTTAGGCCTAAAAGAGTTTGCCTTCTGCTCATGTGGAGGCCTAAGGGCGTCCCTCCAATGCTCCTAGGCTAATGTTCATATGCTGAATGTTTTACCCCTAGGTTACCTGGCTGGTTTTCTGCAAAAGGTACTGATACCTGATCTAAGGGGTTACGCCTAATGATGTTGCATCTTATGCCAATTGATCACATGTTTGGCCCACTCGGTTTGCGTCTCATGGGAAGACGCTAAGTTAATTTCCTTTTCCCAACAGGTACGGACTGATTACCGTTAGCAATACCTAGGAACTTTCATTGATCCTTTGCAACCTGTGTTGAGGATGTTGGCAGCGGCCCGATTGGCCCTGCCCTGTAAATAGTCCCCTTGTATATGACTACCTGGTGCCAGTTGGCGCCGTGTACACCTCTGTGATTATTTGTGCTGAGTTCTGCATAATACATATGCTGTTTTTCACCTAAACTGGTGTGGTCTCCGTTTGTAGTGTGCCTGGTGTGTCGCCTGTGTGTGCTGCGCGGATGCTTTACACAATTCCTCCTGGTTTAGCCTTCCCGCTCCGCACCACGCTACCCCGTTTCTAACATTGGTGTTCAGCGGTGGGATAGGACTTGTGTTTGCGCAGTACCACAGCGACAACTGGTTGCACTACAAAGGGTGCACTTGAGAGTAACCACAGATTTGGGGACTGTTTTGCTGACTGTATTTCCTCCTGGAAGTGTTGTTTTGGGGATTGTGTCTCCCTGTTGCACTGTGGGTGGTGTATCCCAAGGGTATCTCACCAGGATGGGGTTAACCTACGACGAGGATTGCCTGGGGGAGTACACTGAGCAGGAGGTGATAGACCTCTGCCGAGAGAGAGGATACCCACAGTAGGCAACACCCGCAGGAAGTTGTTCCTCTATGAGGCCCTGAGAAGGGGGAACCCTTAGAGCCCTGTGGGGACCTTTCTGATTACCCCTCCGCATATTTAGGGTGTGGATCTGGTAGAGACCGTGAGTGGGACTCTGAGAGTGAGGGGTCCCAGTCCATAACCCTGGAGGGTGGCGACTCTGAGGAGGAAGGAGATGTTAGGGCAGAGACACCGGTAGCGAATGAGGACATCATAGAGAGGGAGTCCCGTGCTGGGTCCAGCCCCAGGGGCACTGCCCCACCCCTTTCCCTGTCCCCAGAAGAGTGGGTAGATAGGAGGGAAGAAAGGGAGCATCAGCTGGCTTTGGAGAGGCTCAGGTTAGGGCACGCCAAGGAGATAGCGCAGCTGAGGGATGAGGAAAAAAGGCTAGAGACCGAGAGGGTCCTAGCACAGGAGAGGATGGCGGAGGCGGAGAGGGCCTTCGCCAGGGAGAGACTAGCTCAGGGGGGTAGGTTGTCCCCTGAGAGTGGTGTCTGTGGTCTGGATTCACCGGTGAGGGTGGGATCCAGTGGTGGCAGCGAGAGTGAAGCCAGTGCAGGAAGTCCCACTCCCAGTGCCCGGAAGATGGTGCCTGACCCCCAGGAGGAGGGGGCAGGTTGGAATTTAGGGGTGGCAAGAAACTGTCCCATCAGTCTTGGGGGAGTATGTGGACGTGTGTTGGACCGCACTGGAGGAGTGGATGGTGTGTGGCGCGGTGATCAATTGGGATGGGCTGTGCCATCTGCTTATCAGGGAGCACGTGCTCAAGAGTTGTTTTCCCAGGTTGCGCCACCACCTGTTGCAGTGTGGGCTCTCCGACCCCAGGGAGCTTGCACGGGAGGCAGACCTTTGGGTGAGGGCCAGAGAGTCAGAGAGGGCATTGGGGAGTGATCCTGAAGGGAGTGATGCAGGGATCTTCCAACCCAGCGAGGTGGGAGAGGTGGAGAATAGCCCAGCTAGGTCCCAGGATAGTGAGAGGGTTGTAGGGCCTCACATCCTATCTATAGGAAGGAGTGAGACGGGGAGGTGTCCCGAGGTGCCCCAACCGCAGTCTCAGGGCCTGGAGAGTTCCATAAGGGAACCCCAGGTTGGGAGCCTAGGCTGTCCCGATGGGCCATCCATGGAAGGGGATCCCCCAGTGTCAGGAGAACCCGGGCGTCGGTAATCCGAGCTCCAGGGGTTCTGGGGTCTGCTCAGTCGCAGGGTTTAGATCCTGGGCTGGGGTGCCAGGTTCAGGGGCTGCCTGACCTGGAGGGAGGGGCACTTGTAATCAAGGTCCCTACCGGTTTCACTTCCAGGGGTACTTCTCCAGGTGGGAGGGTGCGGAACTCTGGAAGGGGGTGCAGAGGGAGGAAGGACTCGCCTCTGGCACCGGCTCAACCACAGGGCTTCGATCCTGGGTTGGGAGGCCCGGTTCAGGTATTGCCTGACCTGGCGGGAGGGACGTCTGTAAGCAGTGTCCCCCCGGAGTTGTCTTCCAGGGGTGCTACTCCAGTTGGGAGGGTGCGGAACTCTGGGAGGGGGTGCAGAGGGAGGGAGGACTCGCCTCTGGCACCGGGGCAACCTAAGGGTTTAGACCCTGGGTTGGTGGATCGGTTGCAGGGCCACGGCCCTGGACGAGGGAGAGAGTGGTGTTCTGAGGTTGCCCCGCATAGGAGGAACGTGTGGAACCCCAGAAGGAGAGGTAGGGGGAGGAGAGCCTCGCCCCTGACTTGTGGACAGTGTGAGAGTGTGGTCCCCAGGTGGGAAGACAAGTGGCAGTTTGGGACTGCACGGAGGAGGAGGAGAGTGGTCAACGGGTACTACGGGCCTGGGGCTACTGCCCCCCACTCTGTGAGACAGCCAGGGCCAGAGACATCTGGATGGCCTAGGGGTCGGTCCTGGCTGCAGCCAACTAGGGGGCACCAGGGGGGTGGCCTAGTTGGTCCAGGAGGAGTTGAGAGAGGGAACCATCGGGTTCCAGAGTGGCGAAGAACCTGCGGGTGCCCCTGCAGTTGTGGGCCTGCGTCCACGTGTTCTCGCCCCAAGCAGGGAAGCCCATCAAGGCATTGATCGGTCTACCCTGGCTTTTGGCTGGGAGGGGGTTGTGTTGGACTTGGCCATGAGAGTCCTAAAATTTTTCGCTTTTCCCCCTAGCCTCTTTACCATGTGTGAAATTACCCCTGCTGCGCAATGGCGTGCGCAGATTTATTTGTGCTGTTGTAAAGAAATGTTACTTTTAAAATGGACGCCATTCCTGTCTGCACATGTGCCGCCTGACTGAGGTGGGTTGGCAGTCTAGTAGTTTGTTTCCCAGCACCCCCTGCTTTTGGAGGGAAACCTGGCACCCAGGGTGCTCTGCACCTCCCCCTAGGCCAGTTGGGACCGGTTCCCCGGGGAACCTTCCGGAGGCTTCCGGCCCTTTCTGGTGGGTGGGGTGAGGGGTGTATAGATAGCGGAGCTGGGATGCCATGTGCTCAGACTGAGCGTGGACTTGATCGCGAGGGGACACTCTGCCAGGAGGTACCGCCGCATGGGCCTGTGTGCTGGCCCCTGAGCCCATCTGTACCCCTCGGCTGTCCACAGGGCTAGGGAGAGCCCGCTTCTGGAGTGAAGACTGCTGACCCAGGAGGAGTGCCACTCTATGGGGGATGACTGTTCCTAGGAACTGCGGCCCTGTACTGATGAGTGCCCACTGACCACTGATCTTGCCCAGTAGTACCTGATGCTCTCCTGCCCTAGCGCCTCGTGAGCGCTACAACTGTGCCCTGCCTGCTGGCTAGCGCCTGGAGAAGAAGAGCGCTTTATCTTACTGCCCAGGAGGTGAGGAGCTGACCCCTGCAGCGCAGCGCTGCCAGAGCGCTATATTTCCAGAGTTGAAGTGCCTGTGCTGCTCTGCCTGCACTCTAGCGCCTAGTGGGACTATTTGCGTGATTCCCAGAAGAGGTGCGCTAACTGCTGTCCCTGAAGCTGGTGGGACCGAGCACATCGTAAGCGCTATTCTCAAAGTGCCACGAGGAAATCCCTGTGTGTGGGATCCCCCCCGGCCTGCTGGCCTTCGCGGGAGCCTACCCCGCGTGTCTGTGCCCTCGGAGAAGAAATCCACTTTCTCGGCGGGGCTCCCGTGTGCCAGGGAGAGCCCCGCGTCTTGCCGGAGAGAGCTGCTTATTGGGAAAGGCAGCGGGAGCCCACCCCGCTGTCGGCTGAAGAAACGGGTGCCCACCCCGCAATTGCCTGCTTCGATACAGCGGGTGCCTATCCCGCAATTTGTCTTTATTTGAAGGCGGGAGCCCACCCCGCACTTCTAAATTGCCCAGGATCACCGCCGCAGCCCGTGGTCACGAAGAGAGGAGACGCCGCGTTGGAGCGGTGAACAGGAAGTCTGGCGGCCTTGCCTGTTGTGGGTGGGGCCAAGGCAGGAAGACGCCGAGTCTGCCGGCCGCAGGGAAGAGTCCGGAGCCTTTCGCCGAAGTCCCGGGTCCCAGGAGGGGGCCCCGGGTGAAGTCGGGAGCAGCTCTGCCGTTGGCGGGGCTCTCGGGAGCAGATGAGAGCCCCGTGTGCCGCCCAGCCTGCAGCGGGAAGGAGAAGAGTCCCGGAAGAGCCGGTGAGTGGGGCTTTGTGGCGGGTCTAGCGGGGTTGGTCGAGGCACACTGTCAGTGCCTTCCCCCTGTGTTCCCGAGCCTCAGAGGAGGGTTTCTCGGGCCCAGGGCCACAGTCTGCACCAGCGGCGCCGCAGAAGCAGGTAGCTGCCACGGGGCGGTATATTGTTTTAAAATCCAACCTGGGCGCATTTGTGTACTTTCCGAGCCCCAGAGGAGGGGGCTCCAACGTCCCAGTACTATTTGCTTGCCTCAGAGTCCTAGAGGGGGCTCCACCGGACCGGGGCTCACCTTAAGCGCAGAAGTGCCAGTACCCTTTTGGGACCCCAGCGGTGCCGCGATTGCGGCCTGTTGCAACGATTGGGCATTGTTGATGTGGGAGTCCCAGAAGAGGGGCTCCCCAGGCGCAGTGGCGCCAGAGGCTGACCGGCGACGTGGGGGACACTTGTGTGGGCAGTTTTTCCCTAAGGATCACCATGCTGAGGGTCATACCTAATGTATTACGATGCCTGATTGTTCTTTAAGGGGCTGATGTTATGCCCAGTATGTCTTACATTTTATACTTGTAGGTTCATGCCATGATGTTTTCATTATGTGCCCACTGCCAATGAGGTTGATGCTAATAAGAGGCTGAAGGTCGGCACGTTGTGTTTTCGCGCCATAGGAGGTGATCCTGCCTAATATCTTTTTCCCAAAGGTTGGCGCTGCTGATCCGGGGCCTAAGGGAGGGTTTGTGTAAAGTGCACTCATGCTAATGTTTTCCTGCTTACTGATGCCCTGCATGAGGTTCTATGCCCAACGCCTACTTAGTATATGCCTGAAGTGATGTATGCAAATATGGTAGGCCTCCTATGCTTTACACATATATAAGGTGATTTAGGCGGGCAGGGCTGATTCCATGCTCATCTGATGTATGCTTAGATGACGCAGAACGCGTATGTTTAGGCCTAATGAGAGGCCCCATATTACTCCTCATGTATATGTTAGGCCTAAAAGAGGTTGCCTTCTGCTCATGTGGAGGCCTAAGGGCGTCCCTCCAATGCTCCTGCAGCGGCCAGGGCAGCTGACTTCAGAGCACAGAGTTCACGGTTCGATCCCCAGCTCCGGCGGCAGCTCAGCTCAGCACCATGTGACTCTGGGCAATAGCTCACTTAATTTCCACTACGGCCCCCAGTGCCTTGAGACCCGTAAGGGTGAGTAGCTGCGCTATATAAAAACGGACTTACTTACATTTAATGTTCATATGCTGAATGTTTTACCCCTAGGTTACCTGGCTGGTTTTCTGCAAAAGGTACTGATACCTGATCTAAGGGGGTTACGCCTAATGATGTTGCATCTTATGCCAATTGATCACATGTTTGGCCCACTCGGTTTGCGTTTCATGGGAAGACGCTAAGTTAATTTCCTTTTCCCAACAGGTACGGACTGATTACCGTTAGCAATACCTAGGAACTTTCATTGATCCTTTGCAACCTGTGTTGAGGATGTTGGCAGCGGCCCGATTGGCCCTGCCCTGTAAATAGTCCCCTTGTTTATGACTACCTGGTGCCAGTTGGCGCTGTGTACACCTCTGTGATTATTTGTGCTGAGTTCTGCATAATACATATGCTGTTTTTCACCTAAACTGGTGTGGTCTCCGTTTGTAGTGTGCCTGGTGTGTCGCCTGTGTGTGCTGCGCGGATGCTTTACACAATTCCTCCTGGTTTAGCCTTCCCGCTCCGCACCACGCTACCCCGTTTCTAACACCCACAGTGCCAGTTGATCCGTTTTGTCCTATTTTAAAAAAGGGAGCCGCGTGTCATAATCATCGAGCGCACACCTACCTGCGTCCTGCTGCCTGCCACGGATCCTCTGTGACATTTTTTCTTATTCGTGGCACAGTCAGCTGCCGTGCAACGTTTGGTAGCACGTTGTCACCGCAAGCCACCCAGGGCGGGCGTGCCAGCGTGCCGGCATCTTTGTTAGCTACTCCACGCAACTTCTTTGCTATTCACAGTGGCATCAGGCGCGTTACCTACACGTGTGATGTTCGTTTACATGGCTGCAATCAAGCTGCGGAATAGGCATTTTCCCATTACGTCGATCTTAAGCTGGATCATATCAAGTCTTTGGCCAACAGAGCTAACAGCTGGAACTTAATTTTAACCAATGCTGTCACTATGTTTGTCCATGGCACACCACTGCTTAAACGATTGATGGGTAATGTACTGTGAAGCACTCAAGATGGAAAAGACACATCTATGTTGGGAGGTGTTGCTTACCTTAGTCTTGTGGCGGTCATAGTCAATTATAGCATAGTTATTTGTGATGCATAATTGTTACATATTTTCACTTCGGGTTGCGCGATTGTGTGCCCAATGTAGCACCTCTGGTGGGAGATGTCGTTCCCAGTGTTTCGAAACAGACATAAAAGCTAACTTACTTTCTCCATTTTTGGGGTATTTTATTCTGTATCAGCACCATTGTTCTGTTGGAACCTGTATTAGTGAGCTCTTCCTAGTAACATTCTTCTTTACACGAGGTGGAAGGACTATTTTTGTGGTGCGCTATATTACACCTTTTGACAAAAGGCATATTATTTGGGTGAGTGATCGCTCACCGGAGTGAATTACATCGCAGTTTACCAATGGTACTTATATCGTTTTGTTTTGTGCAAGTTTATTTTATCTATCACCGGTATTTGTTCAAACACTGGTGTGTGTGTCACATGTATTTGGTGACACTTACACACATAGTTGTAACTCTCTGCATATGAAATGTTAATGCGAATGTTAATTTAAAGCCTGTTTTACTATATGCATCTATGTTTGGGCTTTTTGTACATTTCATGATGTTACTGTTTTCTCAAGTTTTAGCCTTCATAGGATTGTATGATGTTTTCTTTTTGGTCTCAACATTGTACGTTCATGGACCCTAGGTACACACTGTCAAGAATTCATTATTTCAATTTACATGCATGCATGCAGTCTTCCCTACGTAGGGATGGCAATGGATTTCAGTCCCATTTGTTAAGTGTACATTTGACCAGTTGTTCTATTTACGGTTTGTACCCCACACAGGGCATTTGTGTATGGGTGTTAGTCCCATCCACAGCAGTTTATCAATTTGTGTATGGGTTTTAGTCCCATCCACAGCAGTTTGTCAATTTGTGTATGGGTTTTAGTCCCATCCACAGCAGTTTGTCAATTTGTGTATGGGTGTTAGTCACATCCACAGCAGTTTTCATACCTATTTCTGTGAATAGGTCATGGGTTTATACCCATATACAGTAGCTAACCTTAGCTTATCTCCCTTATATCTCGGGGTAGATCTTAGGTTTCACTTTACTTTCTCTTATACTGTTACCCCACACAGGGTGTGTCGTAGGGGTAAATTCCCATTACTACATTAAACATTATGTGACCTCTACACGAGGTTGTCCTTCTATGGGCTACCATTTCTTGGGTTCCAGTCCCATTCACAGTAGCTCCTCTCCCTTTTTCCTCGGGGTAAGGGTTTGGTCATGGGTTTTAGTCCCATTCTTACATACGTTGCGCACATCTTTATCCTTTCATAGGGTGTGTTTCAAGGGTTTCTATTAAGATTAAGATTGGGTCACTGTTAACGACATGCAATTGATAGAAGGGGATTTATTTATGGTCTCTGAGATTCCCTTTACCGGTCACGATCAGCTTATTCTGAGATTTACTTTGTTGGTTACGCGAAGCACATTCACATTGAGTTCCTTTGGGGGAGTTTAGCCGAAGGCACCCATACCGTAGTGGTTCACACTGCGCGCATATTTATGTTTACAGACAGACCACTTAAACAACTGAAATACAGATGAGTTGGTTTTATATTTTAATAGAGTGTGACGATAAGCCCACGTTCCCACGAAGGTCCCGGGTTCAGAGAAGTACTTTGGAACTCGTGTGAGTACTAATCTTGTTTAACAGGATCAAAAATATACGTGGTCGGGCACAAGATCGTTGTTGGGTTCAGGCTTTGGTAACAACGCATATCACACGGATGATTAGATCAACACTAGAGGTGTTGTGACAGGGTCTCAGTTGTCTAGTCTGAAAATTTTGTGAGTGTTTGGGGTGTTGCACTACAGGGTGTTCACTTTGGTTTTAATGTGTTAGTAATTTGAGTGGCTGAGATGTTACAGACACTGCGTGACAGATTCTAGCAGTGTTATAGAGGCATTAAGGAAGGAAGTATTAGGAGGAGAGGGTTTTAGAACTTGTTCTATATTAGAATCACGCTTTTGGTTTCTTTTACAGAATATGGACATCTCCCAACAATTTTTGGAGAGTGTGTAATTGGAGAATTTTCAATTTTTAATTGATGTGGAAGCCAGAGTGGGGGTAAAGACCAAAAAGACGAGGGATCCATACCCTGACGAAGGCCATTGTGACCCGGACGGGCACGTAATATTGGCCAAAACATGTTGGTTCCTGCAGTAGGGATATAGGGGCATTCATCTCCCCTGAATATCCTGCTTTTGATTTTTTAATCCTACCAAGGGGACACATGAATAAAGGCAAACTGTGAGTTTCCCCTTAGTTAGTTTTAACCACACTTATCTGCACCTTTAGATCCCTCCTTGAGGGAATATTCTTTCCTGTATATATATTTTTTCCTTTTTCATCTTTCACTATTCTCCCTCACCACTTGTTCTCATAAAATAATAACGCGCTCCGTCCAGGGTGTTGGTCTGCACCTGGACGTTCGATGCGGCCCTATGATGAAGCATGACACTGCAAAGTGTGTGAGGGCAGTATTAAGAAAAGATTTGCCTTCTCCTTTCCTTTTTGCCTCCTTTCTCTAAGTTTTGAGTTATTTTACTGTAGGGTTTGACAGTGGACAGACCGGCTCTAGATGACGTTTGTTTTGTGATTTGTAGTCCTTCTCTCTTGAGTGAGTTTTCAGTCTTGGAAGGGGAGTCAGAGAAGGCTCACTCCCTTTCTCTTATTTTTGTGATATAGATTGTTTGCACGGCCGCTGAGCCATAGAGACAGCAGAGGGGATTACCCTAAATCCTCCTTTAGACTTAATATTAAGTGGATAAGTTTAGGTCCACTGATGGAGGAACAAGGCCTCGCCTATGGGGATGAGGCAGCAGCCAGGATTTTAGCAGGTCCTTCCCTGTTTGGGGATGCGACCCTCACACAGGCACTCACACAGGTTGAGGGATGGTGCACTTTGACTGAGCTCAAAAGAAGGCAAGTTAAGACCATCTTGCATGGAGCCATTTTAACTGAATATTTAAGAGCCAATTCAGCCCCGAGGGGTCTCCTGGTGGTCAACGAACCTTTGATCTTTTTGGAGGATGCTTCCTTCCGAAAGAACTGGTCGTTGATAGCCTGGAAATGCTCGAGGGACTGGCTCATTTTAATTATCGACACAGCGAAGAGAATCTCAGATGAGCTGTTGATCAAAATCCAGACAAGTGAGGATAATTTGCAAACACAGATCCATATATCCATCTATAAAAAGAAATTAGATGAGACTAACAAAGTTGTCAATGAATACAAGGATTACTTAGTAAATTCTAAAATAAATAAGTTACAAAAGGACTTGAAGAAATTTTCTAGGGAAAAAGTATATCCCTACATCAATGATGATTATGCCAAAAGGAAAGAGAATCAGAACACACAGAAGAAAGCACCTAGACAGAACACAGACACCTCGAGCACAGGTAGCGATAGTAGTGATAATGACTATAGGCCGAGGTATAGCGGTAGAGGTTGGTCACGGGGTTATTCACGCCCCTACCACCAGGGACACCAGGGGCAACAAATGGGCTTTGGATGGCCACCGATGTATCCTCCGATGGGCTTCCCACAGTTCTTCCCGAATGAGTACCCTCCTTTTTTAGAGAGAGGGAGGGGGAGAGGGAGACAGAAAACCCAGAAGGTACAATGGGAGGACATCAACCAGCGGGTGACCCGCAGCATGTCACGGGAAGGAGAACCGGGCAGCAGCAGGGAACACACTTAATTATGAAGCTGAGCAGTGTAGCCTTGACCCCCATACAAGAGAAGGTACTATCTAAGGGTCTAGGCTTTGTACCTACCAACCTGCTAGACTCGTTTAAACTTAAATGTAAACTAGCTGGGTTCTTTCGAAATGTGCGCCTCAGAGTGTTCTTCGAAAGAACAGAGCCCCCTGAAAAAGATGGTGACACAGGATTAAAAAACAGATCCACTTTTGTGCCTACTTCAGGTCAGCTACCACCAGAAGTGGGAGTGTTCGAGCAGGCAGTTCTGAGGGATGTCGAACGGTTGGTTATCGATAAGGGTGATAAACCTTTCTTTAATCTGTCAAAAGTCGAGACAAGAGCCCTGCAAGATCTAAGAGACGACTCTACAATAGTTATTAAGCCCGCCGATAAAGGCGGGGCTATTGTGATTCAGGATAGGCACACTTATAACACCAAGTGTCTACGCCTATTGAACGACAGAAGGAACTATAGTATCTTGAATGAGGACCCCACAGAAGAGCTGAGGGCAGAGATTAGTTCCCATGTGGAAGAGGCCCTTAGTAATGGCTGGATCAGCCCAAAGGAGGCAGCGTTTCTTTGTAACCAACGATCCACGGTGCCCTATTTTTACACTTTACCCAAAGTGCACAAACCCACCCGTCCACCACCAGGCCGCCCAATTGTTTCGGGGACCAATTCCATTTTGGAACCCCTTTCCAAATTTTGTGACAGTTATTTACGTCCCTTGGTACAGAAGATGCCACCATACCTTAAGGATACTCGAGAGGTGCTGAATTTGATTAAGGATCTGGAATTCGATCCAAACTGTGACCTAATGATTGGACTCGATATAGAGTCACTGTACACTAACATCCCCCAACGAGAGACCCTGAGGGTGATAGAAAATATTTTGTTTTCAGAGGAGTGGGAGCAGCAAACTCCTAGGGCGTTCATTCTTTGCCTCTTAGAAATGGCCTCTGCCTCTTAGAAATGGCCCTTTCAATTTGAGGATAATTTTTATTTACAAATCCATGGAACCTCCATGTTGAGTTCTTGTGCACCCAGCCTTGCCTGTCTCTATGTATCTCAATTTGAAGAGGAGAACATCTACTCACCGACCAACCCTTATTTTGACCAAATAAGGGTTTGGCGAAGGTACATAGATGATGTATTCATCATCTGGAGAGGGAGTCAAACTACAGCAGAATCCTTTCTCAGATGGTTGAATCAAAGGAATCCATTCCTGTTCTTCACGGGCACTATGACAAACAAATCTTTGCCGTTCCTGGATCTGAACATCAGAGCAGACAACAGGAGTCTGGTCAGTAGTGTTTATCACAAATCTACTGACAGAAATAACCTATTGTCATTTAAAAGCTTTCATCCGCGCTCCCTGAGGGAGAACCTTCCGTATGTACAGTTCCTGCATTTACGCAGGAACTGTTCCACTCTTACGGACTACAAGGAAGAGGCGGACGCATTGAGTGTGAAGCTTAGAAACAGGAATTATCCAGAGCATATCATTCATAGAGCCCAGAAACGAGCTAAAAATTGTAATAGAGAGGCTTTGTTGGAAACATACGACAAAGAACCAGTAGACAGGAGCATCTGTGTCACAACGTACAATACGTTATCAAACTGCATGAAGAAAATAGTGCAGAAGAATTGGCGGATCCTCAATTCCAATGGATTAGACCAACCAGTTCCTCTCTTTTCTTTCAATAAGAGTGCCAGCATCACAGACATGATTGTGAACACACGTCTAAGGACCTCGAACAATCCCACAACTGTACCTGAACAACAATGGCATTTACCACCAGTCATGGGCCACTATGCGTGTGCCTTCTGTAGAGCCTGTCTGATATCTTTAAATGGCAAAAATATAGACGTCGGATTGAGTCATCCCTGGGAACAGAGGAAACATACGACATGTAACACCAACAATGTCATATACTTACTAAAATGCCCGTGTAACATGCAATATGTAGGGATGACAACCCGCAAGGTAAAAACGCGGATACTAGAACATCTGGGAACCATACGCTGTGGCAAAACTAACACGAAATTGACAGCACACTAGAGATGGGACATTCTGAACATGACTTACGGTGGACAGTGATTGATAGACCTTTCATTCCACCAAACATCACAGATGTCTCAAATTTTCTGTTGGTGAGAGAGCAGCGTTGGGTGGACAGATTGAAAAGTAGTACAAGGGCCCTGAATGATTGTATTCCCTGGTTCCAACTATATGGGGTTACGAATAACTTAGGGACCAACAATTTGCCACCTGGTGGGGGGTGAGATTACTGCCCTTTGGATGTCTCTTTCTAATATAGTTCGGATTAGCATGATGCTTAATACGACATAAGCTTAGGAGTAATCAAACATAAAGGCATTACATAGCTCACATTAGGATGGATTCAAAATGCATGATTTTTGTAAAAAGTACCGTGATTTTAGTTCCCTTGGCCTTACTTATATCCCAGTAGTACAGGATTAACGCCGATGGGCGGCCGGATTTGGAACATGGCCGATACTGAATGCCCGCATAAGGGAGGGGGTTGACGGTCTAGCCTCCGTTCCTTAGGTCCTTGGCCCTAGGTACGTGGTTGCATACGCAATCAACGTTCGATGTGAAACACACGTGATCTCCCCTGAGCGGTCCTTAAATACGGGCTCAGCAATGTGTAGTGATCTTTGGTGGACCAGCGTGAGGAAACGGCTACCGGTGGAGCTTTGGTGTAGTAAGTGGGACAGCTGGGGAGCTTGCATGATGATACGTCTGTGGTTTTCCACTATTAAGATTGGGTCACTCTTAACGACATGCGATTGATAGAAGGGGATTTATTTATGGTCTCTGAGATTCCCTTTACCTGTCACGATCAGCTTATTCTGAGATTTACTTTGTTGGTTATGCGAAGCACATTCTCATTGAGTTCCTTTGGGGGAGTTTTGCCGAAGGCACCCATACCATAGTGGTTCACACTGCGCGCATATTTATGTTTACAGACAGACCACTTAAACAACTGAAATACAGATGAGTTGGTTTTATATTTTAATAGAGTGTGACGATAAGTCCACATTCCCACGAAGGTCCCGGGTTCAGAGAAGTACTTTGTAACTCATGTGAGTACTAATCTTGTTTAACAGGATCAAAAATATACGTGGTCGGGCACAAGATCATTGTTGGGTTCAGGCTTTGGTAACAACGCATATCACACAGATGATTAGATCAACACTAGAGGTGTTGTAACAGGGTCTCAGTTGTCTAGTCTGAAAATTTTGTGAGTGTTTGGGGTGTTGCACTACAGGGTGTTCACTTTGGTTTTAATGTGTTAGTAATTTGAGTGGCTGAGATGTTACAGACACTGCGTGACAGATTCTAGCAGTGTTATAGAGGCATTAAGGAAGGAAGTATTAGGAGGAGAGGGTTTTAGAACTTGTTCTATATTAGAATCACGCTTTTGGTTTCTTTTACAGAATATGGACATCTCCCTACAATTTTTGGAGAGTGTGTAATTGGAGAATTTCCAATTTTTAATTGATGTGAAAGCCAGAGTGGGGGTAAAGACCAAAAAGACTAGGGATCCATACCCTGACGAAGGCCATTGTGACCTGGACGGGCACGTAACATTGGCCAAAACATGTTGGTTCCTGCAGTAGGGATATAGGGGCATTCATCTCCCCTGAATATCCCGCTTTTGATTTTTTAATCCTACCAAGGGGACACATGAATAAAGGCAAACTGTGAGTTTCCCCTTAGTTAGTTTTAACCACACTTATCTGCACCTTTAGATCCCTCCTTGAGGGAATATTCTTTCCTGTACATATATTTTTTCCTTTTTCATCTTTCACTATTCTCCCTCATCACTTCTTCTCATAAAATAATAACGCGCTCCGTCCAGGGTGTTGGTCTGTACCTGGACGTTCGATGCGGCCCTATGATGAAGCATGACACTGCAAAGTGTGTGAGGGCAGTATTAAGAAAAGATTTGCCTTCTCCTTTCCTTTTTGCCTCCTTTCTCTAAGTTTTGAGTTATTTTACTGTAGGGTTTGACAGTGGACAGACCGGCTCTAGATGCCGTTTGTTTTGTGATTTGTAGTCCTTCTCTCTTGAGTGAGTTTTCAGTCTTGGAAGGGGAGTCAGAGAAGGCTCACTCCCTTGTCTCTTATTTTTGTGATATAGATCAAGGGTTTCAGTCCCATTGGTGTTATTTTCTCAAAGTAATATTTTTGTTATATATTACATTGTCAATTTGGCAACGTGATGTTATGTTTATATTATTTTACCTTGTCAATATGGTAATGGGGTTTGAATGAGGGACCTAATTGTATTTTTCTCTCATCTACCCTGTTTCTTTCGCGTGTTCGTCTTTTCTTCTTGTCATCTGTGGATTCTGAACTTTATCCTTGTTGTCAATCTTCCTTTGTCTTCTGTCTTGATCATATCGTAGGGTGTTCTTCTTTCCGCTTTAGGTTTCTCTTCCTTCTCCACTGTGTGTGTCTGGTTGTAGTCCAGTGTTTTGTTGTTTTGTGCTTTTTCTTGCCTCCTCGCATTCCTGTCTGGCCAGTAGGTGTGTTTGGAGGTAGTCATTGGTGCTTTTCATGTTTTCATTTTTCTCTAATCTTATCTTCTCTAATCCTATGTCTATTATCTAATCTTATTATCATTATCCATTATCTAAACTTTCTTTCTCTATTTCCATCTTATTTGTTTTTGTTATATAAGAAAAGAAGATATGTAGTATCCTAGTTTCCTGTCCATTTTTATGTAAGCCATTTTCCACCACATGCTCAGCCAGTGGAATGTTACAGTGATTATGTATTACGGAATGTTGGGAGTCTATGAAGAAAAGCCACAGTTGAGATTGGGGTGAGCACCATGCTGGCTGCTCCTGGTGGGCCTGATCTACTTATCTACAATAAATCATCTTGAATCACATCTTCCTGTCTGGATTTCATTACTACAACTTTTGAATCCCTCACTAAGGGAAGGTCATTTACCCAAAGCCTGGAAACACGCCATGGTGCTTCCCCTCATGAAAAAGTCCCACTTGGACCCTTCTAATTGGACCAACTATAAACACATCTCCCAGTTGGCCATCTTCTCTAAGGTACTAGAAAAGCACGTTGTTAGATTTGGGGGTCTCTAGTTGGCATAGGTAGGTACCTGTGACAAATAGGGACCCTTGCGTCTAGTCAGGGTAAGGGGCTACACTCCTAAAATAACCCCTGCTCACCCCCTTGGTAGCTTGGCACGAGCAGGCAGGCTTATCTCAGAGGCAGTGTGTAAAGCATTGTGAACACATACAGTAATACAGTGACAACACTACAGATGGACACCACACAGGTTGTATTTATAAAAATAGTATTTTTATATAGACTTAACACAAGACCAAACGACAAAAATCCACAATACTGTACTCAAAAATAGACTTTAAAATGTTATAAAATAGTTCAGTTCTCTCAAGTTGTAGATGCGACACTTTACTCTCAATGTACCTTGAATGCGTAACGCAAAGAAAACAAAAGGGTCGCAGGGAAGGTGATGCGTCGGTTCCTTACACTCAGGGGAGTGGATGCGTCAGTTCCTTACTGCTGCGCAGGGGAGTTGATGCTCGCTTCCTTACTGTGTGGGGAGGTGATGCGTCGGTTTCTTACTGTTTCCGGTGCGATGCGACAAGATGGCACCCCGATGCGATACTCTTCTCCGGTGAGATGCGACAAAATGGCGTCTTGGTTGCGATGCGACAACGTTGGTGTGATGCGTGCACGTCCGACGGCCGTGCGGCGACTCGATGATCTTTGGAGCCGCGACAGGCCCTGCGACGCGCTTCTCCGGTGATGCGACAATGTCCTCTGTGGCAGCGTCCCGCTTCTCCGGCGATGCGCCACGCTTCGGCGATGCGATGATGACAGCGGCAGCGGCGTCTCGCTTCCTCGGCGATGCGATGACAGCGGCTCCGGCGGCGACATGCTTCTCGTCGTTGCGTCGCGCTTCCAGCTCCCAGCGACACGCAGTCTCTCAGAAGGCCCAGCACAACAGCAGGCACTTCAATTCCCAGCAAGGGAATTCAGGGGGGAGCTGGTTGGTGAAGTCTTGTATCCCTGAGACTTCAGGCAGGAGGCAAGCTCTAGTTCAAGCCCTTGGAGATTCTTCTTCAAGTTGATAGAAAGCACACTCAGTCCTTTTCTCCTTTCTTTGGCAATGAAGCAACCACTGCAGGCCAACCCCCAAACACACAGCACAGGGGTGGTCTCCTCCTTCAGCTTCCTGGTTCTTCTCCTCAGCAAAGGTTCGTCTTGATTCCCAGAAGTGATCTAAAGTTCTTGGGTCTGGGTCCCAATATTTATACTACTTTTCTCTTTGTTCTCTGAAGGCAGAGAGGCCTTTGCCTAGTCCAAAACCAGTTCTGGTCAGTCCTGGAGCACTTTGTTGACAAGACTCCTTCTTTCCTTTCACAGTGTAGGCCAGGGACATCAGACACACCACAGGAGGTGGAGCCAGCATTGTGGAGGAAAGGCACAGCCCTATTCAGGTCCCAGGTGCAACTCCTCCCTCCTATCTGCATGCAGATCTCTCTATTCAGCCCTGTGCTGACTCACCCTGTCTCCTGGAAGCCCCCAGCCCCTGTCACTCAAACTCCAGACAAGGAATACACAACCTAGCAGAGGCAGGCTTGGATAGTAAGGCAAGAAAATACCTACTTTCTAAAAGTGGTATTTTCAAACACAGAATGTTAAAACCAACTTCACTAAAAGATGTATTTTATCATTCTGAGTTCAGGCATACTAAACTCGAATTTCTACCTGGTTCCCTGAGTCAGTTAGGATTATAAGATGTTATAATCTAACTGCCCATTCTGGCCTATGGGGAACAGGTAGCCTTGCAATAGTGAAAAACGAAAATGGCTGTAATTCACTATTAGGACATGCCACACACATCAGGGCATGTCCTACCTTTTACCTACAATGCACCCTGCCCTTGGGCCTACCTTAGGGGTGACTAATAAGTATAAAAGGGAAGGTTTAGGGACTGGCAAGTGGGTGCACTTCCCCAGTCAACATGGCAGTACCAGACTGCACACAGGCTCTGCAATGGCAGGCCTGAGACACACTTTACAAGCTGCTCCGGTGGGTGGCACAACCAGTGCTGCAAGCCCACCAGCAGCATTTGATTTACAAGCCCTGGGCACGCGCAGTGCCCTGTACTAGGGTCTGACAGTAAGCCAAACAAGCCAATCATGGAGTCACTAATCCATACATCAATTTACCATAGGGAGCACTTGCACTGTGGCACTTATCAGCAGTGGCACAGTGCCCAAAAGCATCTAAAACCAGCAAAAACATAAGAGGCAACAGCAAAAAAAATGGAAGGGAGACCCACGCCAATGGTGCCAGGTCTAACACATTTCCCCTCCAGCTGAAATGTGGGGAGAACTACCCTACCTCCGGGGAGTTCTCATCACTAAGGCGGAAAAATCTGGACAGACCATCAGCATTGGCGTGTTCTGTACCAGGGCGGTGTTCCACCGTGAAGTCCATCCCCTGTAGGGATATGGACCACCTCAACAGCTTTGGATTCTCACCCCTCATCTGCATCAACCATCTGAGGAGCCTGTGGTCTGTCTGAACCCGGAAGTGAGTCCCAAACAAGTATGGTCTCAACTTCTTCAGTGCCCAGACCACAGCAAATGCCTCACTTTCAATTGCACTCCACTTCTGTTCCCGTGGAAGTAACCTCCTACTGATGAAGGCTACAGGTTGGTCTAGGCCCTCCTCATTAATCTGTGATAGAACAGCCCCCACACTATGCTCTGAAGCGTCTGTTTGCACAATAAACTCTTTTGAGAAGTTGGGTGCCAGGAGCACGGGCGCCGTGCACATGGCAGTCTTCAGGGCATCAAAAGCTCTCTGACAGGTGTCAGTCCAAATCACTCTCTTGGGCTGCTTCCTGGAAGTCAGCTCTGTCAAGGGTGCAACAATGATGCCATACCCCTTGACAAACCTCCTGTAATACCCGGTGAGTCCTAAAAAGGCTCTCACCTCTGTCTGGGTCTTAGGGGGTTCCCAAGTCAGGATGGTCTCAATCTTGGGCTGTAGGGGCGCCACCTGGCCGCTCCCAACCCGGTGTCCCAAGTACACCACGGAACCCTGCCCGATCTGGCACTTACTCGCCTTGATCGTGAGGCCTGCTCTCCGCAGTGCCATCAACACTTCCCAGAGGTGGCGCAGATGTTCTTCCCAACTGGCGCTGAACACAGCAATGTCATCCAGGTAGGCGGCACTGAACTCTTCCAGTCCAGCCAACACCTGGTTGACCAACCTCTGAAAGGTGGCAGGGGCATTCTTCATCCCAAAGGGCATATCCCGGAACTGGTAGTGCCCATCTGGTGTGGAGAATGCTGACCTCTCTCTTGCCCCATCAGTCAAGGCGATCTGCCAGTACCCAGACGTTAAGTCAAACGTGCTGAGGTACCGGGCAGCCCCTAACCGATCAATGAGCTCATCAGCTCTGGGGATGGGGTGCGCGTCAGTCCTGGTGACTGAATTGAGCCCTCGGTAGTCCACACAGAACCGCAGTTCTGGGGAGACACCCGGTGCGGCAGCCTTTGGGACCAAGACCACTGGGCTGGCCCAAGGACTGTTAGAGGACTCAATCACCCCCAACGCAAGCATCTTGGAGACCTCCTCCTTGATGCAAGCTCTCTCCCTGTCAGTCACCCTGTAAGTTTTGTGCTTGACAGGAGGACTGTCCCCAGTGTCTACATCAGGGAAGCACCAATCAGTGACACTGGGAATCAGGGAGAACAGGTCAGAAAACTGTCCCAGCAACTGGTGACAGTCGTTCTGCTGCTCAGGGGTCAGGGTGGAAGAAAGGTTCACTCCATCCACTGACCCATCTTGCTCTGTCGCAGACAGGAGGTCAGGAAGAGGCTCTCCTCCTCCATTCCAGCATCTGTTGCTAGGAGCATGCCCACTTCGGACCTCTCTAAGTGGGGCTTCAGGCGGTTGACATGCAGGACCCGCAAGGGGTTACTGGGAGACCGCAAGTCCACCAAGTAGGTAACCGGACTTTTGCGCTCCACCACCTCAAATGGTCCGGTCCACTTATCCTGGAACGCACAGGGCTCCACTGGGGCCATGACCCACACTTTCTGACCAGGCTGAAGCTCAACCAGAGTGGCATTCTGGTCGTACCACCGCTTCATTTCCTCCTGGCTGGCTTCCAGATTCGCCTCAGCGAGTTTTCTGAATCGCCTAGTTTGGTTCCTAAAGGCCAGCATGTAGCTATATACATCCTGGGGAGGTTTCCTGGGAGATTGCTCCCAGCCTTCCTTGACCAAACTCAAAGGTCCTCTCACTGGGTGTCCATAGAGAAGCTCAAAGGGACTGAACCCTAGAGACTTCTGTGGCACCTCACGGTATGCAAAGAGAAGGCATGGTAAGAGGACGTCCCACTTACGCCTCATGGGTTCCTCAAGACCCATAATCATGCCTTTGAGGGTCCAGTTGAATCTCTCAACCAGCCCATTACCTTGGGGGTGGTAAGGAGTGGTGAGCTTGTAGGTTACACCACACTCCTGCCACAGGGACTTCATATACTTAGAAATGAAGTTGGTACCTCGGTCTGACACCACCTCTCTGGGAAACCCCACGCGGGAGAAAATCCCCATCAGTGCACGTCCCACCACAGGGGCCGTCACTGTCCTGAGAGGGATGGCTTCTGGGTACCGGGTGGCATGGTCCACCAAGACCAGGATGAACCTGTTGCCCATGGCTGTCTTGGGATCCAGAGGCCCCACAATGTCAATGCCCACCCTTTCAAAGGGGGTGCTGACCACAGGGAACGGCTGGAGAGGAGCCTTGTGCTTCCTCCCACTCTTTCCACTTGCCTGGCAAGTCTGACAGGTCCTGCAATGAGTGTCTGAACTCTTGCGCATTTGGGGCCAATAAAAGTGGGTGACAAGCCTTTCAAAGGTCTTGTCCTGCCCTAAATGTCCTGCTAAAGGCACATCATGAGCCAGCCCCAGTACGAAGGCTCTGAAGCGCTGGGGTACCACCAGCACACGGGCTGACCCAGGCTCAGCAACCTTAGGCTCACTATACATGAGACCATTCTCCCAGTAGATCCAATGTGATCCAGACTGATCACCTGCTGCCTGGTTTGCAGCCTGCTGCCGCAAACCCACAAGAGAAGGGCACTTGTTCTGCTCCTCACAGAACTCTTCCCTGGAGGGACCTCCTTCCTGCTGCCAATGGGTCAGCTCAGGCAGGTCTCCCAGTTCAGCGATCTCTTCCCCGGTAGGCTCCAGGGCATCCCCCTCAGGGTCCGCCTCCTCCTGGGCCGTGGGAATCACAGGGGCCGGTTTCCCATGCCCCCTACCTCTTCTCTTTAAGGCAGGCACCTGGGCCATTTTCTCAGGCTCCAGGTCCTCTTGAACACCCTTACTGGCTGCCATAGACCGCGTGGGCATGCAGGCCCACTCAGGCAAACCCAACATCTCTAAATGAGCTCTCCGCTCCACCTTAACCCAAGGGGAGCTCTCCAAATCGTTACCTAACAGACATTCAACAGGCATGGCTGGCCTCACAGCTACTTGAAGAGTCCCTGAGACCCCCCCCACTCAAAGGGAACCTGTGCCACCTTGCAGTGGCTCTCTGTGTTGTCAGCGGCAACAACTGGGTAAAATGCATTGGGGACTACCTGCCCTTCAGACACCAACCGAAAACTGACAGCTGTCACACTGGCTCCGGTGTCTCTAAGAGCTTCCACCTTCTTGCCATTGATGGTCACCCACTGCCGGTATTTTTTAGTATTATCAGGCAGCTGGGTCCTGGGGACCACCTCACAGTCTCCTAAAGAGACAAGGGACATCTCTGCGGGACCCCACCCACCCTGGGCACCCATCTCCTCCCCAGGGCTACACTAGCCAACTGCCGGGGTGGTGCACCAGTGGGTGCTGTCTTCCCATACAAGGGACATCTAGCATCATAAGAACAGTGGCCTACTAGACCACACTTAAAACAGGTCTTGGGCCCCTTGTGAACAGGCTTATCTGTCGGGGCCACTGCCTTCTTCTCAGGGGGAGGCTGGGAACCCTTCCCTTGGGGATTACTTTGGGGCCCTTTCTGGAACTCCCTCTGTTTACCCTTGTCCCCCCACTCTTCTGCTGGGGACCCTGCCCACCTTTGGCGAAGTCTCCCACATGACCCTTCTGGACCCGGGTGCTCACCCAGCGGTCCGCCTCCTCAGCAAGCTTCCTAGGGTTAGTCAGCTTGCTATCAATAAGATGCTGGCGTAGCTCTGGAAAACAGTTATTTGACAAGTGCTCCCATGCAAGCAAATCATAGAGCGCCTCAAAATTATCCACTTTGCTACCCTTCACCCAACCATCCAATGCTCTGCAAAAGAAAGACACATATTCCACCCAAGTGGTAGACTCCAGTTTTCTGCAATTTCTAAACCTTTGTCTATATAGCTCTGGGGTCAAACCAAATCTGGACATTAGGGGTCCCTTCATGTGGGTATAGGATATCTGCTCCTCTAGGCAAATCCAACAAAGTGTCCCTCCCATCACTAACAAAGCGGCCCCACAACCCCGCTCCCCAATCCTTTTCAAGGACCTGGTGGGCCAACATTGCAGCTTCATAAGCCCTAAACCACTGACCAATATCCTCATTCTTGTGGAAATCTTTAACTACATCTTTGGGAATGTAGGTTCTTGCTTCTACATGCACTGGCGGTGTGCTGCCACCAGAGGGAGGAACCTCTAACTTTTTGGCCTTGAGTTCCAATTCCCTCAATCCTCTCATGCTCAAAATGCATCCTCTTTTCCTCTAAGGCTAACTTCTTCATTTCTAACTCCATCCCAAGCTCTATTTTCTTGCTCTCTATGTCTTTCTGACCATTCATTATGAGCCTAGCTAGCTCCAATGTATGCATCCTCTCCCTTGCTCTGTCCTCCAGCTCTCCTGGGGACAACCCTTTGGAAGAAACACTGCTGCCTGCCCCTGAAGGTGCTTTCCCTCCAGTTGGGCCCACTGGCCCCTCAAGTTGCTCATTTAAATCCTCTGCCTCCATTACTGGCTCCTCAGGATGCTCACTGGCATTCCTAGATTCTACCCAGGCCCTCAGCGCCTTCTGGTATTCCTCTTTCCTGGTGAGGCCTTTCACAGAGATTTTAAATTTCTTGCACAAAGCTTTGATATAAGGCACAGTGTAAGTATCAATTCTCTCTTCTTCCAAAACAATGTCTACAGATACTATGGATGCTGACTTGCTCATGGTAGCAAAAAGACTGGCAGTTCTCAAGAATCAAAAATAGAAAAGAAGTTCCAAGGAAAAATTCTCAAAAAGTATGTGGTCGCGTTATGGTCTGCACTCACTAGTAATGTACACCAATCACTGTATATGAATCACAAATGCAAGTCCAAATCCTCACCGCTGACCACCAATGTTAGATTTGGGGGTCTCTAGTTGGCATAGGTAGGTACCTGTGACAAATAGGGACCCTTGCGTCTAGTCAGGGTAAGGGGCTACACTCCTAAAATAACCCCTGCTCACCCCCTTGGTAGCTTGGCACGAGCAGGCAGGCTTATCTCAGAGGCAGTGTGTAAAGCATTTGTGAACACATACAGTAATACAGTAATACAGTGACAACACTACAGATGGACACCACACAGGTTGTATTTATAAAAATAATATTTTTATATAGACTTAACACAAGACCAAACGACAAAAATCCACAATACTGTACTCAAAAATAGACTTTAAAATGTTATAAAATAGTTCAGTTCTCTCAAGTTGTAGATGCGACACTTTACTCTCAATGTACCTTGAATGCGTAACGCAAAGAAAACAAAAGGGTCGCAGGGAAGGTGATTCATCGGTTCCTTACACTCAGGGGAGTGGATGCGTCCGTTCCTTACTGCTGCGCAGGGGAGTTGATGCTCGCTTCCTTACTGTGTGGGGAGGTGATGCGTCGGTTTCTTACTGCTTTCCGGTGCGATGCGACAAGATGGCACCCCGATGCGATACTCTTCTCCGGTGCGATGCGACAAAATGGCGTCTTGGTTGCGATGCGACAACGTTGGTGTGATGCGTGCATGCCCGACGGCCGTGCGGCGACTCGATGATCTTTGGAGCCGCGACAGGCCGTGCGACGGGCTTCTCCGGTGATGCGACGATGTCCTCTGTGGCAGCGTCCCGCTTCTCCGGCGATGCGCCGCGCTTCGGCGATGCGATGATGGCAGCGGCGTCTCGCTTCCTCGGCGATGCGATGACAGCAGCTGCGGCGGCGACATGCTTCTCGTCGTTGCGTCGTGCTTCCAGCTCCCAGCGACACGCAGTCTCTCAGAAGGCCCAGCACAACAGCAGGCACTTCAATTCCCAGCAAGGGAATTCAGGGGGGAGCTGGTTGGTGAAGTCTTGTATCCCTGAGACTTCAGGCAGGAGGCAAGCTCTAGTTCAAGCCCTTGGAGATTCTTCTTCAAGTTGATAGAAAGCACACTCAGTCCTTTTCTCCTTTCTTTGGCAATGAAGCAACCACTGCAGGCCAATCCCCAAACACACAGCACAGGGGTAGTCTCCTCCTTCAGCTTCCTGGTTCTTCTCCTCAGCAAAGGTTCGTCTTGATTCCCAGAAGTGATCTAAAGTTCTTGGGTCTGGGTCCCAATATTTATACTACTTTTCTCTTTGTTCTCTGAAGGCAGAGAGGCCTTTGTCTAGTCCAAAACCAGTTCTGGTCAGTCCTGGAGCACTTTGTTGACAAGACTCCTTCTTTCCTTTCACAGTGTAGGCCAGGGACATCAGACACACCACAGGAGGTGGAGCCAGCATTGTGGAGGAAAGGCACAGCCCTATTCAGGTCCCAGGTGCAACTCCTCCCTCCTTTCTGCATGCAGATCTCTCTATTCAGCCCTGTGCTGACTCACCCTGTCTCCTGGAAGCCCCCAGCCCCCAGCCCCTGTCACTCAAACTCCAGACAAGGAATACACAACCTAGCAGAGGCAGGCTTGGATAGTTAGGCAAGAAAATACCTACTTTCTAAAAGTGGTATTTTCAAACACAGAATGTTAAAACCAACTTCACTAAAAGATGTATTTTATCATTCTGAGTTCAGGCATACTAAACTCGAATTTCTACCTGGTTCCCTGAGTCAGTTAGGATTATAAGATGTTATAATCTAACTGCCCATTCTGGCCTATGGGGAACAGGTAGCCTTGCAATAGTGAAAAACGAAAATGGCTGTAATTCACTATTAGGACATGCCACACACATCAGGGCATGTCCTACCTTTTACCTACAATGCACCCTGCCCTTGGGCCTACCTTAGGGGTGACTAATATGTATAAAAGGGAAGGTTTAGGGACTGGCAAGTGGGTGCACTTGCCCAGTCAACATGGCAGTACCAGACTGCACACAGGCTCTGCAATGGCAGGCCTGAGACACACTTTACAAGCTGCTCCGGTGGGTGGCACAACCAGTGCTGCAAGCCCACCAGCAGCATTTGATTTACAAGCCCTGGGCACACGCAGTGCACTGTACTAGGGTCTGACAGTAAGCCAAACAAGCCAATCATGGAGTCACTAATCCATACATCAATTTACCATAGGGAGCACTTGCACTGTGGCACTGATCAGCAGTGGCACAGTGCCCAAAAGCATCTAAAACCAGCAAAAAAATAAGAGGCAACAGCAAACAAAATGGAAGGGAGAACCACGCCAATGGTGCCAGGTCTAACACACGTCAACACTCAACTAACTATCTATGTGGAAGCCCGGAATGCCCTTCACCCTTCCCAGTCAGGCTTCAGAGCTGAGCACAGCACAGAAGCCACCCTTCTAGGAGTCACAAAACAGCTATGCCAATTCCTAGACATGGGCGGCACGGCCGCGCTGATTCTATTAGATCTAATCATGACTTTCGACACTGTGTCTCATGACATTCTTTTCCTTCCTAATGGACTGTACCTTCCAGGTCTTCTCCACGAACACCGCGTCTAGTTCCCGCTTATTTACCACAGGAGTCCTGAAGGGGTCTGCCCTCAGTCCTATGCTTTTCAATATTTACGTCCACCCTTTGGCAGATCTGGTGGAAAGCTGTGGCCTGACCCTATTCTCATATGCCGACGACACTCAAATATTCTTTTCTCTGATGTCTGAGCAGGAAGCTTGCCCAGAAGATCGTAACATCTGCCTCTACCGTGTCTCCGTTTGGACGAATACCAACTCCCTAAAATTAAATGGAGACAAACAAAGGTTCACATACTGGGCAAGAACCCTCAGCTTTGGGGTCCCTAACTGTGGCCTACCTCCCTAGGAATATGTCCCGAACCCATCAACACAGTAAAAAACTCAGGTCTTCTGGCTAGATTCCACCTTGTCCATAAGGCCACCAGTAGCCAAGGTTGCATCTTCGTGCTTTGCCATTATGAAATGGCTCAACATGATCCGGATACTTCTTTTCTCTGTTCAGAGAACCGTCATCCAGGCCATGATACTATCCAAGCTGGATTATGGAAACATCTTATATATGGGGGCTGACAAGACAGTGATAAGATGTCTTCAGCGGGTTCAAAATGCGGCAGCTAGACTTCTTTTATGGCTCTCTAAATACTCCCCCATGTCTGGTTTTTTTCACAGCCTCCACTGGCTTCCAGTGGACAAGCGCATCAACTTCCAAGGCTCTCTGCTTCATGTATAAAATAAAGCTACACTCAGGACCGCGGTTCCTACAAAATTTGGTTGTGCCCTACCACCCTCTCCACACTCTGAACTCAAGTAACCAGTGCCTCTTTTCAGTGTCAAATGCTCCCGAATGGGTGGACACTCCTTTTCCTTTCTGGCCCCAAGATGTGGAATACTTTCCCAGAGTCTATTAGAGGTTGCACCTCTCTACCTTCCTTCCACAAGAAGTTAAAAAATTGTCTTTTTTAGGTGATGTTCTTAGATAGCTGATACCTGTCCTAAAGTGCTGGGAAACCCCATGGGTACCTATGCACTATAAAGGAACTCAATAATAATAATAATAATAATAATAATAATATTTACCACTTGCCCCTGGACCCCAGTGACCAGAGCATGCAGTACTAAACTTTAAAGTGCCGCTGGGTGAGGCACTGGAATGGGAAAACAGAACTGAGAGAAATGAGGATGGAATTAAGTATTGTGCAATACCAAAGGCTATGACTGCACTAAATCATATTGGAGTAATTACTGACACTGTTCCTCAGAACAGTTTGTGCACCTTGTCTCTGCTAAAACTCACTGCTTTCTCAATGTCACGTGAATTATTCAAATTTAAGGAAGCCAGTAATCGGACTGACTCCTACGGTTTCACTTTTGAACAACATCCAGCGGCAGGCGAGGGGTTCCTTGAGCACTCATCATTATGGTGACTTGAATGAAACTAATATTGTGGGGAGCTGTGCACTGAAATTATGACTTACCTATGGAGGTGAGGTTATTGGGACATTGAAACATCATCAACTGTATAATATATACTTTAAAGCCTATTTACCAATGTGACAGCTACGACAATGATGAGGCTATTGCAGTCCTCTTTCTGTGATAATGCTTTGAATCTACCAATGATGAAAGGGTTCTTGATATTTAAATGAACCCGTAACGATGTGTGTAATGAACTTTTTTCATCGTGACATTGAGAAAGGCGATCTGTCGCCCAAACGCGTGTGTTTTGATGGAATAAAGATGGCAACAAGTACCCTGTGAGTGCCTTGCAAAGTTTATGGAGCGGATATTTACTAGCGTGATTTTCACCATCACGCATGCATGTGGCACCCGCTGCGAGTTCGGCAGTATGGTGAAATTGGAGCAACATGTTTTATTTGAACTGCCTGAACCGCCTCTGAATAAGTGGGCCGTCGACCAAAGTCGTGAATTATTCAAATTTAAGGAATTCAGTAATCGGACTGACTCCTACGGCTTCACTTTGGAACATCATCCAGCGGCAGGCGAGGGGTTCTTTGAGCACTCATCATTATGGTGACTTGAATGAAACTAATATTGTGGGGAGCTGTGCACTGAAATTATGACTTACCTATGGAGGTGAGGTTATTGGGACATTGAAACATCATCAACTGTATAATATATGTTTTAAAGCCTATTTTCCAACGTGACAGCTACGACAATGATGAGGCTATTGCAGTCCTCTTTCTGTGATAATGCTTTGAATCCACCAATGGTGAAAGGGTTCTTGATATTTAAATGAACCCGTAACGATGTGTGTAATGAACTTTTTTCATCGTGACATTGAGAAAGGCGATCTGTCGCCGAAACACGTCTGTTTTGATGGAATAAAGATGGCAACAAGTACCCCGTGAGTGCCTTGCAATGTTTTTGGAGCGGATATTTACTAGCGTGATTTTCACCATCACACATGCATGTGGCACCCGCTGCAAGTTCGGCAGTATGGTGAAATTGGAGCAACACATATATATATATATATATATATATTATCTACTGGCGGTCGCCAGTAGATAGTTATAGTTACAACCTATTATCCATAGGAAATCCGCGACATTCTATTTGAAATAACTCTCTTGCCGGTTGACGTATCTTCGCAAAATTTTCAAACTTTATGGCCCGCTCCGGTCCGCTCCTACCCTGAAAGTCTCGGGCGGATTCGTCAAGCGGGGGCCGAGAAAAAGGGGGTCCCAAAACGCGTTTTCCCCATGCAATTTTCCATAGGAAACTTTAGACACGGCTACAGCCCGAACTGCTGAACGGAATTACACCAAATTTGGCAAAGAGGTAGTTCTTGGTTCAGAAAGAACCCTTTTGTTAAATTGTGTAAATCCGTTCAGTAGTTGCTGAGAAAATCAAAAGTAAAAAGATAGTGATATCTAGGGCCGCGGATCCTCCCGAGCACGAGCTGCATGTTAATTGGCTGTCAGCTGGCTGTCAACATTCCGATTCAGGAAATGTTGGCAGCCATTTTGTCCCTCGGTAGAACCGAGGGACAGAAACAAGTGCGCAAAGCGCACAAAGGGGAAGGTTAGAAACACCCTGACCCCTAGGTCTGCTCAGGGGTCCCACAAGGACCCCCTGGGCAAAAAAAATTTATTTAAAAAAATCGGCAGGATGCGCTCAGGGAGCGCGAACCCTGCCGAGCAATCGAGCGCGGTCTCCGCGCTTCGATGCACTGGCCCCGGGTGGGCCAAGTCCCGGGGGCATGCTGGGGGGTTAATTTATGTGTGGGGGCCTCTAAGGGCCCCCAAGCCCGGGGACCACCACCCCCGGGGCTTTATGTATAATGAAGCGGGAGGGCTCTGAGCCCTCCCGCAGCCCCGGGACCACCACCTCCCCGGGGCTTCTTTTTAAATTAAAAACCTGTGTGGGGGCTCCAGCCCCCACATGCCCCGGGGACCACCACCTCCCGGGGCACTAAGAAAAATTAAAATGGGGGTCCGTTTTGGACCCCCAAGCCCCGGGGACCACCACCTCCCCGGGGCTGCCACCCCCCAGGGCCGGCTCCTGCAGTGTCCCGGGGTGCCCACCCCCGGGACACTGCTGTTTGCAATGACAGGACCGGAGCCTCGCGGCTCCCGTCCTGTCATTGCAAAGTGCTTTGGATATTGGAAGAGAGAGCAGGAAACCTGCTCTCTCTTCCAATATCCAAAGCCGATTGCTTTCCACATGGGGAGCAGCATGTTAGCTGCTCCCCATGTGTAAGCAATGCCGGCTCCCGTAGGACACGGGGAGCCGGCGGGACTGTGGGGGATTGGGGACCCCCACAGTCCCCAACCAGAGGCCAGGCCCCGGGGATGGGGTCCCCGGGGCCATAAGTGGCCAGGGAGGGGGCCACGCAGCCCCCTCCCCAAAGGAAAAAAAAAAAGTGCAAGGCCGGCCCCGGGGATGGGGTCCCCGGGGCCTTAAATGGCCTGAGGAGGGGGCCTCGCAGCCCCCTCCAAATAAGAAAAAGAGGCCATGCCCCGGGGGATGGGGTCCTCGGGGCCAATACAGGCCCAGGGAAGGGGGCCACGCGGCCCCCTTCCCGTTTTTTTATTTTATTTTAATTTAAAAAAAGGGTAAGGCCCTGGGGGATGGGGTCCCCAGGGCCTAAAAATAGGAAAAGGAAGGGGGCCACACAGCCCCCCTTCAGGGAAAAAAAAAAAAAAACGATCGGGCCCGCAGGCCCCGCCCCTTCCTTCACCACTCTGCAAACGCGCCCCTGGCGCGTTTGCAGAGGGGAACGATTCCCTTGAATACTGGGGGTCCCTGGGGCCAACTAGCCCACCAGGAACCTCCAGTATGCGCCAGGGAGCTGCCTTGCAGAGAGGTGTACAGAGGCCACGCCCCTTTTACACCTCTCTGCAACGCAGCTCTGTGGCGCTTTTTGGAGGTATATGGTGGGCTAGTTGCACCCCAGGGACCCTCAGGATTCAAGGGAGTTAATCCCCCGACTTAAAACGTGCCACGGGGCGCGTTTGCACAGTGGTGAAGGGAGGGGCGGGGCTTCAGGTGACATGTGTGCAAACAGGCCCCGTGGCTCATTTTAAGATGGGGAATTAAATCCCCTTCAATCCTGAGGGTCCCTGGGGGCCAACTAGCCCAACAGGTACGTCCAGAAAGCGCCACAGAGAGGTGTAAAAAGGGGTGTGGCCTCTGTACATGTCTCTGCAACGCAGCCCCCTGGCGCATACTGGAGGTTCCTGGTGGGCTAGTTGGCACGTAGGGACCCTCATGATTCAAGGGGACTTAATCCCCCAACTTAAAACGCGCCACGGGGCGCGTTTGCACAGATGTTACCTCACGCCCGCCCCCTCCCTTCACCATTGTGCAAATATTCCTCTAAAATCAGCCGAAATCCGAATTCTGATTTACTCACCTGTTATCAGGAGAGACCTCAGTGCTGCATCTTTCAGCCCAGTACTGGTCCTGAAAAGTAATTTTAACCGTACTTACCGGTAACTTGAATTTCCTTCATAGGCTAACATTGACTGGTTTCACTTGGAAATTCTTCTAAGTGTGGAGTTTTGGAACTTTAAAATATTCCTCTAAAATCAGCCGAAATACGAATTCCGATTTACTCACCTGTTATCAGGAGAGACCTCAGTGCTGCATCTTTCAGCCCAGTACTGATCCTCAAAAGTAATTTTAACCGTACTTACCGGTAACTTGAATTTCCTTCCATAGGATATCATTGCCTGCTTTTTGCTGAAAAAGTTTCTAAGTGTTGATTTTTGAAACATACAAATATTCCTCTAAAATCAGCCGAAATCCGAATTCTGATTTACTCACCTGTTATCAGGAGAGACCTCAGTGCTGCATCTTTCAGCCCAGTACTGGTCCTGAAAAGTAATTTTAATCGTACTTACCAGTAACTTGAATTTCCTTCCATAGGCTAACATTGACTGGTTTCACTTGGAAATTCTTCTAAGTGTGGAGTTTTGGAACTTTAAAATATTCCTCTAAAATCAGCCGAAATACGAATTCCGATTTACTCACCTGTTATCAGGAGAGACCTCAGTGCTGCATCTTTCAGCCCAGTACTGATCCTCAAAAGTAATTTTAACCGTACTTACCAGTAACTTGAATTTCCTTCCATAGGCTAACATTGACTGGTTTCACTTGGAAATTCTTCTAAGTGTGGAGTTTTGGAACTTTAAAATATTCCTCTAAAATCAGCCGAAATCCGAATTCCGATTTACTAACCTGTTATCAGGAGAGACCTCAGTGCTGCATCTTTCAGCCCAGTACTGGTCCTGAAAAGTAATTTTAACCGTACTTACCGGTAACTTGAATTTCCTTCATAGGCTAACATTGACTGGTTTCACTTGGAAATTCTTCTAAGTGTGGAGTTTTGGAACTTTAAAATATTCCTCTAAAATCAGCCGAAATACGAATTCCGATTTACTCACCTGTTATCAGGAGAGACCTCAGTGCTGCATCTTTCAGCCCAGTACTGATCCTCAAAAGTAATTTTAACCGTACTTACCGGTAACTTGAATTTCCTTCATAGGCTAACATTGACTGGTTTCACTTGGAAATTCTTCTAAGTGTGGAGTTTTGGAACTTTAAAATATTCCTCTAAAATCAGCCGAAATACGAATTCCGATTTACTCACCTGTTATCAGGAGAGACCTCAGTGCTGCATCTTTCAGCCCAGTACTGATCCTCAAAAGTAATTTTAACCGTACTTACCAGTAACTTGAATTTCCTTCCATAGGATATCATTGCCTGCTTTTTGCTGAAAAAGTTTCTAAGTGTTGATTTTTGAAACATACAAATATTCCTCTAAAATCAGCCGAAATCCGAATTCTGATTTACTCACCTGTTATCAGGAGAGACCTCAGTGCTGCATCTTTCAGCCCAGTACTGGTCCTGAAAAGTAATTTTAATCGTACTTACCAGTAACTTGAATTTCCTTCCATAGGCTAACATTGACTGGTTTCACTTGGAAATTCTTCTAAGTGTGGAGTTTTGGAACTTTAAAATATTCCTCTAAAATCAGCCAAAATACGAATTCCGATTTACTCACCTGTTATCAGGAGAGACCTCAGTGCTGCATCTTTCAGCCCAGTACTGATCCTGAAAAGTAATTTTAACCGTACTTACCAGTAACTTGAATTTCCTTCCATAGGATATCATTGTCTGGTTTTCAGCAGAAAAGTTTCAAAGTGTCGATTTTCACAAACTACAAATATTCCTAAAAATCGCCTGTATGACTTAAACGCATTCTTTCAACTGTTTACAGGAGATGCACCAGTGCTGGATCCAGGATCCAACACTGAGTAAGAAAAAGTAACGATAACAGTTTTTAACTTCTAAGTGAATTTCCTTCCGTAGGATAACATTGGTGATTCTATGAGAAAAGTTTCTAAGTGTGAACTTTTAAAGTACAATAATATTCCTTAAAAATCACGACTGTAACCAAAACGCTTTTACTCAACTGTTTACAGGAGATGTCCCAGGACTGAATCTAGGATCCAGTAATGTGGTTAGAAAAGTAATCCATAAAGTAACTAATTGCATTTAACTAGAAATTCACATTGAGCTGAATGTTGCATTGTGTTTGAAAATGTGTTGCCCATTGCAACAACTGTAACTACTGTACTTAAAAGTCTATTGCCTATGTGCAAAGTAATTAAACTAAAGTAATTCATTCTGAGAAAGTATTTTTGTAATGTAATGTATAATGTAATTACAATGTAATTTAAAAAATAAAATATGTAAAAAAAAATTGTTTCTAAAAAATTTGGAAATCAGTATGAAAAAAATGTATATAACAATTAATACATTTAAAAATTGTCATTTACAAATCCTTTGAAATTCACTGAAAAAACTGTAGGTTTCAGACATGTTATAGTTACAAATTAGCATTTAAAAACCTTTGAAATTCACTGAAAAAACCATAGGTTTCAGGGACGTTATAGTTACAAATTAGCATTTAAAAACCTTTGAAATTCACTGAAAAAACCATAGGTTTTAGGGACAGTTATAGTTAGTTGGACATTGCACTCGTACAAAACCCGTGAAATTCCCCGTTATAGTTAGTCCAGCTAACTATAACTCGCGCCTCATAATGCACTGCTGATGACGTCACATATTACATCACTCATGACATGGTCAGTGACATCACTGATGACATCACTGATGACATCTCAAATGACATCACTGATGACATCATCCACGTGATAATCTCATGCACCTCCTCACACCCTAATATAACCTTTGATACACCCACTCTAAATTACAGACTGCCATTCGCAAAACCATAGACACTCCAACACCAATAACTACATACCCACTCACTGATTCTTAGGTCTACGCACACATCCACTCACTCACCCGTACAGTCACTCATACTTACGGTCACTCAGTACAGGACTATCATATGCACTCATACTCCTATATAGACACTCAAACACCGCCACTCATCCATAGAGGTACTCACACACCTAGTCAGTCATGCAAATAATTAAACACACTACCATTTACTCACCTATACAGTTATACACACACCAGCTCACTTACTCATACAAATAGTAGCACATTCTTACGCTCTTATACAATCACTGATACAAGCACACACTCATCCATACAGCCACTATCACAATCACTCACTCTCGCTTATAGCTATTTATATACTCCAACACACATATATACTGCCTTTCACATATGTAGTTACTCACACATGTACCACTGGGACATACATTCACTCACTAACACACTCTTACACACACTTACCCACCCATACAGTCTATCACAGTTGCACTCTTGAAACCATCCACCCAGTGAATCACCCACTCACACATCTATGCACAGAGTTGCACACACCCTCCCACACAAACACTCAGGCACCCATACAGATACTCAGACAAGCATTCAATAACTCATATAGACACTCATGTAGCTATTCACAAACACATGCAGCCACTTACACAGCAACAGACAGACGGATACAGACATTCACCCAGTTTAGTCACTAACCCATGCATTCAGTAAGATACGTTAAATCACTCACTTATAGAGTCAGTCACGCACCTACTAAATCATCCATACAGACACTTACACACCCACTCATTCTTCAATACGTCTTTTCCTATATATATTAAAAATATTTAAACTTTACAGAAACACACAGTCACTGGATGATGTCATCAGTGATGTCATCAGTGATGTCACTGACCATGTCATGAGTGATGTAATATGTGACGTCATCAGCAGTGCATTGCGGGCGCGAGTTATAGTTAGCTGGACTAACTATAACGGGGAATTTCACGGGTTTTGTACGAGTGCAATGTCCAACTAACTATAACTGTCCCTAAAACCTATGGTTTTTCAGTGAATATATATATATATTCACTGAAAAAACCATAGGTTTTAGGGACAGTTATAGTTACTTGGACATTGCACTCGTACAAAACCCGTGAAATTCCCCGTTATAGTTAGTTCAGCTAACTATAACTCGCGCCCCGCAATGCACTGCTGATGACGTCACCTATTACATCACTCATGACATGGTCAGTGACATCACTGATGACATCACTGATGACATCTCAAATGACATCACTGATGACATCATCCAGTGACTGTGTGTTTCTGTAAAGTTTAAATATGTTTAATATATATAGGAAAGGCGTATTGAAGAGTGAGTGGGTGTATAAGTGTCTGAATGGATGATTTAGTAGGTGCGTGACTAACTCTATAAGTGAGTGATTAAACGTATCTTACTGAATGCATGGGTTAGTGACTAAACTGGGTGAATGTCTGTATCCGTCTGTCTGTTGCTGTGTAAGTGGCTGCATGGGTTTGTGAAAAGCTACATGAGTGTCTACATGAGTTATTGATTGGTTGTCTGAGTATCTGTATGGGTGCCTGAGTGTTTGTGTGGGTGAGGTGTGTGCGACTCTGTACATAGATGTGTGAGTGGGTGATTCACTGGGTGCATGATTTGAAGAGTGCGTCTGTGATGGACTGCTTGGGTGGGTGAGTGTGTGTATGGGTGTGTTAGTGAGTGAATGTATATCTCAGTGGTACATGTGCGAGTAACTACATATGTAAAAGGAAGTATATATGTGTGTTAGAGTATTTAAAGGCTATACGTGAGAGTGTGTGATTGTGAGAGTGGCTGTATGGATGCGTGTGTGCTTGTATCAGTTATTGTATAAGAGCGTAAGAATGTGCTAGTATTTGTATGAGTTATTGAGCTGGTGTGTGTATAACTCTATAGGTGAGTAAATGGGTGTGTGATTCATTTTTGCATGACTGACTAGGTGTGTGAGTACCTCTATGGATGAGTGGCGGTGTGTCAGTGTTTATATAGGTGTATGAGTGCATATGATAGTCCTGTACTGAGTGACTATAAGTATGAGTGACTGTACTGGTGAGTGAGTGGATGTGTGTGTAGACCTAAGAATCAGTGAGTTGGTATGTAGTTATTGGTATTGGAGTGTCTATGGTTTTGAGAATGGCAGTCTGTAATTTAGAGTGGGTGTATCAAAAGTTATATTAGGGTGTGAGAAGATGCATGAAATTATCACATGGATGATGTCATCAGTGATGTCATTTGAGATGTCATCAGTGATGTCATCAGTGATGTCACTGACCATGTCATGAGTGATGTAATATGTGACGTCATCAGCAGTGCATTGCGAGGCGCGAGTTATAGTTAGCTGAACTAACTATAACGGGGAATTTCACGGGTTTTGTACGAGTGCAATGTCCAAGTAACTATAACTGTCCCTAAATCATATGGGAGCATATTAGCAAGAACCTCGTTAAAATTATCGCCGTTTTAGCGGCAGGAAACTGACGCTAAAACGGCGATAATGGGCTTGCTAATATGCGTTATAGAATTCAATAGAAGCCCAGGTTAGATGTCCTGCACATCTAACCTGGGCTTCTATTGAATTCTATAGCGCATATTACCAAGCCCATTATCGCCGTTTTAGCGGCAGTTTCCTGCCGCTAAACGGCGATAATTTTAACGATGTTCTTGCTAATATGCCCCATGGTTTTTCAGTGAATTTGTAAGGTTTTTTAAATGCTAATTTCTAACTATAACGTGCCTGAAACCTATGGTTTTTCAGTGAATTTCAAAGGTTTTTAAATGCTAATTTCTAACTATAACATGTCTGAAACCTATGGTTTTTTCAGTGAATTTCAAAGGTTTTTAAATGCTAATTCCTAACTATAACATGTCTGAAACCTATGGTTTTTTTCAGTGAATTTCAAATGTTTTGTAAATGCCAATTTTTAAATGTATTAATTGTTATTTTTATTTTTTTCATACTGATTTACTAAATTTTTTAAACTATTTATTTTTAGATATTTTATTTTTTAAATTACATTGTAATTACATTATACATTACATTACAAAATATACTTTCTCAGAATGAATTAATTTACTTTAAATACTTTGCAAATAGGCAATAGACTTTTAAGTACAGTAGTTACAGTTGTTGCAATGGGCAACACAATTTCAAACACAATGCAACATTGAGCTCAATGTGAATTTCTAGCTAAATGCAATTAATTACTTTATGGATTACTTTTCTAACCACAGGACTGAATCCTAGATTCAGTCCTGGGACATCTCCTGTAAACAGTTGAGTAAAAGCGTTTTGGTTACAGTAGTGATTTTTAAGGAATATTATTGTATTTTAAAAGTTGACACTTAGAAACTTTTTCACATAGAATCACCAATGTTATCCTATGGGAGGAAATTCACTTAGCAGGTAAGTAGTGTTATCGTGACTTTTCTCACTCAGTGGTGGATCCTGGATCCAGCACTGGTCGATCTCCTGTAAACAGTTGAAAGAATGCGTTTAAGTCATACAGGCGATTTTTAAGGAATATTTGTAGTTTGTGAAAATCGACACTTTGAAACTTTTCTGCTGAAAACCAGACAATGGATTCCTATGGAAGGAAATACAAGTTACTGGTAAGTACGGTTAAAATTACTTTTCAGGGTCAGTGCTGGGCTAAAAGATGCAGCACTGGGTTCTCTCCTGATAACAGGTGAGTAAATCGGAATTGTATTTCGGCTGATTTTAGAAGAATATTTGTATGTTTCAAAAATCGACACAGAAACTTTTTCAGCAAAAAGCAGGCAATGATATCCTATGGAAGGAAATTCAAGTTACTGGTAAGTACGGTTAAAATTACTTTTCAGGATCAGTACTGGGCTGAAAGATGCAGCACTGAGGTCTCTCCTGATAACAGGTGAGTAAATCGGAATTCGTATTTCGGCTGATTTTAGAGGAATATTTGTATGTTTCAAAAATCGACACTTAGAAACTTTTTCAGCAAAAAGCAGGCAATGATAGCCTATGGAAGGAAATTCAAGTTACTGGTAAGTACGGTTAAAATTACTTTTCAGGATCAGTACTGGACTGAAAAATGCAGCACTGAGGTCTCTCCTGATAACAGGTGAGTAAATCGGAATTCGTATTTCGGCTGATTTTAGAGGAATATTTGTATGTTTCAAAAATCGACACTTAGAAACTTTTTCAGCAAAAAGCAGGCAATGATATCCTATGGAAGGAAATTCAAGTTACTGGTAAGTACGGTTAAAATTACTTTTCAGGATCAGTACTGGGCTGAAAGATGCAGCACTGAGGTCTCTCCTGATAACAGGTGAGTAAATCGGAATTCGTATTTCGGCTGATTTTAGAGGAATATTTGCACAATGGTGAAGGGAGGGCGGGGCCTGAGGTGACATCTGTGCAAATGCGCCCCGTGGCTCGTTTTAAGTTGGGGATTAAGTCCCCTTTAATCATGAGGGTCCCTGGGGGCCAACTAGCCCACCAGGAACCTCCAGTATGCGCCAGGGGGCTGCGTTGCAGAGACGTGTACAGAGGCCACACCCTTTTACACCTCTCTGCAAGGCAGCTCTGTGGCGCTTTTGGAAGTACATGGTGGGCTAGTTGGACTCCACGGACCCTCAGGATTCAAGGGGACTTAATCCCCATCTTAAAACACGCCACGGGGCCTGTTTGCACACATGTCACCTGAAGCCCCGCCCCCTCCATTCACCACTGTGCAAACGCCCCCGTGGCGCGTTTTAAGTCGGGGGATTAACTCCCCTTGAATCCTGAGGGTCCCTGGGGGCCACTAGCCCAACAGGTATATCCAAAAAGCGCCACAGAGCTGCGTTGCAGAGAGGTGTAAAAGGGGCGTGGCCTCTGTACACCTCTCTGCAACACAGCCTCTGGCGCATACTGGAGGTTCCTGGTGGGCTAGTTGGCCCCAGGGACCCCCAGTATTGAAGGGGAATTACTTCCCATCTGCAAACGCGCCAGGGGCGCGTTTGCAGAGTGGTGAAGGAAGGGGCGGGGCCTGCGGCCCGATCGTTTTTTTTTTTTCCTGAAGGGGGCTGTGTGGCCCCCTTCCTTTTCCTATTTTTGGGCCCTGGGGACCCCATCCCCAGGGCCTTATCCCCTTTTTTTATTTTTTTAAATTGAACGGGAAGGGGGCCGCGTGGCCCCCTCCCCTGGCCGAATCCTACCCCGGGGACCCCATCCCCCGGGGCATGGCCACACTTTTACATTAATTTTTAAGGAGGGGCTGCGTGGCCCCCTCCTCAGGCCTCCTTTTGCCCCGGGGACCCCATCCCCCGGGGCAGGCCTTTTTTTTTTAATTAAAAAAAATATATATTTCTGGGGAGGGGGCCGCGTGGCCCCACTCCCGGGCCACTACTTGCCCCGGGGACCCCATCCCCGGGGCCTGGCCTCTGGTTGGGGACTGTGGGGGTCCCCAAACCCCCACAGTCCCGCCGGCTCCCCGCCTCCTGCGCGAGCCGGGCATTGCTTTCCACATGGGGAGCAGCTAACATGCTGCTCCCCGTGTGGAAAAGCAATTGTCTTTGGATATTGGAAGCGAGAGCAGGTTTCCCTGCTCTCTCTTCCAATATCCAAAGCAGTTTGCAATGACAGGACGGGAGCCGCGAGGCTCCCGTCCTGTCATTGCAAACAGCAGTGTCCCGGGGTAGGCACCCCGGGACACTGCAGGAGCCGGCCCTGGGGGTGGCGGTCCCCAGGGCCACCACAGGCTCCAGGAGGGGGGCCGCGCGGCCCCCTCCCATCCAAATGCACAGCCCCGGGGAGGTGGTGGTCCCCGGGGCTCGGGAGTCCGTCCCATTTTCAATTCTGTTAGTGCCCCGGGGAGGTGGTGGTCCCGGGGCGTGTGGGGGCTGGGGCCCCCACACATGTTAATTTAAAAATAAAGAAGCCCCGGGAGGTGGTGGTCCCCGGGGCTGCGGGAGGGCTCAGAGCCCTCCCGCTACTTTTTCAAATAAATTTCAAATAAAGCCCCGGGGGGTGGCGGTCCCCGGGGCTTGGTGGGCCCTTAGAGGCCCCCATACATAAAATAAACCCCCTCAGCATGCCCCCGGGACTTGGCCCACCCGGGGCAAATTAACTATCGAGCGCGGGAGACCGCGCTTTGATTTTTTATCGGCAGGATCCGCGCACCCTGAGCGCATCCTGCCAATTTAAAAAAATGCTTTTTTGCCCAGGGGTCCTTGTGGGACCCCCTGAGCAGACCTAGGGGGTCAGGGTGTTTCTACCCTGCCCCCTTTGTGCGTTTTGCGCACTTTTTTTTACTGCTTTCTTGTTCCTCGGTTCTACCGAGGAACAAGATGGCTGCCAACACTTCCTGGTTTGGAGTGTTGACAGCCAATTAGCAGACAGCTCGTGATCGGGAGGGTGCGCGGATCCTCCTTGCCCATAGGTATATATGTACTTTTACTTTTGATTTTCTCAGCAACTACTGAACGGATTTACACCATTTAACAAAAGGGTTCTTTCTGAACCAAGAACTACCTCTTTGCCAAATTTGGTGTAATTCCGTTCAGCAGTTCAGGCTGTAGCCGTGTCTAAAGTTTCCTATGGAAAAATGAATGGGGAAAACGCGTTTTGGGACCCCCTTTTTCTCGGCCACCGCTTAACGAATCACCCCGAGACTTTCAGGGTAGGAGCGGACCGGAGCGCCCCACAAAGTTTGAAAATTTCGCGAAGATACGTCAACCGGCAAGAGAGTTATTTCAAATAGAATGTCGCGGATTTCCTATGGAAAATAGGTCCTAACTATAACTATCTACTGGCGACCGCCAGTAGATAATATATATATATATATATATATATATATATATATATATATATATATATATATATATATATATATATAAAAATATATATTTCACATATGTATATGTACATATGTATATATTTGGTGTAATTCTGTTCAGCTGTTTTTTCTGTATTGTTGTTTAAAATTTCCTATTGAAATTCCATGAAGAAAAAAATGTTTTGTGCCCTCCTCCTTTTTCTCAGCATTCGCTTGATGGATCATTACAAAATTATTAAGTATGGACCTAAGGTGGATGACCTTTATTTTTGGAAAGTTTTATCAAATGGCATCAAAGTTGTTAGCAAAACAAAAACGCTCTTCTCCTGGAAGCTCTGACTTATATAGAACTACACAGTGGTGACTGCCAGTGTGAAATATTACACGCTTGAGGTCGCCACCGTGTAGTTATACATAAGTCAGATTTTCCATAGGAACAGCGATTTGTTTTGCTAATAACTTTGCCGATGTTCGACAAATCTTTTAATAAATATATATATATATATATATATATATATATATATATATATTCACTGAAAAAAACCAAAGGTTAAAGGGATGCCATAGTTAGGAAATAGTCATTAAAAAAACCTTAAAAATTCACTGAAAAAAACAAAGGTTACAGAGATGTTATAGTTAGGGTTAGATTTCACTCATATAAAACCATAGAAATTCAGCAGTTATAGTTACCTGAGCTAACTACAACTTACACCCCCACAATGCACAGCTTATGACCTTATATATTACATCACTCATGACATGGTCAGTGACATCACTGATGGTATCTCAAATGACATCACTGATGACATCATCCAGTGATTCTGTGTGCTTTCTAAAAGTTTATGAGTGTTAAACTCTATATACTAAGGTACCACAAAAGTAAAATTAGTACACTTTCTGTACTACTAATGAGTGATTCCATTTTTTTACATAGATTATGTGAGCGGTTTTGTGACTGTGTGTATCCATGTGTGAGTGGGTGTCTGAATGCCTGTATCGGTGTGTGAGTAGCTATATGTGTGTATACATGGCTGTGTGAGCAGCTTTGTGGGTGACTTAGTGGCTGTATGGGTGAGTGACTGAGTGAGTGGCTGTGTAAGTGGCTGTATGGGTGTGTGAGTAGGTGTGTGAGTGACTATGGGTGAGTGAGTGGGTGCCTGAATGGCTATATGAGTGAGTGACTGGGTGTGTAAGTGGCTGTATGGGTGAGTGAGTGGCTGTTTTAGTGGGTGTTTTGTTAAGTGAGTTGGTGTGTGAGTGCCTGCATTGGAGAGCAAACATCTGTGTGAGTTAGGGGATAAGTGAAGGAGTGGATGTGTGAGGGGTTGTATAAATGTATGTATGGGTATGTAGGTGGTTGTGTGGGTGTGTGAGTGAGTGAGCGTGTGAGTGGTGAGTGTTTTATGGGTAAGTGAGTGGCTATGTTGAGAGGCTCTATGGGTGAGTGAGTAGGTGTGTGAGTGACTCTATAGGTGAATAAGCGGGTGGGTGAGTAGCTGTATGGGAGAGTGTATGGCTGTATGGGTGAGGGACAGGTTGTATGATCAGACTCTATGAGTGAGTGAGTGGGTGTGTGAGTGAGTGGCTCTATGGTTAAGTGAGTGGTGTATAAGTTCTTCTTTGGGATGTGAATGGGTATATGAGTGGTCGTGTGGGTGTGTGAGTGGGTGCATGAGAGGTTGTATGGAGTGTGAGTGGGTGTGTGAGTGGTTCTGTGGATGACATCATCAGTGATGTCACCAGTGATGTCATCAGTGATGTCATTAACCATGTCATGAGTGATGTAATATGTGAGGTCATAGCAGTGCATTGAGGGGACATAATTTATAGTTAGCTCAGATAACTGTAACTATTGAATTTCACTGGTTTTGTACTAGTGAAATCTGAGCTGAACTATAATGTCCCTGCCACCTTTGTTTTTTTCAGTGAATTTCTAAGGTGTTTTTAAATTCTATTTCCTAACTATAATGGCCCTGCAACCTTTAGATTTTTTGGTGAATATCTACGGTGTTTTAATGTTATTTCTTAACTGTAACCTGTAACCTTTGAGAGTGAGTGTGTGAGTGAGTGCATGAGTGTCTCAGTGGGTGTGTGGGTGAGTTCATGAGTGTCTCACTGGGTGTGTGAGTGGATGAGTGAGTGTTTCACTGGGTGTGTGAGTGGGTGTGTGTGTCTAAGTGGGTCTGCGAGTGGGTGTGAGAGTATCTGAGTGGGTTTATGAATGCCTCCATGAGTGCATCAGTCAGTCTGTGAGTGACTGCATGAGTGCCTGAGTGGGTCTGTGAGTGGGTACGTGTTGGACTTGGCCCTTTTTGCAGGGTTATCCCCAAACCTTTTGCTTCTTCCTCCTATTTTTTACTGACCTGTTGTTGTTGGTTTTAGGACTCTGGGCACTTTACCACTGCTAATCGGTGCTAAAGTGCATATGCTCTCTGTGTAAATTGTGAGCATGATTGGTTATCCATGATTGGCATATTTGACTTACTGGTCAGTCCCTAGTAAAGTGCACTAAGTGTGCCAGAGCTGGTAAATCAAATGCTACTAGTGGGCCTGCAGCACTGATTGTGCCACCCACATGAGTACCTCTAAAAAGGTAACGCAGACCTGCCACTGCAGTGTCTGTGTGCAGTTGTTAATTGCCATGTCGACTTGGCAAGTGCACCCACTTGCCAGGCCCTAACCTTCCCTTTTCTTACATGTAAGGCACCGCTATGGCAGGCCCAAGGTACCCCCCTGGGCAGGGTGCGGTGTATGTGAAAGGTAGGACATGTACTGGTGTGTGTGACATGTCCTGATAGTAAAATACTGCCAATTTTGTTTTTCACTATTGAAAGGCTATCTTGCCCCATAGGATAGAATGGGAGCTTATTTATAACATCTTATAAATATAACTTCCCATTGGAACAAGATAGAGAAATAAAGTTTAGTTCTCTGAACTCAGAATTTAATAACACATCTTTTAGTAAAGATGTTTTTTAAATTGTGTGTTTGAAAATGCCACTTTTATAAAGCAGGCATTTTCTTGTTTAACCATTATGTGTGCCTCTGCCTGTTTGTGTACTGACTGTCTGGTTTTGGAGTGACAGGGGCTGGGGAGGTGCATTCTCTCAGACAGCCACCGGGGGGGTTGATATGTGTTCTGCCGTTCCTTAATGAGTCAGGGCTGGGATGAATATACCTGGGCTGCATTCAGAGTAGGGGGAGGAGTTCTCACCAGCACCTGAATAGGCCCGGTCTGCATGTAGAGTGGTGGGAGGAGATTTCCCTTGCACCTGAATAGGGCTTGTCTGCCTTACACAATGCTGTCTCAACATCCTGCCTGGCAGCTGCACAAGAGAGGACAGAACTGGTTTGGACTGGGCTGAGAGACCCTTGCACAAAGAGAACGAAGACATTTTGGGGTATAAGTATTAGACCTAAAACCCCAGAACTTTAGATCATTCCTGGAATTCAAGAGGAACCTTTGCCAAGGATAAGAGCTGGAGAGACTGAGGAGAAGTACTGCCCTTGCTGTGTGTCTGGGGTTGGCCTGCAGTTGCTGTTTCTGCCAAGGAAAGGAGAAGGACTTTGCTGTGTGCTGTGTCCCCTGCTTGAAGGAGATCTCCAAGGGCCTGAAGTGAACTGGCCTCCTGTTCTGAAGTCTCAGGGACACAAAGACTTCACCCCCAGCTCCCCTGAACTCTGCTGCTGTGAGTTCTAGCCTGCCAAGAGGTGCCTGTGCCAGTTTTGGGCCTCTGGAGGTTGTTGCTGCTGTTTGGGAGCTGGAAGAAAGAAAAAAAGTGCTAAAATCTACACATTGCTCTTCTTGCGGCTGTTTTCCCGACGCATCTCCACGGTGCGAGAAGAATTTCCATGCATCAGCGTGCCGCTGTGAAAACCTTTGCAGCACCTGTCGCCACTGCAAGAATCGACGCATCGAGGGATCGCGGCTGAAGAGGACCGACGCAGCGCCACTCGACGCCACCGCATCAATCGCCGACGAATCCCGGATTTCCACGCATCATACCTGGGCGGCACACCCTCCCGACACATCACCTGCGAACCGGAACCATCACGAAGAATCGACGCATCACTCCCCATAGAGACCGGATTCGATGCAACTCGTCTTCTGCGTGTCGCAGAACTGTCGCATCGCCTCCCCAAGGTCTCAGGAGTGTCGCATCTCATTGTTTTCCGACTCTGCGACTGTTTGGCTTTTGGAATTTTCACGCATCTACAGGTACTTTGGTGGAAAGTCACGCATCCATAGTTTTCTATCGTACAAGTTCTTGAAACCTTTTGAAAGTCATATTTTTAAATGCGTATGTTGGATTTTAGTCGTTTTGGTCTTGTTTAGTTTAGATAAAGATAATTTATTTTTCCAACCTGGTATGGTGTCCTTTTGTGGTGTTTTCACTGTGTTACTGTGAGTGTTGGTACAAATACTTTGCACATTGCCTTTGGGATAAGCCTTTCTGCTTGTGCCAAGCTACCAAGGGGGTGAGCAGGGGTTATCTAAAGTGTGTATCCCCCTTACCCTGACTAGAAGCAAGGGTCCCCATTTGGACAAAGGTACCTACCTCAGCCAACTAGAGGCCCCCATTTCTAACAGTACGTGAGTCTCTGAGTGGGTCTGCGAGTGGGTGTGTGAGTCTCTGAGTGAGTCTGAGAGTCAGGCGTGAGTCTCTGAGTAGACCTGAGTGGGTGAGAGATAGTATGAGTGATTCTGTAAGTGGGTGCATGAGTTTCTGACTCGGTCTGTGAGTGGGTTTGAGAATGTCTGAGTTGTTCTGTGTGTGGGTGCCTGGGTGCCTGAGTGGGTTCTGCTCGTTGGTGACCTTTATTTTGCTTCTTTCTATTTGTTTCTGACCTTTATTTTGCTTCATTCTGCTCGTTGCTGGCCTTTATCTTACCTCTTCTGCTCATTTCTGACCTCTTTTTAGCTTCTTTCTGCTTGTTTCTGACCTTTATCTTGCCTCTTTCTGTTTATTGCTGACCTTTATTTTGCCTCTTCCTCCTCTTTTCTGACCTCTATTTTGCCTCTTTCTGATCTCTATTTTGCCATTTTCCACTCATTGTTGGCCTTTATTTAGCCTCTTTCTGCTCATTGCTGACCACTATTTTGCCTCTTTCTGCTTGCTTCTGACCTCTATGTTACCTCTTTCTGCTCATTTCTGATCTCTATTTTGCCTCTTTCTGCTAGTTGCTGGCCTCTATTTAGCCTCTTTCTGCTCATTGATAACTTTTATTTTCCCTCTTTCTGCTTGTTTCTGACCTTTATTCTGCCTCTTTCTGCTAGTTTCTGACAGTTATCTTGCCTGTTTCTGCTTGTGCCTGACTTTTATTTTGCCTCTTTCTGCTCGTTGCTGACCTTTATTCTGCCTCTTACTGCTCGTTTCTGACCTCTATTTTGCCTATTTCTGCTCGTTGCTGACCTTTATTTTGCCTCTTTCTGCTTGTTTATTTATTATATTTATTTGGCGCATGAATCATCCCTGAGGGGATCTCTCGGCGCCTGAGCAATCAGGAGCAGACTATAGTTTCATAAGATGATTAAAGATCGATTCTGACCTTTATTTTGTCTCTTTCTGCTCTTTTCCCTCTTGGACCGCGGGGGAGCCTCAAGGATCCTTTGGTCAAAGCCAGCTTCCCGCCACCTGTGGGAGCCGGCATTGCTCACCCACGAAGGGAACTGCTGGAAATGCAGCTCCCTGCATGCAAGAGCAATCTGTTTCATCTCTTTACATGCTTGTATGTGTGTGGGCAGGGAAAGAGATGAAACCTCCACTTCCACCGGGTGGGAGCACTTTGACAGCTTCCGCCCACAGGAAGTGGAGTGTTTGCTTTTGCTTGGCAGGAACTGTCAAAGCTCCTGCCAAGCAAAAGTAAACAGCTATTTTTATAGCAGGAGCCGGCCATGAAGGGGTGGCGGTCCCCAGGGCCATGTATGGGTCCGGGGGCGTGCTGCCCCCTCTTTCTATTTGCACGGGCTACCCTCCTTCAACAAGAATAAAACAAGAAAGCTCCAGGGAGGGGGTGGTTCCCAGGGCTCAGGGGGGTCTGTCCGCCAGACCCCCGCAACAATACATAAAGAATCCCTGGGGAGGTGGTGGTCCCCGGGACATACAAATGCCCTAGGAGGGGGGCCCATGTGCCCCCCCTTTATTTTATAAAAAATGTGCCCATTCCCCTGGACTTGGCACATCCAGGGGCTATAGTATAAACAATCGCGGTAGCTCATGTTTTTTTTAAATTTTTGCCTCGAAATTTTGCTAATTCACAGCAAATTGTCTTTTACAAAAATGCTTTTTTGCCCTGCCTGGGTCCCTCTGGGGCCCCAAGAACAAGGCTTGGGGGTCAGGGTATTTGCACCCTGCCCCCTTTTGTTTTTTTGATTATTTTTTGGGACTCAGCTAAGACGGCTGCCAACACTTCCTGGTTGAAGTGTTGGCAGCCAATCAGAGCTCTGCAGTTTCCTGCACAAGCTCAGTATTACTCTCGAATTAGCCACAATTTCAGATAAACAAATTTGGATTTCCTTAAATTTCTCCACCAAATAAGTGAAAGAATGATCTGGCCAAAACTACCTTTCTACCAAATTCGGTGTAGTTCCATCCAGCGGTTTGCGCTGTAGTCGTGTTCAAATCTCCAATGGGAATTAACATGGGAAGCACACTTTTTTTATCCCCTCCTTTTTCTCGGCCGTCGCTTGACGGATCCCTCCAGAAATTTCCATGCACAACATGAATCACCGGTGCATTGTGTACCCGCCATGCATTGTTTATGACCTCACATATTACATCACTCATGACATGTTCTATGACATCATGTATAACATCACTGATGACATCATCGATGACATCACTGATGACATCAACCAATGAGGATTCTAGAGTGTTTATAGTTTACATAGAGGCGGGTAAGTACCATATTACTTGACTACCTAATTTTTCCAGAATGGGTCCAGCTAATGTGTGTAAGTGTTTAAAAAACACATCTGCTCCTAATTCACCATAGGTGTGTAGAGATATTGAAAAACTTTATAAATATTTGTATTCAAAAGTAACTTTGTGCGCAAGTGACTGTTGATGACTTGTGCTCATTATGTGCTAAACAACTGATTTGGTACTGCAGAAATGTTTTCAACAGGAATATAGTTCAATGGAATAGTTGCTAAGTTTTGTTAGCAGCCTTAAGTTATTAGACATAATCGTGTCAGCATGACAGTTTCTACATAACTTGGAAGAGTGTTTGCACCAGTTAGTAACCTATATAAATGTTCATGTTTTGAATGAGAAGATTGGCTATCTGTAAAGTTTTCACAGCAGTATAAAGGATATTTAGCACCTTCAAATCTTGTTTTCTTTAGCAATTAGTGTATTTTTTGACAACTGTTGCATAGAGTATACACTGTTCTTAATACTCTGTGGTATGTATCTTATGAAAGTTCACTATTTGCAAACAGTGTGGCATAAAGTGCACTCCCTCCATAGAGTAAGCCCTGTTTACAGTATCCAGTTCTCTACTGATATTCACTATTGGTAATAAATAACTTGGCTTTCTCTGAACAGTTGCATACAGATTGAACACATTACTCAATTTGGGTTTCTTATATATCTGGGATTGATTGTTAATGTGAACTATGCTAGCTGTAAAGTGTATGATATACACTCAATGTTGCACATAATGCATGCTTTCTACACCTAAGGGAGTTGTGTATGTGGTGGCAGTAATGATGAGTGATATTCGCCTGAGCTATTTTGTACTTACTGTCAGGCCTCTAATGCCATAGTAATTTGTAGAGCAATATGCGGCAAAACGAAGCTTGGATGATGTCATCAGTGATGTAATTTGAGATGTCCTCAGTGATGTCATAAATGATGTCATAGAACATTTCATGAGTGAGAGAGAGCTAGACAACTTTACAGGGGCTTCAACATCATTTGCTCCAGGACATACTGTCCCTGCGCAGGTTCTAAGTGCACAAGCAGACACTAACCCTGCTTTTTGTAATAAAGCGCTATTTTGCTGATTGTGTAAGCAGATACATTTTTCATCAGACACAAGCAGGTCTGGCCAGGAGAAACGTATCCAAGAGCACATGTGCCCCTCTAGGTAGTAGTTTTTGAAAAACATTTTTTGTAAGTTTTCTCCTTTTTGATGTACTGTGTATAATTTAGATACACCAGAATAGTAACAGTGTGTTTAGTTTAATGAAATACAATCCGTTATATAATTGTGGAGAAAATAAATCACTTAGATTTATGAAAAAAGACCACTTGTTTTATCTGCATGAGACAAACATTGTTACATAGCACATAATGATACTCATTTATTTACTTTAAGTCCAATTATTATTATTAGAAAACACTTGATCACTACTTTTTTTACGATCCCGCAAGAGTCTCATGAGATCATAAACTTTTTTTTGAGAAAGAATTTACACTTTTCTTTATTACAGTACTTATGCCTTATAGTTCCCATTAGTAGGGAGTGGGCAGAAAGTAGACCCTCAAATGAGACCTTTTCACAGTATAACAACAGTGTACAGTAAGGTGTAAGAAGACAGTGGAAACTCAGTGACACCTCTCCACAGCCTAACAACTGTGTATAGTACACTGTGGGGAGAGACTGGCCTCTCCAGTGAGAACTTCCATGAAGGTAACCAGTGTGTAGAGTAGGATGTACAGAGACACTGCCTCTCCACTCACACCTTCCCCAAGCTAAGCAGTATGCATAGTAGTGTGTTGGAAGAAACAGTACTCTACTCACAACTTTTACCAAGCTGATGGGTGAAAATAGTAGACTCTGATAAACACCATCTCCAGTAACACTCCTTCCTACAGTAGCAAGTGTGCATGCTACAGTATATTCAGCTATCACCTACTCCTTTCTACTTTTCACAATCCTGTGAGAGTCTCGTGGGATTGTAACATTAAAAAAAATATTTAACCTTCTAATCACCACAGTACTTATCTCTTACACACTTACTTTCAAAAACAAGCATCGCAATATGCATTCCTACTAATAGAGTGTATTGAGAACTCATCTACTTCTTTTTCCTATTCACGATCCTACGAGAGTCCTGCAAGATTGTAAAGATTAGTTAAAAACAATATGCATTTACTATCTTCATAGTAGTTATCCCTTAGACACCTCCTCTCTAAACATAGGGGGACAGCATGCCTTTCTGCTGCCCCCTTATATAGCTTTTTTATTATATATCCACAATACGTCAATTTTTTTACAGTAAACAGTAATGGTGGTTATTTCATTCCTAACATTCCATCAGCCTGCCAATCAGAGCGCTCTCTCTCGTGGGACTCGCAGGCGGCTCTCATGAGAGCATGAAGGCTCACAGGAAAAACAGGCCTCTCAACCAATCACAGGGCTCCATTTTTTTATTTTGCTCTCGCGAGCCCACCAGTCCAAATATACAATTATTTTTTAGCCCTAATTTCTCAAAAAACTACTGAATGGATTTACATCAAATTACAAAAGCACAATCTGCAGACCAAGATCTACCTTTTTGCCGAATTTGCTGTAATTCCGTTCAGCAGTTTTTGCTGTACCCGAGTTTAAAGAAGTCTATGGAAAATGCATGGGGATTATATGTTTTAAGACCCCCCTTAGTATTAGTAGGAATACATATTATGGTTCTTGTTTTTGAGAGGAAGTGTGTAAGAGATAAGTACTGTGATGATTAGAAGGTTAATTCTTTTATTTTTTAATGTTCCGATCTTGTGAGACTCTCGTAGGATCATACAAATTAGCAAGGAGTAAGTGATGTTTGAATACACTCTATGATGAACACTTGTTACTGTATGAAGGAGTCTTACTGGAGATGGTGTTTATCAGACTCTACTCTTTATGTTCATTGGTTTTAGAAGAGTTGTGAGTAGAGTTAAAGCTCATCCAAACACCCTACTATGCACATCCATCATCTGAGATAGAGGTTCAAAAGAAAGCCCAGTCCCTCTCGACACCCTACTATGCACACCTATCATTGCAAAGAGAGGTCTCAGCAGAGAGGCCAGTCCCTCCTCACACCCTACTATGCACACCTGTCATCTGAGAGAGTGGTCTGAAAGGAGAGGGAAGTCCCTTCCACACCCTACTATGCACACCCGTCATCTGAGAGAGAGGTCTAAAAGGAGAGGCCAGTCCCTCACCACCACCTACTATGCACACCCATCATTACAGAGAGAGGACTCACCAGAGAGGCCAGTCCCTTCCCACACCATACTATGCACACATGTCATCTGAGATAGAGGTCTGAAAGGAGAGCCCAGTCCCTCACCCCACCCTACTGCGCACACCTATAATTAGAGAGAGAGATCTCAGCAGAGAGGTCAGTCCCTCCAAACACCCTACTACGCTTACCCATGTTCTGAGAGAAAGGACTGAAAGGAGAGAGGGCAGCCCCTCCAAACACACTGCTGTGCACACCCGTAATGTGAGAGAGGTCTGAAAGGATAGAGAAGACCTTCTCCACACCCTACTACACACCCATCGTTACAGAGAAAGGTCTCAGCAGAGAGGCCAGTCCCTCAGCATACCCTTATACGCACACCCATTAGTGCAAGAGTAATGATACCTCAAAAAAGATTGCTGGTGACATGATTTGAAATCAGAGTTACAATATCTGAGCAAATAAACAATTTTTATTGAATATTTATCTGTTTAGAACTCACACACATTTTACAAAGATTTTGCAAACTGTGTGAACCATATCCTGTTTTGTTTTCTAAAATAATGTCAGAACACAACATATATTATAATGTCATTCTAACATACATACAGTCACATATACACCCAAAAATAATTAATTTATTTAAAAAAACCTGAAGGTTAAAGTAACATCATAGTTAGTTGTAATGAAAATATCTGTTTTCATTTAAAAGAAATATAACTATTTATATAACTATAACTGGTGAATTTCTGTGCTTTTTTTAGTTCAAAATATTAATGTTGTCACTGAGAAATTCACCTAACTCTAAAGTTTTCTAAACATTTTGTGTGTATATATATATATATATATATATATATATATATATATATATATTCACTGAAAAACCGTAGGTTTCAGACATGTTATAGTTACAAATTAGCATTTAAAAAACCTTTGAAATTCACTGAAAAAACCATAGGTTTCAGGGACGTTATAGTTACAAATTAGCATTTAAAAAACCTTTGAAATTCACTGAAAAAACCATAGGTTTTAGGGACAGTTATGGTTAGTTGGACATTGCACTCGTACAAAACCCGTGAAATTCCCCGTTATAGTTAGTCCAGCTAACTATAACTCGCTCCCCGCAATGCACTGCTGATGACGTCACATATTACATCACTCATGACATGGTCAGTGACATCACTGATGACATCTCAAATGACATCACTGATGACATCACTGATGACATCACTGATGACATCATCCAGTGACTGTGTGTTTCTGTAAAGTTTAAATATTTTTAATGTATATAGGAAAAGACCTATTGAAGAATGAATGGGTGTGTAAGTGTCTGTATGGATGATTTAGTAGGTGCGTGACTGACTGTATAAGTGAGTGATTTAAGGTATCTTACTGAATGCATGGGTTAGTGACTAAACTGGGTGAATGTCTGTATCCGTCTGTCTGTTGCTGTGTAAGTGGCTGCATGTGTTTGTGAATAGCTACATGAGTGTCTATATGAGTTATTGAATGCTTGTGTAAGTATCTGTATGGGTGCCTGAGTGTTTGTGTGGGAGGGGTGTGTGCGACTCTGTGCATAGATGTGTGAGTGGGTGATTCACTGGGTGGATGGTTTCAAGAGTGCATCTGTGATAGACTGTATGGGTGGGTAAGTGTGTGTAAGAGTGTGTTAGTGAGTGAATGTATGTCCCAGTGGTACATGTGTGAGTAACTACATATGTGAAAGGCAGTATATATGTGTGTTGGAGTATATAAATAGCTATAAGCGAGAGTGAGTGATTGTGATAGTGGCTGTATGGATGAGTGTGTGCTTGTATCAGTGATTGTATAAGAGCGTAAGAATGTGCTAGTATTTGTATGAGTAAGTGAGCTGGTGTGTGTATAACTGTATAGGTGAGTAAATGGTAGTGTGTTAAATTATTTGCATGACTGACTAGGTGTGTGAGTACCTCTATGGATGAGTGGCGGTGTTTGAGTGTCTATATAGGAGTATGAGTGCATATGATAGTCCTGTACTGAGTGACCGTAAGTATGAGTGACTGTACGGGTGAGTGAGTGGATGTGTGCGTAGACCTAAGAATCAGTGAGTGGGTATGTAGTTATTGGTGTTGGAGTGTCTATGGTTTTGTGAATGTCAGTCTGTAATTTAGAGTGGGTGTATCAAAGGTTATATTAGGGTGTGAGAAGATGCATGAAATTATCACGTGGATGATGTCATCAGTGATGTCATTTGAGATGTCATCAGTGATGTCATCAGTGATGTCACTGACCATGTCATGAGTGATGTAATATGTGACGTCATCAGCAGTGCATTGCGGGCGCGAGTTATAGTTAGCTGGACTAACTATAACGGGGAATTTCACGGGTTTTGTACGAGTGCAATGTCCAACTAACTATAACTGTCCCTAAAACCTATGGTTTTTTCAGTGAATTTCAAAGGTTTTTTAAATGCTAATTTGTAACTATAACGTCCCTGAAACCTATGGTTTTTTCAGTGAATTTCAAAGGTTTTTAAATGCTAATTTGTAACTATAACATGTCTGAAACCTACGGTTTTTTCAGTGAATTTCAAAGGTTTTGTAAATGACAATTTTTAAATGTATTAATTGTTATATAAATTTTTTTCATACTGATTTACTACATTTTCAGAAACAATTTTTTTTACATATTTTATTTTTTAAATTTTATTGTAATTACATTATACATTACATTACAAAAATACTTTCTCAGAATGAATTACTTTAGTTTAAATACTTTGCACATAGGCAATAGACTTTTAAGTACAGTAGTTACAGTTGTTGCAATGGGCAACACATTTTCAAACACAATGCAACATTCAGCTCAATGTGAATTTCTAGTTAAATGCAATTAGTTACTTTATGGATTACTTTTCTAACCACAGGACTGGATCCTAGATTCAGTCCTGGAACATCTCCTGTAAACAGTTGAGTAAAAGCGTTTTGGTTACAGTCGTGATTTTTAAGGAATATTATTGTACTTTAAAAGTTGACACTTAGAAACTTTTTCTCATAGAATCACCAATGTTATCCTATGGAAGGAAATTCACTTAGAAGGTAAAAACTGTTATTGTTACATTTTCTTACTCAGTGTTGCATCCTGGATCCAGCACTGGGGCATCTCCTGTAAACAGTTGAAAGAATGCGTTTAAGTCATACAGGCGATTTTTTAGGAATATTTGTAGTTTGTGAAAATCGACACTTTGAAACTTTTCTGCTGAAAACCACACAATGGATTCCTATGGAAGAAAATATAAGTTACTGGTAAGTACGGTTAAAATTACTTTTCAGGGTCAGTGCTGGGCTAAAAGATGCAGCACTGGGTTCTCTCCTGATAACAGGTGAGTAAATTGGAATTCGTACTTTGGTTGATTTTAGAGGAATATTTTAAAGTTCCAAAACTCCACACTTAGAAGAATTTCCAAGTGAAACCAGTCAATGTTAGCCTATGAAGGAAATTCAAGTTACTGGTAAGTACGGTTAAAATTACTTTTCAGGATTAGTACTGGGCTGAAAGATGCAGCACTGAGGTCTCTCCTGATAACAGGTGAGTAAATCGGAATTCGTACTTTGGTTGATTTTAGAGGAATATTTTAAAGTTCCAAAACTCCACACTTAGAAGAATTTCCAAGTGAAACCAGTCAATGTTAGCCTATGGAAGGAAATTCAAGTTACTGGTAAGTACGGTTAAAATTACTTTTAAGGACCAGTACTGGGCTGAAAGATACAGCACTGAGGTCTCTCCTTATAACAGGTGAGTAAATCGGAATTCGTATTTCGGCTGATTTTGGAGGAATATTTGCACAATGGTGAAGGGAGGGGGCGGGGCCTGAGGTGACATCTGTGCAAACGCGCCCGTGGCGCGTTTTAAGTAGGGGGATTAAGTCCCCTTGAATCATGAGGGTCCCTACGGGCCAACTAGCCCACCAGGAACCTCCAGTATGCGCCAGGGGCTGCGTTGCAGAGACATGTACAGAGGCCACACCCCTTTTACACCTCTCTGCAACGCAACTCTGTGGCGCTTTCTGGACGTACCTGTTGGGCTAGTTGGCCCCAGGGACCCTCAGGATTGAAGGGGATTTAATTCCCATCTTAAAACGCGCCACGGGGCCTGTTTGCACACATGTCACCTGAAGCCCCGCCCCCTCCCTTCACCACTGTGCAAACGCGCCCGTGGCGCGTTTTAAGTCGGGGGATTAACTCCCTTGAATCCTGAGGGTCCCTTGGGTGCAACTAGCCCACCATATACCTCCAAAAGCGCCACAGAGCTGCGTTGCAGAGAGGTGTAAAAGGGGCGTGGCCTCTGTACACCTCTCTGCAAGGCAGCCCCTGGCGCATACTGGAGGTTCCTGGTGGGCTAGTTGGCCCCCAGGGACCCCCAGTATTCAAGGGGAATTGTTCCCTCTGCAAACGCGCCAGGGCGCGCTTGCAGAGTGGTGAAGGAAGGGGCGGGGCCTGCGGGCCCGATCGTTTTTTTGTTTGTTTTTTTCCCTGAAGGGGGCTGTGTGGCCCCCCTTCCTTTTTCCTATTTTTAGGCCCTGGGGACCCCATCCCCAGGGCCTTACCCCTTTTTAAAATTAAAATAAAAATAAAAACGGGAAGGGGGCCGCGTGGCCCCCTTCCCTGGGCCTGTATTGGCCCCGGGGACCCCATCCCCGGGGCATGGCCTCTTTTTTTTTATTTGGAGGGGGCTGCGTGGCCCCCCTCCTCAGGCCATTTAAGGCCCCGGGACCCCATCCCCGGGGCCGGCCTTGCACTTTTTAAACTTTTTTACCTTTGGGGAGGGGGCTGCGTTGCCCCCTCCGTGGCCACTATGGCCCCGGGGACCCCATCCCCCGGGGCCTGGCCTCTCGTTGGGGACTGTGGGGGTCCCCAAACCCCACACAGTCCCGCCGGCTCCCCGTGTCCTACGGGAGCCGGCATTGCTTTACACATGGGGAGCAGCTAACATGCTGCTCCCCATGTGGAAAGCAATCAGCTTTGGATATTGGAAGAGAGAGCAGGTTTCCTGCCTCTCTTCCAATATCCAAAGCAGTTTGCAATGACAGGACGGGAGCCGCGAGGCTCCCGTCCTGTCATTGCAAACAGCAGTGTCCCGGGGTAGGCACCCCGGGACACTGCAGGAGCCGGCCCTGGGGGTGGCGGTCCCCAGGGCCACCACAGGCTCCAGGAGGGGGCCGCGCGGCCCCCTCCTTACATTTTGAAAGCCCCGGGAGGTGGTGGTCCTCGGGGCTTGGGGGTCCAAAACGGACCCCCATTGTAATTTTTCTTAGTGCCCCGGGGAGGTGGTGGTCCCAGGGGCGTGTGGGGGCTGGAGCCCCCACACAGGTTAATCAAAAATAAAAAGAAGCCCCGGGGAGGTGGCGGTCCTCGGGGCTGCGGGAGGGCTCAGAGCCCTCCCGCACCATTACACATAAAGCCCCGGGGGTGGTGGTCCCCGGGCTTGAGGGCCTTAGAGGCCCCCACACATAAAATTAACTTCCCCAGCATGCTCCCGGGACTTGGCCCACCCGGGGCCAATTAACATCGAAGCGCGGAGACCGCGCTCGATTTTTCGGCAGGATTCGCGCACCCTGAGCGCATCCTGCCGATTTAAAAAAAAAAATTATTTATTTTTGCCCAGGGGTCCTTGTGGGACCCCTGAGCAAACCTAGGGGTCAGGGTGTTTCTACCCTGCTCCCTTTGTGCGCTTTGCGCACTTGTTTCTGTCCCTCGGTTCTACCGAGGGACAAAATGCCTGCCAACATTTCCTGAATCGGAATGTTGACAGCCAGCTGACAGCCAATTAACATGCAGCTCGTGATCGGGACGGTGCGCGCAGGGTGCGCTGAGGGTACGCGGACCCTACTCGGCCATAGATATCACTATCTTTTACTTTTGATTTTCTCAGCAACTACTGAACGGATTTACACCATTTAACAAAAAGGGTTCTTTCTGAACCAAGAACTACCTCTTTGCCAAATTTGGTGTAATTCCGTTCAGCAGTTTGGGCTGTAGCCGTGTCTAAAGTTTCCTATGGAAAATTGCATGGGGAAAACGTGTTTTGGGACCCCCTTTTTCTCGGCCCCCGCTGACGAATCCCCCGAGACTTTCAGGGTAGGAGCGGACCGGAGCGCCCCACAAAGTTTGAAAATTTTGCGAAGATACGTCAACCGGCAAGAGAGTTATTTCAAATAGAATGTCGCGGATTTCCTATGGATAATAGGTTGTAACTATAACTATCTACTGGCGACCGCCAGTAGATAATATATATATATATATATGTAGATATGTAGATATATAAGTTTCAACATCTCCGTTCCACTTCTCCGATGAGGACACACGGCACCACAGACATGGGTATGCTTTTATTCCTTTTTTATTTTTGTTTGTTTAACACTATAGTGCAACCACAGAGACAGACGGTCTATGCGTTTCGGCTCCCAGCCTTCTACTGGACCATAGAGACCCTGCGTCTAGAACGTCATTTTAAAGTGCTCTTGTGCATTAACCCCTCATTGCTGTTTATTGTACTGGACTACTAGACTGTGAGTCTCCGCTTTGCTTATGGCAATTAATGAGCGCCATTTTTCATCCCTGTAAAGTAAAAAGTACATGTTCTTTATAAGCAAAGTTTTACAGTCTGACATTATGTGTGTTTCATCAATATACCCGATTTGCAAGGAAGGGTCCAGAACCTTAGTTGAACATGGAAGTGCGAGTGCTTCATAAAATGTATAGACATATTGTATACATACAATATACACATGTTAACATATAAAACATATACAAGCAGCATACAATGCCACATGTATATATAATTAAAATGGTGATCTCTGTTTAAGATCACATCCAAAGATCGATGATATGAGATGTGCTTCAGGAGTAGAGAAGACAGGGAGAGAAAGAGTAGAAAGATAGATATTTATCTAGATAGAATATTTGTAACATCCTATACTGATTAATTATTTATGAATTTAGGGATCAATTGCTACAAATATATATATTTAAAATCTTCTCATGTAGCTATATAATCTGAAACATAGTTTAAACTCTAGTTTTCATGTAAAGTACATGACATTCAATACAATTCACCCATCTTTTAAAACCATGCAATACACATTATAATCAATTCATCAAATCCATGAATGTGATTCAAGTATCCTGCTGGGAAGCATATTCAATTTGTAATCCAATAGATTGTTTAAAGTAAAATACAATTCGAAAACCCTCTTATCAGTCTATTCACCTCAATATTCTTTTTGAAATAAACTATAAGGAAGGAGGGACATATTTAAAACATATATATAAGAATATATATAAGAAGGAGGCAGAGGTAAAGGAAACAAAAGAGGACATAATCGAGAATATAGAATCTAAAATACTCAATTAGATTATTATTTAGTTGTTAAAGAGATTCTTCCAAAAGTATTTTTTCATGAGTTATATCAATTAGATGTTCTTATTCTCCCAGATGTATATATAATTCAGCATCAAGACTGTGTCCATACAGAATTTCCGTTCCAAGTGCTATAATTAGAAGTGATTCTGAATGTCTGAAGTGTAGAGTTCTATCACTTCCTCATTCCTTCACTCCTATATGTTTTATTCCAAAGTATTTGAGCTGTTGATTATCACTTTCATGATGTTCCGAGAAATGTTTCTCAATCGGATAGGAAAAATTACGATTCTTTATTGCACGTAGATGTTGGAGGATTCTCAACTTTAATTTCTTAATCGTGCTCCCTAATACTGCTTCCCACAGGGACATTCCAACATATATACTTCGAATTTAGATTCACAAGTAATGTGTTCGTTGATCTTTTCAAATTTTTCACTTCGAAGTTTGTAGGATAGTGTGTTTTTGCTTTGTTCACATGCTCAACATTTGGAAACTTTCCAAAATCCTGGTATATTTAACCAAGATAAAGTTGATGGATTCTTTGTAGTAAGATGGCTTTGTGTGAGTATATACCCCAAAGAGGCAACTTTCCTGTAAGTTATACTTGGCTGTTTTGTGAGTATGCTCTTCAAGGTTTCATCCAAGATGAGAATTCTCCAATTTCGCTGCAGGATTTCTCTCAATTTTTTATTTTCTTCGTTAAAATCCATAGTCAAACGAGTTTTTTCTTAGCTTTCTTTTTTCACACTTCCTGCACGAGTTGTTAGTAATTCCTCTCTTGGTCGTTGCTTAACTCTTTTCTTTGCAGTTGTTATCACTTCCAAGGGGTAACCTCTTACAAGAAACCGATTGCTCATTTCTTCTAGCTTTTCCTCCATATCTGTTGTTTCTGAACAATTCCTTTTGGCCCTTAGCATTTCTCCATACGGTATGCTCCACTTAAAATTTTTGGGATGTCCACTATTGGCATGGAGAATGCTATTGCATGAAGCTGGTTTTCGATGCATCTTTGTGCAGAGTTTCCAGTCCTTTACAAAAACTTTCACATCTAGGAAGGTGACACATTCTTTGCTGATAGTAAATGTAAATGACAAGTTATATTTATTGTTTTTGAGAGAGTGTATGACATTTTCAAATTTAATGGGGTCTCCCTCCCATATGACAAAAAGATCATCAATAATTCTTGTCCACGATTTGATGTTTTGGTTGTCTTCCTGCCATACAACTTCAGACTCCCAGAATCCCATCAGGCGATTAGCGTATGTAGGAGCAAAAGAGGTCCCCATTGCGGTTCCCTGTTTTTGTCGAAAATATTCTCCATTGAAAACAAAAATATTATGAGTTAAACAAAATGTTAGCATGCCTTATAGCATCTCTGAATGTTCCAAAAAACGAATAGATCTTGTTTTCAAGAAATGATTTAGGGCCAATATTCCATCCTCATGTAGGATTGACATATATAGTGATGTCACATCTATAGTTGCCATCCCATCATTTTCCCTCCATGGGATATCGTTGATCTTTTTAAGAAAATCCATTGTATCGCATAGGTAAGATGGCAAGGAAGTGACATAATCCATTAAAAAAATGTAAATGAATCTTGATGTTTTCTCCAGGAGAGAGCCAATCGAACTAACTATCGGTCTGCCTGGTGGTTTAGTTAATTTTGGTAGGAAGTATATGGTTGGGACAAAGGGATGTTCAACTTTCAATAACATGTATTCTTCAAAATCAATCATATATATATATATATATATATATATATATATATATATATATATATATATATATATATATATATTCACTAAAAAACAAAAGGTTAAACAGAGTGTGGCTTGGATGGATCACACTAATTTTTCCTACTTCTGTGAGGGAAAGCTCAGAAATCTGAGAGATTGACAAAACTCCTACCATATAGCATTCAAACACTTCTGAAGATAATAATGCTGTCCCACTTGTGTGACTGGGCCTAACGCTTGCGACAGGAAACAACCAAAGTACAATGTGGAAAAATCTAAAAATCTCCTTTGCATTTCACTTGTGGAGATGTGGGTTGCTGTGGTATTTCAACATAGGTCTACAAACCTCAGGCATTCCTAGATTTCCATCACATTTCTATGAGGAAACATTCTGAATCTATGGGGATGTACAAAAGTCCTAAAACCCAGCATTCCCACACTCAATAAAAAGATACCCCATGTGTTGGAGGGCCTATCACCTTCAACAATAACTGGTCAAAATTCGTACAGTGTCAAGTCAAAGTGTTGTCAATGTATTCTTCATATGGTTGGAGTTTTTGTCCTTGGTCCATTCCTATAAGATGCATTAGGTTCACCCATGTAAAGAGACAGCCTTTCAAACTGAAGAATTGTGGGAACGCAGGGTACTAGTCCCTTGGTCAGTGGCTGGAAGTGCCCTAGATTTCTGTCACATAATTATTGGGAAAATGGCACATTTTGTTACCCATTCTTTGATATTTGCAGGACATTCTGGCTAGTGAAATATGTGGTGATCCATGCAAGTCAAACCACTCTAGATTCTCCTGAATTCTGGGTTTCAAAAATGTGCAGAGTTGGTAGAATTCCCTGGTTGCCACTTGACTTAGAACCTGAATACTTCCCCATTTCGAGGAGATATTGGGATTTCTTTGGGTGTAGATGTGAGGTAAACCCCCCAATCTGCCTCATCCTAGTGCAGAAACATTGCTTGGTGTCCAGGGGTGGGGCTGGATGCTGAGTTGGTCCAGCGCACATTCCTTTTCTCACTTTTTCACTGGTAGTCTGCTGTGGTTTCAGCCTCCTGGGTGGATAGATTGGAGTTTTTACTCCTTCTGCCTACCTGGCGGGGGGGCTGTCAGAAGACCCACCAGGCAATCATGGAAAAAGTGACAAACAGCATAGGGTGCAGTGGTTGACTATCTTGGCACTGGACTACAGCCTTTATCCAGAGGCACATTCTTTCTGTACCCTTAGGGGGAAGATTGGAGGATGCCCCTGAGAGGGACAGAAACCCCATTATACATTGGGAAATGGTGTAAAAAAAGGAATGGTGTGGGGTGTCGCCCAGTCTTGCCATCAGGTCCTAGCCCCAAGGCTTGTACCAAGAATCAAAGGTGGGGTCCAAGGAGGGCTCTGCTTTCACAGAGGGAAGCAAAACCTTCAATGTATAGAAAATAGGATGGTGAATATGTTTTTTCTAGGCAAACCTTTTGCCTTGCCTTTTAAAAGACACCCAGCTGACCATATTTCAAGTAGTGTTGGTACACCTATAGGTGCACTTTTCCCTCGAATTGGGCTACATTTTAGCAATCAATAACACTAGTTTAGTGTTAATTATTAGGAAATGTATCTTCAGATTATCAAATTCTGGTAATTTCCCCAAATGCATTAATTGTGAATGCATACTAGTAGTATACACTCACAATCCGGTATAAGAATTTCAGTTAACCTCAGGTTTTTGTCAGGGATATGTCTTAGTTTTTCAATTTTAGAGGCTAATGTCAATGTCAACATACAGGGCCTAATGTCTTTTGGACTTATACTTCCCTTGTTGAGAAGGAAGGATTACTTAGATTGGTTTCTAGACCTAGCCTACATGAGGTGGTATGAATAATGGAATTGGAGGAACTATTGCAGAGAATTAAGTTCATTCTAAGTAATGTCATCATTTAAACCCTTTCTCTGGGTCCCTAATCTGACTACCCAATGTTGATGAATTCTTGCAATTAATTTGTTAGACTTGGCTTTTTCAGCAGGTTTACCCCCAGACTTTTTGCTTTTTGGCCTCCTATTTTTGACCAATTTTTTGTTTGTTTTGAGACTGTGGGCACTTTACCACTGCTATTCGGTGCTAAAGTGCATATGCTCTCCATGTAAATTGTGTGTATGGATTAGTTTCCATGATTGGCTTATTTGATTTACTACTAAGAGGCTGATTTACAAGCCCCTTCAGCCGCAAGTGCTTCACTTTTTCCCATATAAAAAGTGACTCAACGACGCCGCAAGGGCTTGTAAATAAGCCCCTAAGTCCCTAGTAATGTGCACATGTGTGTCCAGGGCCTGTAAATCAAATGCTCCTAGTGGGACTGCAGCACTGGTTGTGCCACCCACAACAGTAGCCTTTCAAAGGGGTTCTCAGACCTGACACTGCAGTGTCTGCGCACAGTTTTTACTGCCATGTTGATCTGGCAAGTGCACCCACTTGCCAGGCCCTGACCTCCCCTTTCCTTACATTTAAGGCACCCCTCGGGTAGGCCCAAGGTAACCCCATGGGCAGGGTGCAGTGTATGTGAAAGGTAGGACATGTACTGGTGTGTTTTACATGTCCTGATAGTGAAAGACTGTGGGGTATATTCACAAGAACGTGTGCTAAACATCTCCAAAAAATGTTAACGCAACTTTACACATCGCAGTCCATCGCGGGAAAATAACCCCGTGTTAATGTGGAATTCACAATACGGCGGTACCATGCGATAGTCTCCTGAAACCGCGGACAATGTCCGCGATACAACCACCGCGACGGCGATAAAAACACAAACCCCAACACCAAAAAACTTGCGATGAGCCCATTCGCGATGAGGAAATCAGCGATAAGCAGCGCCAGGCCTGCCATATACACATGGCAGGCGGGAAAATCACTACAAAAGGAAAGAACACACAAACACAAAATGACCAACACCGAAGCACCATGGAGGCAGCCGGAGCAGGCGCAGAGGACGAGCGCAACCCCACAAGTACCCCGGACGACCAGCCCGGGACCACGGTGACAGGGAAGGGCAAGGACAAGAAGAAGAGGAAGACGAAGTACAGTCCACAGGAGAATCGGATCCTGATCACGGAGGTGATAGAACACCATCAACAACTGTTTGTCACCTCCAATGTGCCATTGGGCACCAGAAATGGATTATGGCGGGCCATCGTGGACAAGGTGAACGCCGTCGGAGAGCACAAGAGGTCAATGGATGAGGTCAAGAGGCGATGGAATGACATCAAGCACAAGACCAAGGAGAAACTCGCAGGCAACCAGATGGCAGCAATGCAGACTGGAGGTGGGAGCCCAGCACCACAGCTGGAGCTGGATGACATGGAGGAGCTGGTGTCGACAGTCATCAGTGTGGAGACCGTGGCAGGAGTCGGGGGACCGGACACTGCTCGACATGACACAACACCACAGCAACAGGGTGAGTAACCACCAGGTACTGGGGGGACGGGGGGAGATGGCCACAATGGCACACATGCACAATCAAGCAGAGCACAGTGCACACCCACAATGACTCTGGATCATGGCCCTGATCTACACACTGTCACAATGTACATTGCTATGCTGTCTGAATGTCAACGTGTACCATGCGGCCACATACATGAGGACACATTGTAACACAGCATCTCCCCTTCACATTGCAGGGGCACCGTCAACGCCACCTGCAGAGCAGTCCCAGCCACTCTTCACTGATGACGAAGAGGACACCACCAGCATCGACACCCAAGCCCTCCAAGACATCATGGAACTCATCCGCCACTCACCTCCAGGACCAGGGCAGCCCAGCTGCATCGAGGAGACCCCACCCACTCCACAAACCACCCAGCAGGAGGCACCCACAACCCCAGGTGTCACCCAAGACCCCGCCGAACAACACATGGCCTTCCAACGCCGTGTGTTGGAGGTCCAGAGGGAGATGGCTGAGCAGGTGCGGGTGGGGTTCAACCTCATGGCTACCAAACTTGATGCCATCCATGGGTGTCTGAGTCCCATCAGGGACCACCTCCAGTCCCTAACGGACACCCACACGCCGCTCCATGGTCTCCAACGAGCCCTGGCTGACATTGAGGGAGTCATGACTCGGAGACAAGAGCACCTGTCCGCTCAGAGTGGCTCCAGCGATCTCAGCCAGGAGATGGCACGCATGCGGAGGCTCATGGAGGACATGGTGCGGATGGAGGCGGAAAGGATGGCAGCCACTGCTGCACATCAGCGAAATGAAGCTGGGACCTACCATGCCCTGCATGTCCTCATCATGGCATTGCTGCCACAAGGCGTGGCGATGATGAATGCTGCTGCCCCCACACCATCCACATCTCCGCCCCCTGGTGTGTCAGTGCCTCCCAGTGCGGCAGGCGTATACACTCCGGCACCTGATGTGTCACTGCCACACAGTGCGGCCGACAATCCTCCTCCGGCCCCTGATGTGTCAGTGGCACACAGTGCCGCAGCCGGTACTGCAACACCCACAGGTGGGGCAGAGCACACATCCGAGGACGTGGATGGGATTGAGTTCAGTAGGAGGCACTAGCATTCATTTCCGCCACCTTGCCTGTTTCTGCTTGGTGCCGCACATGGCCCCATGACCTTCCACTGACCCCCGATACACTCCGCTGCACTCACCTTGGACCGCGACATGGACTGCCATATCCTGTTTGATGACCAATGACACGTCGACCACACTGCGGACTGTACCCTTCCTCTTCCGCAGTACTTGTCATCCCTGGATGGACTCTGGCTGGCCCTCCACGGGCCCATATTGTGTAGTGTGCTTGGCATGGACCTGTACTGCTCCAGCTGCAAAACTCCACCTGATGTGCAATAAACATCCAGAAATGCACTGCTGTGTCATATCTTTCATCATTCATGTATGAATGTGTGGATGAATGTAGGGACAGTGATTTCCCTTACGTCAATGATGCTCATCTAGTGGGATGCCAGTCACAGTGTGCTACATTGCCGATTGTGTTCCGGGTGCCGTAGACACTACAACAGGGACACACGCATTAGTCACTTCCTTGTCCGGACATGGACTGAACCACGCCCAGAGCCCCCGAGTCATTGTTGCAAGCCCTGCGCTGGTCCGGTGTATGCCAGGCCAGACCACTCCGTTTACGCTCAGAGGGGGGGCCCACATAGCTACATGTCGCAGGCGTACACGCTGGTGGTATGCAGGTCACTGGTCTAGTTGTCAGCATGTCACGGCCACTCCCTGAGGGCAGGTTTGCACACACACCACACCCATCCAGCACAGGCATCACAGGCCATGTGACCCCACCATTATAAGGGGCCAACAACGTCACATTCCCCACTGCCGGTGGTGACTGGATGACGGACGCGCCACGGTTCTCAATCATAAAGGGCCCATGAGTTGTTGCGCACAGGGTTGGTCGCACCAGAAACCTTGCGCCCGTCACGGGCCTACCACCACGTGGCGCTGACTGGGGTTGCACAGGGTTAGTGGCACCGAAATAGCTGAGCGGGTGTGCAGCTTGCGATGATGATGTGTGCACTGATGTGGTCTCTGCCATTGATGCCTCAGGACTCAGCGTCATGTGTGGGACCTGCTGGGCCGCGGGGCGGCTCCGCATGATGTGGACCATGCCATGGTGGCGGGACCGGGGCCTGGAGCTTGCACGGGCACGTGGTGTGCCCACTGGTGGACACACCATTGGCGGCAGGTGAGCAGTGGGCCCAGGGTGCGCAAGTGCGGACAGCCAGCAGCGGCTGGCAGGAGGGGGTGGGGTGCGGCTGCATGCGTGCGCAGGAACGGACAGGCGTTGTTGTCGTGTGCTGTGTGATGGACTCTGCCATGATTGACTCTGGCCTCGATTACAGATTGCAGACCTGGTGGCTTGCAGTGTATCCCGGCACGTGGTTGGAGACACACCGGTGGCAGCAGGTGAACAGTGGAGCCTGGGTGCGCAGGGGCGGCGGTGTCTCTCTCTCTCTCCCTTCCTTCCCTCTCTCTCTCACTCACTCTCTCTCTCCCTTCCTTTCCTTCTCTCTCTCTCACTCTCTCTCCCTTCCTTTCCTTCTCTCTCTCTCACTCTCTCTCCCTTCCTTCCCTCTCTCTCTCACTCTCTCCTTTCCTTCTCTCTCTCTCTCTCTCTCACTCTCTCTCCTTTCCTTCCCTCTCTCTCTCCCTTCCTTTCCTTCTCTCTCTCTCACTCTCACTCTCTCTCCTTTCCTTCCATCTATCACTCTCTCTCTCTCTCTCCCTTCCTTTCCGTCTCTCTCTTTCTCTTTCTGCCTTTCTTTCATTCTCTGTTTCTCTGTGTCTCGCTCCTTTGATGTGCGCATGGCACACGTTCTGATTTTGTGCTTTATTTTCCAGGCTGTGACATCGAGATTGTCCCGGACGGACCCGACAGGAGTCTTCCGCATTGGTGTTTTGTTTTGTATTTCAATAAAGTTTTTGGTTGTTACTTCAGTGCTGTGTGACTGTTTCTCATTTACTGGCCACCCATGTGTGTTATTTTTTGTCAATGTGCGTCATCATGCGCTTTTTGTGGCTCTTGTGTCATGCACGGTATGTGTATGTCTGGGGGGTTCGGGGGGGTTGGGGGTGGTGGCAGTGGGTGTTGTGGCCCTCATGGGTATCGGAGCTGCATAATCATTGTCTCCATGGCATCTGTGGGTCTTCAGGTGTGGCTCTTGGCTGGGCTCCTTTTCTTGCTGCAGGTAGTCGTCCTGCTTAACACCAGCAGAAGGCAGGTGTTAAATCCCTGGTGCTACCGCGGCTTATCGCCTGTTTTTGGTTCGCATCGCAGATCTGGCAGTTCGTTGTGAAAGTGGTGTTTTCGTGTGTTTTTGCACGGGAACGCCTACTCTGCATCTCATTAGGGTTAGTTGGTGGTGTCCACCGTGGTGTTAAATTTTGGGGCAGTTGTTGCGGGAATACTGGCGATGTCTGCAGTTTGCACCCGCTTGTGAATGGGGTGTTAAATCTATCTCCACTTTTGATGGGTTAAGGTGGGGATAAATCGGCGGTAGGTCCTTGTGAATATCCCCCTGTGTATTTTGTTTTCACTGTTGAAAGGCTATCTCTCCCATAGGTTAACATAGGAGCTGCTTGGTAACACTTCATCAAGGTAGTTGCTAGTGGGAGCTGATAAAAAATGGAGTTAAGTATACCTGAACTCTAAACTTTAAAAATACATCTTTTAGTAAAGATGGTTTTTATAGTAAGTGTTTGAAAATACCACTTTTAGAAAGTGGGTATTTTCTTGTCTAACCATCCTGTGTGCTTCTGCCTTTTGTCTATTCCCTTTTTGGGTTTAGAGTGACAGGAGTAGTGGATGTGAATTCACACTAAACCGACACAAGGGGGACGAGGGGGTTGAGGGTGTTCTGCCTTTTCTGGGTGAATGTTAGCCAGGCTGAATAGACCTGTCTGCATTTAAAGTAGTGGGAGGAGTTGTTGCTTGCACCTGAATGGACTATGTCTGTCTTCCACAATGCTGTCTCCACCCCCTGGAGTGAGCCTTGCCTGAGGCAGTGGAGCTTTGTTTGTGCCAACTTCAAAGGGAAATGTGGTATAAATATTGGGGCCCTGACCCCAGAACTTTAGATCACTGCTGGACTAAGGAACTTGCCAGGAGGAAGAGCTGAAAGAGTTGTGAGAAGAGGCTTCCACTTTACTGTGTGCTTTGCTGGGTTGGCCTACAGTTGCTGCTTCCGTCTTGGGCAGGGAAAGGACCAGACTGTGCTTTCTGCATCCTAAGTATCTCCAAGGGCTTTATGTAGAGCTTGCCTCCTGTTGGAAGTCTCAGGAAAATCAAAGACTTCAACTTCTACTGGGTACCGGCTTCTGGAACGAGATGATTCAGCTGCCACAGAGGGAAAAGATAACCCAACGCCATCAACGACGCCGCTGCCAGTTCCGTGACCTAAGTGCACCACAGAGTGCACCACCACACTTCACACTGCAACCCTGGTCTCACCGACGACGCAGTTTGATGCCGCCACCGAGCCGGCTGCTTGCACGTGACCTGTGGGCACCGCACTCTGCACCACTTCGCTTCATACCGCTGCCTTGGTATCCCCGACGATGCTGCGATGTCATCACCGATGCCGCTGCCTGCACCGTGACCTGTGGACACCACTGGTGGAGAACACTGAGCACCGTCCCACTTCGCACCGCAGCCCTGGTCTCACTGACGACGACACTCCAAGCTGACATCGACATTGCTGCCTGCACCGTGGTTTGGGGGCACTGCTCGTAGGTTACTCAACGCACTGCCCCATCCCACACTGCAGCCTTGGTCCACTGACACCAGCGCCATCGACTCCACATCGCCAACCGACGCAGCTGCGTGCACCACGACCTTTGGGCCCTGCACACTGCATTGCCCCATCTCACACCGCAGCATTGGGTCTACCAACAACAGTGCTTCAGCAATGACGACGCCGCTGCTTGCATCATGACCTGTCAGCACCGCAGCGAGCACTGCCCTGCTTCACATCGCAGCCCTGGTCTCACCGCTTCCACTGGGCAAATATCACCAAGCCGCTGCCTGCCCTGTGACCTGAGGGCACCGCACGTCGCACCACTCCGCTTGACACCGCAGCTCCGACGCTGGAGATCCTGACTTCAAAATCAAGGATTTTGACCTGCAACGCGTGTGACTTCAAGGGCCTGACGGCTCCTGCACCGACTCCCAGAACCGACGTCTGCCGACGCCGCTCCTCCGGAGCTCACCGCAAGGTCCAATGCCCTACATCTCCAAAGGTACTGTTTTGCAGGTCTTCCCAACACCGTAGCTGGCCTGTGATGCCCAGTCAGACAGAGCTGTTTGGATTTGTTGTTCACGATGTCCTAATAGCCCCGAACGGAGCTATCAACTTCAAGGAACTGTATTTTAAGTCTATTTTTGCATATTGATATTTCTAAGAACTGTATTGTGGATTTTTGTCATTTTTAGTCTTGTTTTGCACAGATGAAATATTTGATATTTTTCTAAAACTGGCATGGTGTCCTTTTGTAGTGTTTTCACTGTATTACTGCTGGTTATGTGCAAATGCTTTACGCACGTCCTCTGAGATAAGCTTGACTGCTCATGCCAAGCTTCCAAGGGGGTGAGCAGAGGTTATTTTAGATGTGTATCCTCCTTATGCTGACTAAGAAGAAGGGTCCCTACTTGGACAGGGTAACAACCTGCCAACTAGAGACCCCAATTTCCAACAGAATGTTACTACAATGCTCTCCAATTCAGACTTTTATTTTCCTTATTATAATTTTGCGCCTGCCATGTACATACTCTGTAGTGATTAAACTGTTTATTCACAGCAGAGTATGCAAGAGCGCTCGAGTGGTATATGCAGTGGTTTCTAAAGTTTAAAAACACTATATATCCCTCAGTGCCCTTACATACTCTACAGTGAATAAAACTTTTAATCACTGCATAATATCCAAGGGCGCTAAGCGGTATGTAGTTGTTTCTAAACTTTAGAAACAACTTCATAATTTTTAATTCCACAGAATTTTAATTTATCAGTAAGTTTGCATTACAATATGTTGGAAGGTAGTTTATTAGTAGGTGCAGGTAGGTACCTACTACTAGTAATAACTCCACAATCACAAATAAGGTCCAGTCAAGTCTCAATAAATTATCCTTGTTCAACCCTTAGTAGCTTGGCTGATGAGCAGTCAGTCTTAACTTGGAAGACAGGCGTGTAAAGCATTTAATAACACCAAGAAAGTAAATAAGTAAGACACAACACACAATAAAAATCCAACATCAATTTGTAACAATAGAGAATATTTTTAGCTTTAAAATGACATGTAAATGACACACATCCAATGTAGGGAACAGGTTACATGAATTTTTAAAGATAATATGCAAAAATTAGCTTTCTAGCACCTAAAAGTGTAAAGTGTCAACCGCAGCTATTTGCTCGTGCTGGACCGGGATGAAGTCAAAGTTCCAGGCCGACCACGATGGAATGTGGGTTGGAAAGGCAGAGTGGTTGGGGCTGGTCAAGTTTTTACGTTCGCACGTAGTCACTTTTTTGGTTCTGTTTCTGCCGATTTTGAGTGGTTGTCTTCACCAATCTGGCTTTCAGTTCGATGATGGTGGGCTACTGCAGTGTGATGCCTCAGTAATTCCAAAGCAAACACAAGGAGATGATGGACGGAGCGCTGAAACTTTTCAGACACTCACCCCCAGTCACAGATCTAGGTTGAATTCATCATCGTTCTTTAGCTCACTTCGCCACCCCAGTTCAGACACAGCTATATGCAAATCAGTCTTGACCTTTTGCCTCATGGGAACAGTCCAGCCCGAACTGCCAAGCCATGTCTTCCCTGGACCGGAAACAAGCATCCTGGGACCGGTTTCGGGCTAACAGCCCTCATCAGCCTGGCTAGCTTGAATCCAGTGGCAAAGTGAGCAAGGGACCCACGTCTGGGCATACCCTGCCAACTTAGGGCGAAAAAAACAAACACAAGGAGATGATGGACGGAGCGCTGAAACTTTTCAGACACTCACCCTCAGTCACAGATCTGGGTTGAATCCATCATCGTTCTTTAGCTCACTTCGCCACCCCAGTTCAGACACAGCTATATCCAAATCAGTCTTGACCCTGTGCCTCATGGGAACAGTCCAGCCCGAACTGCCAAGCCATGTCTTCCCTGGACCGGAAACAAGCATCCTGGGACCAGTTTCGTTCTAACAGCCCTCATCAGCCAGGCTAGCTTGAATCCAGTGGCAAAGTGAGCAAGAGACCCACGTCTGGGCATACCCTGCCAAATTAGGGCGAACAAAGCAAACACAAGGAGATGATGGACGGAGCGCTGAAACTTTTCAAACATTCACCCCCAGTCACAGATCTGGGTTGAATCCATCATCGTTCTTTAGCTCACTTCGCCACCCCAGTTCAGACACAGCTATATGCAAATCAGTCTTGACTATGTGCCTCATGGGAACAGTCCAGCCCGAACTGCCAAGCCATGTCTTCCCTGGACCGGAAACAAGCATCCTGGGACCAGTTTTGTGCTAACAGCCCTCATCAGCGGGGCTAGCTTGAATCCAGTGGCAAAGTAAGCAAGGGACCCACGTCTGGGCATACCCTGCCAACTTAGGGCGAACAAAGCAAACACAAGGAGATGATGGACGGAGCGCTGAAACTTTTCAGACACTCACCCCCAGTCACAGATCTGGGTTGAATCCATCATCGTTCTTTAGCTCACTTCGCCACCCCAGTTCAGACACAGCTATATGCAAATCAGTCTTGACCCTGTGCCTCATGGGAACAGTCCAGCATGAACTGCCAAGCCATGTCTTCCCTGGACCGGAAACAAGCATCCTGGGACCGGTTTCGGGCTAACAACCCTTATCAGCCAGGCATGCTTGAATCCAATGGCAAAGTGAGCAAGGGACCCACGTCTGGGCATATCCTGCCAACTTAGGGCGAACAAAGCAAACCCAAGGAGATGATGGACGGAGCGCTGAAACTTTTCAGACACTCACCCCCAGTCACAGATCTGGGTTGAATCCATCATCGTTCTTTAGCTCACTTCACCACCCCAGTTCAGACACAGCTATATGCAAATCAGTCTTGACCCTGTGCCTCATGGGAACAGTCCAGCCCGAACTGCCAAGCCATGTCTTCCCTGGACCGGAAAAAAGCATCATGGGACCGGTTTCGGGCTAACAGCCCTCATCAGCCAGGCTAGCTTGAATCCAGTGGCAAAGTGAGCAAGGGACACACGTCTGGGCATACCCTGCCAACTTAGGGCGAACAAAGGAAACACAAGGAGATGATGGACGGAGCGCTGAAACTTTTCAGACACTCACCACCAGTCACAGATCTGGGTTGAATCCATCATCGTTCTTTAGCTCACTTCGCCACCCCAGTTCAGACACAGCTATATGCAAATCAGTCTTGACCCTGTGCCTCATGGGAACAGTCCAGCCCGAATTGCCAAGCTATGTCTTCCCTGGACCGGAAACAAGCATCCTGGGACCGGTTTCGGGCTAACAGCCCTAATCAGCCAGGCTAGCTTGAATCCAGTGTCAAAGTGAGCAAGGGACCCACGTCTGGGCATACCCTGCCAACTTAGGGCGAACAAAGCAAACACAAGGAGATGATGGACGGAGCGCTGAAACTTTTCAGACACTCACCCCCAGTCACAGATCTAGGTTGAATCCATCATCGTTCTTTAGCTCTTCGCCACCCCAGTTCAGACACAGCTATATGCAAATCAGTCTTGACCCTGTGCCTCCTGGGAACAGTCCAGCCCGAACTGCCAAGCCATGTCTTCCCTGGACCAGAAACAAGCATCCTGGGACCGGTTTCGGGCTAACAGTCCTCATCAGCCAGGCTAGCTTGAATCCAGTGGCAAAGTGAGCAAGGGACCCATGTCTGGGCATACCCTGCCAACTTTGGGCGAACAAAGCAAACACAAGGAGATGATGGATGGAGCGCTGAAACTTTTCAGACACTCACCCCCAGTCACAGATCTGGGTTGAATCCATCATCGTTCTTTAGCTCACTTCGCCACCCCAGTTCAGACACAGCTATATGCAAATCAGTCTTGACTATGTGCCTCATGGGAACAGTCCAGCCCGAACTGCCAAGCCATGTCTTCCCTGGACCGGAAACAAGCATCCTGGGACCAGTTTTGTGCTAACAGCCCTCATCAGCGGGGCTAGCTTGAATCCAGTGGCAAAGTAAGCAAGGGACCCACGTCTGGGCATACCCTGCCAACTTAGGGCGAACAAAGCAAACACAAGGAGATGATGGACGGAGCGCTGAAACTTTTCAGACATTCACCCCCAGTCACAGATCTGGGTTGAATCCATCATCGTTCTTTAGCTCACTTCGCCACCCCAGTTCAGACACAGCTATATGCAAATCAGTCTTGACCCTGTGCCTCATGGGAACAGTCCAGCAGGAACTGCCAAGCCATGTCTTCCCTGGACCGGAAACAAGCATCCTGGGACCGGTTTCGGGCTAACAGCCCTTATCAGCCAGGCATGCTTGAATCCAATGGCAAAGTGAGCAAGGGACCCACGTCTGGGCATATCCTGCCAACTTAGGGCGAACAAAGGAAACACAAGGAGATGATGGACGGAGCGCTGAAACTTTTCAGACACTCACCCCCAGTCACAGATCTGGGTTGAATCCATCATCGTTCTTTAGCTCACTTCGCCACCCCAGTTCAGACACAGCTATATGCAAATCAGTCTTGACCCTGTGCCTCATGGGAACAGTCCAGCCCGAATTGCCAAGCCAAGTCTTCCCTGGACCAGAAACAAGCATCCTGGGACCGGTTTCGGGCTAACAGCCCTAATTAGCCAGGCTAGCTTGAATCCAGTGTCAAAGTGAGCAAGGGACCCACGTCTGGGCATACCCTGCCAACTTAGGGCGAACAAAGCAAACACAAGGAGATGATGGACAGAGCGCTGAAACTTTTCAGACACTCACCCCCAGTCACAGATCTGGGTTGAATCCATCATCGTTCTTTAGTTCACTTCGCATTTGCCTCAGTAATTACTGCAGGTTTTTGTCTTCATCGTAGAAGAGCTCTGGAGCTTTCAGCGGGGCACACCTGCAAATCAGGTCGAGTCAAGGTTCAATGTCGCCGATTTGACTCTCGTTGTCAAGGTCAGTGGACCTATGGAGTTTTTTTCCAAACAGTTGTCCAAAAGAAGGTCTCTTGAGGGTCCACAACACCAACCAAGGGTCCAAAAGTTCTGACTTGCCTCTTGGGGGTTGGGGACTATAATTCCCACATTGCACCTGGTCAAATTCAGTAAAGTCCAGGTGAAGCTGGTCAGCTGGGTTTGTCCTCATCGGAGTTGATGCACTTTTCTTACTGTTTCTGGAAGCCAGGCAAAGACCTCTTTTGTGAAACATTGAGTATACAAGAGGTGCGATCCTTGTGAGTGCAGTCCCCTCTTTGTGCAGACCAAGGGTTCAGCAGGGCAGTCCTTCTTCTTCGCTTGTCTTCAAGCAGGGATCTGAGGTGCTGTGCTGCTCTCCCATATTTATACCTGTTTCTGGGCTGGCAAGATGGGGGGTACCCCTAACCAATTGGGTTCAAGCTCCTACCCTCTGTGATGACTACTTCCTTAGAAGTGTGGCATATTTGTGTAACAGAATGCACTTCTTACTCAAAATCAAAATGGAAATAATCTCCCCTGGGAGTTCAGGTCAGGCTAACCCAACCCACAGGTGTGGATAACTTTTCCCTACATTCCTCTTCCAGCCCTTCTTCTAATTGAATTACATGGTCTCCCATCTGGCTGTGGGTGCAGGAACTGGGGGTGGGCCTTGTTCCTGTACTATCTGTCCTTCTCCCTTTAAAGACCGGTTTGCCTACCCAGCCCCCTTCCTGTTCTGGAATCTGCAGCAGTAGATCTCATCCCACCAGATGGTCTCTTTGTTTCAGCCCAGGCCACTACTACACACCTGTAGGAAAGTGCCCCTTTTGCATAGTTACTCTCCAACTTTTCCCAGATACCTAATGCCAACTTGACTGAGTATGTGCTGGGATACTGTTAACCAGGCCCCAGCACCTGTGTTCTTTGTTACCCAGAATTAGCACACCTCTGGGCCACCTTTAAGCCCCTTGTGAAAGGTACCCCTAGTACCAAGGGCCTTGTGACCAGTGGGGGGCTCTGAGGGCTGCGCATATATTATGCCACCCTCAGAGGCCCCTCACCTTAACACCCACACATGGCCAGAGCAGGCTGCGTGTTTTGGTGCAGACCAAACTGAAGAGTCGACATGTCACATATCCCTGTGTGCCATGCCCACCAACACTGCCCGTGGTATGGGTAGTCACCCTTCTAGCAGGCCTTACAGCCCTAAAGGCAGGGTGCGCCATACCACAGTTGAGGGCATTATGCCCCTACAGTGCCTGTGCCATTCACAGACATTGCAAGTGCAGTGGAGCCATTTTTAGTATGTGGGCTGTTAGTTTTTCAAAATGAACTGCATAGCTCCATGATGGCTTTACTGAAGTCTGTGAAGTATGATATGAAACTTTACAGCACATTAAACTCACACTGATGCCAGTGTTGGACTTAATGAAAAAAGCACACAGAGGGGGCGTGTCCAAGATGGTGGCGGAGTAGGTCGCATCTCCGCCAGGCAAACAGGCCGAGAAGTCCAAGAGCGGTGTGGGAGGCGCCCGAGACGCGACTGCCTAGTGGCCTGAGGTGTCCTGCAGCACCAGGCCCCTGCGGATTCTGTGGCAGCAGCTGCGGGCCCCCGGCGTGGTGAACTGACCAGTGCGGAGTGGAAAGGCCGGATCTCGAGCAACTCTTCATCTTCATCCTCCAGTCGGTGGTTCCCTTTGACCAGTTTTCTGGCTCCAGGCTGGAGCCCTTTTTCGTGACCAACATCCTCCATTGAAAAGCATTGGGCTCCCGACACCTCCTGCACCCGACCGCCCCCGCGCCGCAGGTTGTTTTGACTTGGTGGCAACCTAGGACCCCTTTGCCCTCATCTTAACCCTAGGAGCTTGGCTCTTGAGGCCGAGTAGCCTGCCCGTGAGCAGCCCCCAACTAAGGTCCCCCCTAGCCCCATTGGCTAACATTGGCACCCTGCACTCTGCACCCGGCCGCCCTAGTGCCGCTGGAGGTGCCCCATGAGGTCCAACCTGAACCTTGGGGAACCTTGGATCTACCCCCCAAAAACACGAATCCTAAATCCATTTAATCACATGTAAACTAACGCTTTGTTTTCTCCATAGTACCAAATGGTGGGTTTTCTCTGAAAATTCTTCTAAGTGTTGAACTTTCTTTTACTGCACCAAAAAGTAACTTAGTGCCTTGAAAATAGTTAACCTGTTTCCTAATGTCCTGTGTTGCTTAGACTGTGTTATGAGTTTGTTTCATGCCAAACTAGAAAAGTAATTGCAAAGTAATCTAAATGTAATTTAGAATTAATTTCAAGTGTTTTTGAACAGCTTACAAAGCATTTTGTCAACTGCAAAGTTCACTGTCTTTTGAAAATTAACATTGTATGAAGAATTTATCTTACCTGCTACTAAGTAAATCTTGGTTCTAGAAATAAAACAACAAAATAATATTTTTTATACAAACACTTGGTCTGGATTCAGTCTTTGAGTGTGTGACATCATTTCTTGCCTGAGTGTTTACAAGAAAATGCTTAACACTACTCTCCTGATAAGCCTGACTGCTCAACCACACTACCACAAAAGAGAGTAAGGTATTATCTACATTAGCCTTTGCTATAACTCTGGGGATCCACTGGACTCTGTGCATACTATACCTTACTTTGCTATAGTATATACAGAGCCAGCTTCCTACAATACCTAATGAGGAGCAGCTTGGCTCAGCCTGCCAAAGGCTGGCCAATCAGAAGAGGCTGCTACAGGGATGCTTTTACTAACTTCAGGAAAGCAAGTTCTAAAACTACTTTCCTGCAATATTTATAATAAATTTCACCCTGTCAATTTCTTAGATTTATTGTAACTATTATTTTGATACTTTGAATTATTGTTCTAGCTCACTCCTGTCGAAATGTAGACTTTATTAAAGTTTAATAATGCCTTCCTATATTTTCCTATAAAGCTAGCAACACTACTATGGAGAAAAACAAAATTGGCAGTTTTTCCTGCACCAGGGCATATAAACATCTTTTATAAGGTCCCTGCTTTTTATAACAAGTCAGCCTACCCTTGGGGCACCTAAGACAGGCTTTAGGGGTGACTTATATGTAATAAAATGGTCGTTTTAGACTTTGGAAGTACTTTTAATTCCAAACTCGAATTTGGACACAGTATTATTCTAAAAGCAGCCTGCAAGGCAGGGCTGGCTTTAAATTGACAACAGACACCACAGCAGTGCACACTTAAGTGCATTAAATCCACTGGGGTCTCTAAACCTAAATGCCCTACCATATACTAGGGACTTACAGGTAAGTTATTAAAAACCAATTGTAATTACACCTAATTATCATATACCTTTTAACAGAGCACTTGACCTAAGCCTGGTTAGCTGAACCCAGGGCACAATCAGAGTCAGTAACCACAAGTATCAGTAAAAACATGGGGGCATATTTACGTTCCCTGGCGCATCCCTGCATATCAGCAGGGATGCGCCAGGGAAAATGCGTCACGCAAGTTTACCCTTGCGCCACGTCCGATGCGCCGCATTTACAATGCGGCGCATCGTGCGCTAGGATAAGCAGATGCGTGACGCATCTGCCGGCGGAAGGTTGGTGCAGTGCTGAAGTTGTGTCGCAAGCGCGACGCAGCTCCAGCACTGTTCCAACCTTCCTATTCCTAACATGGTGCGTCAATCCTTACGCCTGCTTGAAGCAGGCGTAAGGATTTGACGCACCAGCGTCGGAAAAGTGACTGCGTGAAATCTTGTAGATTTCACTACGTCACTTTTCCGAGGCGTTCCTGCGCCGGAACGCCCCCCCCCCCTGTGCCGGTACGCCCACATGAAACCTGATGCAGGTTTCATGTGGTTCAGGGGTTTACTACGTGACGCATCTCCCTAGATGCGTCACGTTGTAAATATAGCGCAACACGGCGCATGGTTTGCGTCGCCGCTGCGTCACATGCGTGATGCAACGGCGGCGCAAAAGTGGCTCAAGGGACTTGTAAATATGCCCCATGGTGGTGATCAGGGTAAAAAGGATGACTTTGTCTCACAAGAGTAATGCAAATTACCAAAATTCCTCCAATTCTGCCGGCAGAAATATAAAACTCCACCAAGGCATGGTAAATATCCAGCACAACTTTGCCAATCAACAACTTTGCAAAAAAAAAAAAGAAATGAAACAAAAGTTATGATATTATGTAATCCCCTCACAGTCTAATGAAAACATCTTCAGGAGAACAAAAACAATGGTTAGATGCATTCATTTGAATCTTGGGAACCTAATGAAGAAAAACAACAAGCTAAAAAACATACTATGATTTCAGGAAGTAAATCAGACAATTACTTTTAAAGCCAAAAATACTTGCAAGCTTAATTAGAAATATGTGTATGAGTATTTAAACTATTTTAATATATTCTAAATATAAAGTATATATATTCCACTGCATTGTTGTAAATGGTTTTTTTAAAGTATTTTTTAGGAATAGATCACAACCCTGATGAAGACTTTATAAACACAGAGTACCACAGATGAGGTTGAAATGCAACACTTTGACGGGATGTACTTGAGGTGCATTTTGATTCATGAACAGAGGTACTCTATGAGACTGCAGTTTGCAAATATCCTTACGAGTATATAAACCAAGTAGGCCCCTCTGCCATCATTTGGACATATTCGAGGTACTATGATAGAGATCTTTTCTCCAATCTCGCCTTTATGTTTAAAAACGTAAGAGTTATTGTGCAATGATCCCAGGTTTGCTGGTGAATAATGTTTCCAATGTATTTATATGTATTGGTTCTAAGAATAACGGAAAATTACACATAACAAATAATGATAAACTCTGCAGTTTCTGGCTGGCTGGAACGCATCAAACCCAGAGAGAATCCATTGTCCTAAATAGGATGAGTACGATACACTTGTCTGATAGCATGTGCTCACCCTTGGGTAGCTTGATGCAGAGCAGTCAGGCTTATCCGGAGGGTCAAAGTGTAAAGTATTGGGACTACACCATCCTCACAACAAACTGAGTACACTACAAAAAGACTCCAAACCGTATGTATAATAAACTGGTCTTTTTATTACACACTCATTGAAATCAAAACGACGTATACATTGGATATATAATTTACAGTTATGTGCAATTGTCAAACTCTCCCATTAGCTGCAGAACAGCATGAACATATATGTACTAGTCATAGGTGTTCACTGGCCCCATTAACCCCTCAGCCTCGTATACAACAATATAAACCCATGTGCTTACTTCTCCCGAGGTGTTCATGATCCAAGCAATCCCTCCCACATCAAAAGCGACAGAAACATATATGCAGGCTGTTCAGAGGTATTTCAGTTTTCCTCTAACACATTAGCATAAACCACGGCATTCCCAATATCGCATACCTATACGGTTGCAATGGTCAAGAAATCACAGGTTTTGACTACCCCTTGTGATCCAGCCCCTCAGGCACTCAAACTACACCAGCCAACGATACATGTTGCACCCACTGGCAATACTTAGATTTGATTGTCGGACCACCTAGAGCGAAAGGAAACAGTTACTTAGTTTCGTTCCTCCAGATTAGGCCTTTAGGAAACCAGCGGCAACTTCATGAGTGCGGGATCACAATCTACCCAGTAGGCAAAAGACTGCGACACAGGAAGCTGGCGCACTTCCAAATTGGAGAAATATTTCCCCTCATTCAGAGGTGCGAACTGCAGTTGCTCCAGGCAGCCAGCCATGGGTGCATATAAGGCACATCGTGACCCCTCATGTCCAGTCACGATAGTACCAACAACAGAGTACCTTGTGGCATGTGTCCGGGGAGAGGGAGCCAGTGACCTCAGATGGATGGAGGCCGTGATGTCAGGCACTGTCATCCTCCCAATCTGGAGGTCAGAGGCAGTCTAGGCTGTCAGCTCGAGTCCCGAGGAGTCAAACATCCCCCAACACCGCTCGGTCACCACACGCTACAGAGTGTGAGCTAGCACAGGTTTCCAATTGCAAGCACAGGTTCCTCGGACTCGGCAAGCTTCCCCAGCACTCCTCAAACTCCTGATGTTCCAGTACCCCAGTTGGCCCGCTGATCTTTACGAGCACATTCCTCTGCACAATGTGATTACGGCATACGTCAGGATGATCATTGTCCCAACCGACGACCACTTCCACCCATTTCTGCTGCACCCTGGGCTGTCTTTACGATCTCATGGAGATGGGTAGATCCTTTCTGTCCCTGGGATCTCATGGACAGGAGGCCAGCCAACTGGGCCTTGGAGAGTGCTTAGGGACCCGGGCCACAACAGGCGGGGTTTAGCCACTCTCTTGCAGCGCTAAGAGACCTGTCGGTGAACATGCGCTTTATAAATCCCAGTTAAATAAATAAATAAATAAATTAGCTGCAGGCCAGCAACATCCAAGCAAAATTCACCAAGTGATAGTCCCCTTCCTGGAGCACAGCAACCCCCAGGACACCACAAGTCTGCGGATAATCCAGTTGCAGACTCTCCTGCCCATTGGTTCCTCTTGTCGATGTTCCAGAGTCGAACCAGAGTAGTATGGTTCCAATCCCAAAAGCGTTTCTAACTCCTTAGGGTGGAGCCCCAGTAGTTCTACACACAATGGCCTTTGAAGATGAGATCAGTTCAAAAGGGCACCTTTAAAATGCATAGTCCCTCTCTCAATATTGTCCTGTCTGCCATCCTATATTTTAGTGGGGACCGTCCCCTTGTAATGCAGGTGCCAATTCCACCCAGTGGTATCCATCCCAGGAAGGCACCTCAGAATTAGAGGTCCGCAGATTCCCTTGAGCACCTAGTTTATGGCCTTATATCAGGGATGCACAGATGTAGCTGAGCTGTCCCCCACGCACCCAGATGTGGATTGGAGACAGGCTGACAGGGTCACAGTGCCATGAGCAAAGAAATGCCCGCTTTCCCAAAGTGGCATTTCCTCATTAGTAATGTTGAATCCACTCGCACGACAGGAGAGAATTTGCCATTGCTTACTCAATGATATCATACACTATACTGCTACCCTTCTGCAAGTAGGAAATACCACTCAATAGATTTACTATTCTTAACTCTACATCTACGTAGTTTGAACGTAGATGTAGAGTTAAGAATAGTAAATCTATTCTTACATATTTGCACTTACCATCTCAATATTTTGGTCCTCGATATTTTTGACACGGTATCCAGTCCACACAATATTTTTGGTTCTGATACTCTGCCAGTAATCCAGATGGGACAGCTCCATCAAGTTCAGGCTAAAATTGTGCCTAGGTCCTAGTCAACCATGAACGTATACTTTACATTTCCACTTTACTTTTTCAAGGTGCTTTATGCCACAAATATATGAATATTCATATTGACAGATCGTGGTAACTGATGTTTAGCGTCTTTTTACTCATTACATTTTTATCTATGTTTCTAAAAGGGTTTGAGAATTTTACTTTTTTGTCTTCTTGACTTTATAATTATTGCCACTGCTTGAACTTGTTAGAGAGCACATTTTGCTATTTCATTTGTAGGGGTGCATTATAATCATGGGTAGTCTGCACCTACAATAATCCTTTATTGTATTAACTTAGGCCATTAGAGCTTGAACTGTAATAACGTGAAAGGTGACGTGTTAGGGATATTTTCAATGTAAACATGAAGAAATCAACAGTGTGTCTACGTATGTTTAGTTGTAAACATTAACATGCAGAATTCGTACAAGTCGCTGACAAATACCCACACAATTGATGGGCTTATGTAACGTGTTACTTTAGATATGTTCAGTAAATTGTGTTTATTTGATGTGTAATTTCATGAGGCCATGTGCCGTTTCTTATGTTGACCGATTTCTGTAGGCCTGAATTGTATTTTTCCTCTGGAAGCTCTAGCACTAGATTTACTAGGGAATTTCTTGTGCATGTTGGATTTGTTCTTTCTCACGTTTCTGTTGCAAGTGGAGAATTCATGCTTGTTAGCTAGAATAATGTCTTTGTTTTAGGAGTTAGGCTTCGGGAGGAGAGGATACATTGAACGTTGATACTGATACTAAAGAACTGTTGTACTTTCTCATCGGAGTAAGCCTGGGAATCAAGGTCATCTCGCCAATGCCTGAGAGCATCGCTGCCGTGTGGAAAATAACCTACAAAGAGGTGGCTTGACTGGATGATGTGATGCTGCAATGCATCTTGAGATACTACCTGTGAGAGTGATGTATCGAAGTTAGCGACCGTGTCCGGAGACTTCTGCCTTGCCTTGAGAAAGAGAGCATCTTAGAATGAGCTCTGTAGCTTTATGCTATTTGACCCATTTAAACGTAAAGAGACTTCTTAGGAAGACTTCACGCGCTGACACCTTTATGGATCTTGCCTTGGGAAATGCTAAGTAGGGATGTCATGCTAGTTGTAGTATTGACAAAAAAGGGAGACACAAGGAAAATGGGCGTTTATCAGAAGGTCCAGCATACGTGCCCAACTACCATAAACAAGAGAAGTAGTATGCAGTTCCTGAAAAGTTCGTGTAAGTAACCGGCAGAGAGAGGCTACGAAAAGTTTAATTAGCCAGAAAGGGGACGGGGAATTCCTCCTTTCGGATAAAGTACCCTCACACACCCAGCCCGCTGGGTGTCATGCTTTATCATCGGGCATGCTCCTCGTCGGGTCGGCGGTGCAATACCCGACGGGCACCCTCAGTGGGGGCTCTTTGGCGGAGATCGTTTTATCCTTGCCGTATGGTGCGTGTGTGTGAGGGGCTCTAAGGTGTAGAGGTGTAATATGTGAAGAAGTGCATTAAAACAGGGGACGGTGGTCAGGGCCACTTCTTTAATAATCCTGCCTCCTACCCTGATTAAAAAGGTGTATAGCGGCTAGCTACAGTGATGTTGCAGCTAGTGGCTATAATAAGGTCAACATGTTTCTTGCCTATCAGTCCCGAAACGGGATCAAGCGGCAATTCTTCAGGACCAGGGAATAAATAAAAAAACAAAAAAACACAGTGGTACAAGATCTACACTAGTGTTTGGTATGGTGGTGTAATAACCTAAAAATTACCAGTTCACTCGCACCATCGGCGGGAGGTCCGTAGGTGCTGTAGCCAATCTAGAAAAAAGAACATTTGTGAAACCAACCGGTCACTTATTAACAGAACATGAGCACAGATGGTATCAATTCCAGTGCTGTTGATTGTAATAGGCTCTGACCACATATGATCAAGTTAGCCCCAGAAGGTCGTGTGAGTCATATATTGGACTTGATTCATTCAAGGTTAAAAATTAATTAAAAATAGCAGCAGAGATAAAACATACTGGGATGGCTATCAAGGATAGTAGTACATGGACTTCCATTTCGGCCACTCACCTAATCAGTAAGTGGAAATGGCCTCATCGGTCGTCGGCAGTGAAATGAGCGCGTTTAATCAACGCGTGGTTTCCTAAATGCGAGAGTGTAAAGATGCTCGTTGTAATCAAAACATTCTCAAAGAGTGAAAAAATGCATGGTGGACCCTGAAGGACCCAGCGGTCAATAATCACAAAAGCGGTGCATCGCCCCACAGATTCTTCAAGGTACGGGTGAATTACCATCAGGAACTCACTATGCACCCAGCCAGGTATGAGAGCGGGCGTAGCGGTGGCGGTATAGTATCCTCCAATGTCGGAGGTGTCCCGTTTTCCCCAGACTCACCACCGCGTCCCTCCCAGTGTATTGGCAGCTGAAGGCCAAATGGCGCTAGGAGACTAGGTAATCACTAGTACCTTAACAGTATAGGCTTGTTGGGGTTAACGGGATGACCACAAGTTTGCTTCCTATCGAGCGTTGGTGGGTCTTACCTTGGTCATTGGTTCCGTAGCAGAAAGGAATGCATACTTACAGAAACTCGCGCCCACTCGGCGGAAAAACCTAACCCAGACTGCCAGACCCGGAAGGTTACTGCCAGCACGGTTCTTGCTGCAGATAACATGACGGAGCAGGTGCGTCTGGGCGGCATCACGCTCGTAGCGCGGTAGCTGGAATGTAAGACACCCCCGTGTGGAAGGTAAGAAGTGGCGGCCATCTTAAGTGAGTGAAAATTCTCATGTCAAAATTAGGCGCCATATTGGAGAGGTGCATGAAAATGAAGGAACGCTCCAGTATTGAATATGGGAAATTACGGATAGCTTAAGGGAATGGTGGTCCTAACAGAACTAAAGACGCCATCAAGGGGTGACGTTTAAAGGTGGTAAATCACTCCCTACTTGCAGTGGCAAAATGGTGGGGTGACAAAGTATTGTAGCAGTTGTGGCACTCACGTTTGAGAGTTATTAATAGTGCTCCATGGGATGTCTTCGTTCAGGCCATTTTTGTCAGAGCATAATCGATGGACCCAGCGTTGTTCAATTTTAAACAGGGCCGAGGGGTTAATAGAAATGTGAGCCTCCAACACCACCCACCTAAGGGTCTCACATGAGTGGTTGTTGGTTAGGAAATGAGTGTACAATCGTGTAGTGGTTTTGCGGCACCTGATGTTACTTTTATGCTCGGTAATCCGAGTTTTGACAGGTCTAGTTGTCATTCCCACGTATCGGAGGCCACATGGGCATGACAACAGATAAATGCAGTTAGCAGTGTTACAGTTAGTGTGTCTCCTCATGTGCCAAGTGAAGTTATCATTCAAGGATATCTCTTTAGTCTGTTTGGTCTGGGGGCACACCGAACAAGACCCACAGGGGTAGTGGCCCACGACAGGTGGTAAATCCCATAGGTTTCTTTGGGTTTGATTAGTCTTTAGCTTGGGTCTTGTATGCACTAGTAGGTCTTTCAAATTGCTCGTTCTTTTGAATGCAAATCTCGGGGCTGGTAGTGTGAGATTACCTGTATTCAAAATGCCCCAATGTTTGCGTATGGCATTTCTAATCTGTGTGGACGCAGGGGTGTAGGACGTAACACATGTTATTACATCTGTTGGGATTTTTTCACTCTTTTCCAACAGTGCCTCTCTATTATTATTTCTTGCTCTTTTCATGGCCACAGACACAGAGCATTGTGGATACTCTCTTTTGCGTAAGTCTGACGCTAGATTGGCAGCCTTTGCTTTGTAGTCATCCACTGATGTACAATTCCTCCTAATCCGGAGAAATTGACCTAATGGGAGGTTGTTCTTTAGAGCCCTTGGGTGGTGACTACTAAAAAGCAGAAGGCTAATGCAGTCAGTGGGTTTCTTGTGTAGTGTAGTAGTTAAGGTGCCTGAAGAGAGATTTATATTCAGGTCTAAGAAGGGCACTGTTGAATTGGAGATGTTATGTGTGAATTTTAGATAAGGGTTCAAAGTATTGATCCATTGACAGAATTGGTCACAGCTGTTCTTATCACCTTTCCAAAAAACCAAAATATCGTCAATGTATCTTTTCCACACAACCAGGTTGTTGGCATAGGGGTTGCTGTGGTGCAAAATGAACCTAGATTCAAAGGCTGCCACATAGAGACAGGCCACACTCGGAGCGAATGTGCTACCCATGGAAGTGCCTTGTGTTTGGTGGTAAAGGCTTTGGTTATATTCAAAGAAATTTTCTTTCAATGCCAGGGTAGCACATTCTATCACAAATGGTATTGGTGTGGGCGATGTCCAGTCAGATGAACTCAGTACATCCTCAATGACCTCTAGAGTGGCGCGTTGGGGTATGTTGGTATATAGCGCTTCCACATCTAGGGTCATTAAGAAATCAATTTCATTTTGGTTGGGACAGTCATTGATAAGTTGCAGTACCGACGTTGTATCCAGTAAAAAGGCTGGAGTCTGTTTCACTAGTGGTTGCAGGAAATAATCACAGAATTTAGAGAGTGGTTCCAGCAGAGATCCTATTCCTGAGACAATAGGTCTTCCGGGCACCGGGCTAATGCCCTTGTGCACCTTGGGTAGGATGTAGAAGTACGGTGTTTTCGGATTTTTGTTATCAAAAATTCAGACTCATTTTTGAAATCCACCCCTCTGTCTCTGCAGTGAAAACCATCGTCGATATTATGGTAGATAGTCTTTTAGTAGGATTCTCAGTGATAGGGGTGTAGTGCCGTTCATTGTTAAGTTGACGTAAACACTCAGTGTTATAGTCGACAGTAGACATTATTACAGTTGCAACCCCCTTATCTGCCTGTTTTATGGTAACAGTAGGGTTGTCAACTAGAGACTTGACGGCTACCCATTCTGCTTTTGACAGGTTGTTGAAGGGCACATTTGGATTGATGTCTTTAAGTTCCTTGAGCACAGCCTGCTCAAAGGTGAGGACCTCGTTGGATACCATACTACTATTTGGGGTAAAGGTAGATGGATTCCGCAGTCCTGTGTCATTGTTTTCCGGTCTAGGTTTGTCATGGAAGAAGGTGTTTAGTCTAACTTTGCGAAAGAGATTATGGATTTCGCAGTGGTCTCTAAAATGGTCTGGTCTCGGTGTAGGGACAAAACCGAGACCTTTCCATAAGACCTCGTGTTCTGTTGTGGTCAAGTGTCTGTGTGAGAGGTTAATAATTAAATCCTTTTCCCTCTCGACGTACTCCGGTTACTTACACAAACTTTTCAGGAACTGCATACTACTTCTCTTGTTTATGCTAGTTGTAGTGTAAGGACAGATTAATGCTTTATACTCACGAACTCCCATGAAGTGGAATCTAGACATCTGCGCTGTTATTTTCTGCATTCTGGTCCTCGAACTGATTATTCTGTGCATGCTGCACTGCCTTAACTTCACCCGTAGGTTTGGCTTTGTATCAGTTCCAATGTATTTCTACACCCTCATCTTGAGGTGCTTGTATGTCCAATTGTTCTTGGCTTTGTATAAACTAACTAAATCTAATTGTGAGTCTGTGATTCTTCGGAGTCATAGTTCATTGGAACTGTAATGAGTGATTGGCTAGCGATTTCTCTCCCCTCCACACTTTCATGCTGAGAAAAAGAGTCATCGACCGGGGGTTACAGAGAAGACCTAGAACGTGGTACCTTGTTCCTTCAAACCTAAACACATTTCTGTGAGAATTGTCTGCTGTTAATACCATAGCTACCATGGATGGACAGAATTGCACTGAAAACTGTGGGGCATATTATCAACAAATGGCGATATTTATCGCTAACTCCCCTTAGCGCCATTTCCCTTATCGCCGCAGTTTGCCGGAATCTATTGCCACATTAGCGGCGTATTATCAACACGCCGCTAACAGCCGATAGTTACCTTTTCCCGCGGGAATGGACGGCGATAGATTTAGCGTGCCGGCGATAAACAAACGCACGCTAACGTGAAAAAAGTGGCGAAGGGCCAATCAGCGACAGATTCCTATTGCTAATTAGCACCAGGCCTGCATTTAACGCGTTCAGCGGGAAATTGCACTATAAAAGGCCCGCCAAGCAGAAAAAAAAATGGAAAATGGAAAATACCAGAGGAGCAATGGAAGAAGCTGGGACCAGTGCAGAGGCCACATACATGACCACAAATACCCAGGAGGACCAGCCAGAGACCCATGTGAAGGCCAAGAGGAAGAGGAATCCTAAGTTCAGCCTGCAGGAAAACCAGGTCCTGATTGTGGAGGTGACTGAACACCAACAAGAACTGTTTGTCACCTCCACAGTGACATTGGCAAGAAAAAAAGAAATATGGGAGGACATTGTGTCCAAGGTGAATGCCGTTGGAGAGAGGAGGAGGACAGTGGACGACTGCAAGAAGCGCTGGCATGATACTAAGCGCAAAACCAAGGAGAAACTAGCAGCCAACGTGAGAGCAGTGAGGCAGACTGGAGGTGGGAGTCCAGTGCCACAGGAGGAGCTGGATGAGTTTATATTGTCCAGAGTCATCAGTGAGGAGACGGTGGTTGGAGTTGCGGGCCAGGATAGTGCTGAATGTGAACAGACACAACAACACCAGGGTGAGCATCAACCAGGGACGGGGGGGAAGGGGGTGGATGGGCACAGTGGCACTCATGTACAATTTAATTAATTGAAGTGCATACCCACATGTACTGTGGATCATGTCCCGGATACCCCTGTCCATGCTGGCATAGGGACATATCACCCTTTCTTAAACAACACATTGCACGACACACATTGGCCGGCATACAGACCTTCAAATGAGCACAGGAAAGGAAGCCCAAATTAGTCCTAGGTCAAAGTCAGACCACTCCATAAGTGCCCCCTCAAATGACAAAGTGGAACAACAACCTGACATGCGGCAGGGTGGCTAAATGGCCCCCTTGCCACATCACCACACACATACAAATTGCCTGCACAAGGACACATCTCACTCTAACGCCAAAATGCATGTGCACTGTGAGTGTGACTGGTCATGTGCACGATAAGGCATGCCACCACCAATGTCAGCACACCTGCAGCATTCTGCACATGTGTATGAGTGGTGTGCAGGAATGTGCATGTGCATATAGGTGGACTTTGCTGTGCATACACAACCTTGCACACTACTCAGACACATGTGCACAATGCTGCAGGTGTGCTGACATTGGTGGTGGCATGCCTCATCGTGCACATGACCAGTCACATGCACAGTGCATCCGCATTTTGGCCTCAGAGTGAGACGTGTCCATGTGCAGGCAATTTGTATGTGCGTGGTGATGTGGCAAGGGGGAAATCTGACATCACCTGCATCACCATGCAATGTGCCCCCTTGCCTGTTCATGAGATGCAGTCTGCTGTACCCCAAGTGGGGAAACAACTAGTGAGTCTGCATACCACACACACATGCAATGCCACAATGAATTGACCATGTAGGCTGCTGGATAAAGGTTGCACCTACAAAAATGCACACAAACAGCACACTTCACTCAAAGGGCGAGGGAATACAATGAGCAGGGTGACGTGCCAACAACCACACAGTATGTGAACAATGCAGAACAGGAATGTACCACACCAATATGTACTGCATGCCTTGTCTGTGTGACATACTCGCTGAACCACAATGTGCCTGTAAAGCTGTCTCACTGCCAAAGTATGACAACAAGCAAGGATAGCTAAATTGAAATAAATCATGTCAACCGGCCAAATGCCACCCTCAACCCCTATGTAAAATTGCACTCCTACCCCCCAAGTGTACACATCTGCCACACAGAATACAACATTCTACATCAGTCCTGATGTGAGTTGCCCATCATACCATCATGTGCAAGTCAAATTAACAGTTTGTTAAGTCAACTGTGTCAGTGAAAAAATATGCAGTCAAGTAGTCATCACCCACATGCCAAGCCAGGCATTGAATGACAGAACCAGGACAGCAGGTATCATCCATTGTAGCAGCTGCGTGGCACATACACAAACACACATCACCCGCACATTTGCATCTCTTGTGAGGGTGGCGTTGACCAGGCCTCAGCACCATAAATAGGCATCATGAAATCCACATACATCAGAAAACTGACCACTTACACACCACACGTGGGGTCAACCTTGAGGGTAATGGGTGTTGACACCATGGGGCATATTACCAAGCCCCTATCGCCACCACAACGTCACTTATCTTTTGACGTTGGGGTGGCGATAGGGTCAGCGCACCATTATCAAGGCAGCGTTAAGTCACTCAATGTGGCTTAAAGACACGTTAAGTTGCTTTACGCTGCCTTGAGAATAGGGCCCCTTTCACACTAAACTTTGTGTGAAAGGGGCGTGCAGTGGGTGTTGTGGTGGGCGTCCCACAACAACACCCATTGAAGTCGACGCTGCCATTCATCATCAAGTGAGGCGAGAAGAGGTGGCAGTGCTGATCTGAACACTAGAGAAATCATGGGCCTAAGGTTGCAAAACTAGGAGAAATGCATTAATCCCCTTGTTATTGCTTGTATCATGTGTGCTGCCTTGTGCAGCCCACATGTGAAAAGTCAAATTCCATGGTATGTTCATGTACAGGAAGGTGCCCCTTCCTGTACATGAGCAAACTGTACTTCTAAATGTCATTTTGTAACTTCCATGTGTGCTGCACGAAGCAGCACACATGAAAGCTACAAAATGCCTTCTTAGCTTTGTCCATGTGCAGTAAGCAACTACTTCCTACACATGAACAAACCTCCCTGCTCGCAGACACCCTTGCACTATGGTGCAAGGGAGCCTGCGCTGGCGCTAAGCAGTGTAATTTACTCCCATTGCAGGGGGAAACCCCAGGCTGCACCATATCCTTGATAACATGTATGAGCCTGGCGTTACCAAAGTGGAGGCGAGAGCCATGAAGACAAGATGGCTAACACCTCTCCCTGCCACTTCCTTGGTAACATGCCCCTGTCTGTTCAGACCGCAACAACTATCGAAACTCACGCAGAACCATACTCACAACGGGTCAGCCAAACGGAGGGCACTCAGCAATGCATGCAACAAAAAACATGAAGGACGACATGCACACCAGACAAATCACAATAGACAAAGCAAAATGGATGTCCATGTGTACCACATAGTGCAGCACATGTTGAAACAGCAAGTAAGCTCACATTGCTAATGTGCCTAAAGTGTGCCCTACTCACACATAACCATACTTGCACAAAACACATGCACATGTGCAGTACCCTGCAATGCTGCGTGTCCGTGAGCCACATTGACAAGGCAAGTGACAGTGCATGAAGAATAGCATGCCTGCAGGCCCAACCTATTAACATGGTTCAGGCCACCTCACTGAGGTGGCTGAGTGTGGACAACATCCTTAAACAAGCAAGTCACACTCTGACACATCCTCGTGTACATACAACCCCTGACGTAAACAAGACATTTGAAGTCAAACAATGCACAACTCACACAATTCTGAGCAAGACCCATATTCCACCCAGTTTGCCTCAGCACAGCATTGTAAATGCACAGAACCCAAAGGCTCACTACCTGAAAGGTATAATGTGCAGCTAAACCAAAGCTGCAGGTGCCACCAGCACACAATGCAGTGCACACACAGACAAATCTGAGCACATCATCATTGACTACTATGTGGGCCAAATAGCATTACTCACACAAATGAACAGAGGACGCAACTTGTGACTCTTGGGTGTAGATATTGTACAATAACATTTGTCATAGCTGGAAACTGTGAGATGACAATGTACAACTACAACATCACATCCGCAATTTCCTCAAAATCATCACTATCCTGCAACAAATAGGCATCTCCTCAAAAACAGTATGAATGGACACTGTCCTGCTGTCTGCTTGTAAACACATCCAATGCATGATTGTACATGACAAACACTGTTAAACTGTATCTATCCTATCACATTGCAGAGGGAGAGACATCACCTCCTGGACAGCAGACTGGCCCAACCTTCACTGATGACGAGGAGGAATACCCTACCATCGATCAGGAAGCACTGCAACATCTGCTAGACTCCTTCAGCACCCCACCTCCAGGAGCAGGGCAACCCAGCAGCATAGCGGCAACCCCACCCCCTGCACAAACCAACCAGCAGCAAGCACCTCCCACCACAGCTGCCACCCCGGACCTCGAGAACACACACCTGGCCTTCCAACGCCGTGTGCTGGAGGTCCAGCGGGAGATGGCGGAACATGTGCGGGTGGGGTTCGAGCGCCTGGCGGACAAACTTGAGGCCATACGTGGGTGTCTGAGTCCCATCCGGGACCACATGCAGAAGATCACGGACACCCACAGCCCGCTCAATGCCCTCCAATGGTCCATGGCTGACATTGCTAGAGTCATGATTCTGAGACAACAACAACTGTCTGCTCAGAGTGGCTCCAGCAATGTCAGCCAGGATTTGGCCAACATCTGTCGGATAATGGAGAGCATGGAGCGGATGCAGGCACAAGATATGGCTGCCAGGGCCACACACCAGCGCGAGGTTGCTGGGATCTATCATGCCCTGCACCTGCTCATCACTTCATTGCTGCCACAAGGACTGGCGCAGATGAATGCTGCTGCTGCCTCCACATCCTCAGCTCCGCCACCTGATGTGTCAGTGCCTCACAGTGCTGTACCCACCATACCACCACCCACATGTGAGGCACATGACACATCAGAGGACGAAGAGGAGGGTGAAAGTGCATTTGTGCTAAGGAGGAAGCAGTAGCATCCATCTGCGCCAAAAGCCCAGTTTCCTCCTTGGTGCCGGGCTTAGTATCATGCCACAGAAAATCTTCTTGCACTGTCTTCCACTGTTCCCCGACAATCACCTTGGACCTCCACATGGACTGCCATATAACTTTTTCTCTTGCCAATGCCACAGCAATCAGCCTGCGGACTGAACTATGCCTCTTCCCTTGGACCTGTTACCACCAAATGACTCTGTCTGGCCCTCCAACGGGCATCCATGCAATGTGGGCATGTATGGCCAAGCACTGGTCCAGTCTTCATCCTCTGAATGTCAATAAAATTGTTTAACTCACACAGATGTGTGTGGTTCTTGACCAATCAAGTATAGAAGTATGTAAAAAGTGTTAGAACACTGATTCACCCAGAAGGTACACCAAGGGAAATACGAGCAATGTACCAGTTTTACCTGATACAGATAGGCAGTGAGATGGCAGTGTATGTGTGAACAAGTGTTGCCCCATTGCTCCAAAACAACCATCTAGCAATATACCAACCTAGCCCCACGTCCTCTGCTGAAAAGGCATGTGTGCAAAAATGTCCTAGTCTGTTGCAGGCCACGAGTTGTGTCCTCCTTAACACTTGTAAACAAATATCTCTTGGCATATCTACTCACACACTACGTGGTGGACAAAGCCTGTTGTGATGGTGCACATTGCATGTCACATCCCAAAATACTGGACAGCATATTCACATTGATGAAGACACGGAAGGGCACATGTCCACCATACACATACGGAACCACAATGTCTGCCTCAGTGAAGTAGATTGGCAAATAGGGGCTCACCCCAAAGTGCAAGCCCTCAGTCAGCCCCTCCCTGTTGACAAACGATGTAACCTAAAATATGCCCCCTCCCATGCTGTGACCACTGCGAGCGTATCGGCAATGTGTGTAGGGATGTGTAAGGCACTGCACTCAGCATATAGTCAGATGCACCAACAACATTTCAAGGGCATCATCAACATGAGCCAATGGCAGAAGTAACAGCTGGGACAAGTCTCCATGACACTGTCACTACAGGAAGCAATGCAACATTTCCCCCTTGTGTGCAGCAGGACAGTGTGCTACCCCCCAAACATTAGCTGTGACAAAATCAAAACTTGATAAGTCCAGTGAGTCACTGTAGGCATTTAGGAGATGTCAACTCTGTAAAGCAAAATGCACTACTCCCAAACTACATTTGTGAGTAACGTAAAATGTGAAGTCATCACTTACTCACAGATTACTTTTGTAAATCATGAACATTGCTGTTCCATGTCCTGTACACAATGCACACATATTTCTAACAAATCATGCATGGTCTGGAGAGTGAGCGTACATGAACCGGAACATATCTTGCAAAGGAAGCGGGCACACTGGCACTACGCAGCAAGTGTGGCTAGGTCTGTGCAATGTAGATGGACTCTGCGGCAGGAGCATCTGACATGCAGGTGTGTGACGGAATCCATGGAACCTGGCGCATACATCCATCTCCATGATGGATAACAGTAGCTAACTGTATTCACTTGCCATGCCATCTCACTAGGTCATTTCCAAAATGTGCAACAATGTGCTGTCCAAATCCGTGAGTCACACAGAAGATGTAGAACATCACAGACGACTGTCCCTAGACCAGGGTGCCAATCCAAATTGACACCCTGTCATCAATGCAAGTCCAGTGTGCTCCCATCTAAGGGATCCTGACACAATACATCCTGCAAACTTACATGTCATGAGCAGACTTAGCGATTCCAATGGATAGTCCAGTGATGTGAAAAGTTGCATACAATGGAAAGAGCCACACTCCACAACCTCGTCCCTGACATAAGTGCAAGCAGTAATCCAAAGTATCAAATTTTTATTAGAACAGTATAAATATGCAAGTGACCTAAACTAACACTTATCACTATAACTACTACTAAAATCTAAACTAACTATAAAACAATCTTACTTACCTAAACTATCTACCCTAACTAATCCTAAACATGCAACAACACATCATAGACATCAACCCCCTCCCACCCTTAATGCACACCACGAGACAGGACAAAGACATCTAAGCTACACATAAACTAACTAAACATGTAACCTACACAAATATATATTTTTTTGTAAGATTTTTAAAAAAAAAATTTATGAAGAAAAACACATCAACCCCCCATCCAAAGGAAAAGGAAACTTATCCCCAAATAGGGATGACTAATTAAAATCTTATATCTACCTAACAAGCTAACACTAACTAAAATCTACACTAAAACTACACTACCTAACAAATAAATAACTAACCTAACACTACATAATAAAATATTTCAAACATTGGGGGAAGGGAGAAGAGGGGGATGGTGTCCAACAGGTCCGCCCATCATGGCAGTCCCAAGTGTTTGTGTATGTCCATCATTCATCTGTTGACATCAGACAATTCACGCCTGAGCTCTGCCTGCGATACCACAATGTCCTGTAGCAGCCTCCTGTCCCGCAATGTGAACGAGACCACTTGATCCCCAGTTGCAGGTGGGACAGTACCTTGGGGTGGGGGGGCCGTAGGAGGATGTGACACCTGTACCGGCTGGGACACACCACTGACGCCTGAGGTGCCTGGGGGGGGGGGCTGTGTGACATCCTGGGCATGCTCAGGCACCTCCTTCCTTGTGCCCTTCCTACGTTCCTCATGGTACCTCTTGGACATGTTGTGGTACCCCTTCGCAACCTTCTTCACATGGCGGTAACGGTCCTTCAGCACCTGGAAGGCATGTATTTGGCCAGGCGTCATGTTGTCTGTAAAACATCCACAAAGGCAAATTAGAGTCCCTTAGCCAATTTCAATTTCCTCCATACACATCTGTAATACAAGTTCACTTCAACATGGGGGCATACACTACAGCGTAACTATGTGGTCAGCAATTGACCTGGACAACGACATGTTGACGCATGGATCAGTGACTACATGCTGGGGAGACTGACATGACAGTGCATGGCATGGTACATGCACTGTCACTAAGTAATTTGGCTGACAGTGCCAAAAGATTTGGCCATTACATACACGGGCAGAGGGTGACATGTACAAGCAATCGGAGGAGGAAAGCATTACCCCCTGTGTGTAGCATCACCCTCATCCTCTACAGTGACACAGGGCTGCATGATAGGTACTATGCCCATGTGCAGGCATGTGTGTCCCCCAGCTCATGTCTGCGGTTCATCACGACTGCGCCAACACAGGCACCCTTGCACCAGAGTGCAAGGTTGTGTGTGTGCAGGTGAGTTTGGTGTCTGTACATGAAGGTGCCCCTTCATGCACAGATTCCATCCTAGAGGACCATGTTGTGACTATCATCATGTGTGTTGCTTAGTGCAGCACACAGAAAAGATACATTAGGGAAAAATGAGGCATGTTAATGTATGTACTGGAAGGGCCACCTTGCTATACTTATACACACCATGTCAATTCTCTATTCCCATGTGTGATGCACAAAGCAGCTCACATGTACAAAGCAAACATGATGATCAAGAAGCATCCCTGCTCATATGGCCAGAATACAACCGGGATGTAACTGTTGGTAAGTTGTGAGCTGCCAACTATGAATGCCGCACTTGGACATCAGGGCCAGCCTCTGATACAATGGGTGTTGCTGTGGAACGCCGAATACAACCCCCAATGCACGCCCCGTTCACACTCAACACAGCATGACAGTGTACCTCATTGACAAGTAAGCATTAATACCTGTGGAATGTATTAACGCTGCTCAGATTATGATGCTAGGCCCCTATTGACAACACAACTTTGATGAAAGTTACGTTGACTTTGCGATATGGGCTTGATGACATGCACCTCACTTCCAATGTGTGTCACTGACTGGGGATGGGCCAAGTCACAACTGTGAGACCAATGCATTTGTCCAGAGTCACTTCCCGATTAGTGCACACTGCTGACTTCCACAATACATCATCACACTGTAGGCAAGGTAGACGTGATACACACCCATACTACATACTGCAACGGTGATCATGTGACCCAGACATCCATGCCAACGCAACATGCTAGTCAATTACGTTCCAACTCACCAGTGGCGTGTGGGTCCTCGAAGCTGTCAATGTCCCCCTGTGTGATTGGCGGTCGTCCATCTGTGAGACAAGGAAAGAAATATGTGTTGGGATTAGACTTCAATTCATATGTGTCGTATTCCTCATACCAATCATCACCATGACAGCAAATGCTACGTAACTGTAGTGTGGCGTTTCATGTTGACTACATGATTGGGTCAACTTTGACTGCCAATCACACCAGACCTGTGACAGCTGATTTTGGACAGACAAGACTGTAATGCTAGCTGACATGCCCATGATCGTAGTGTGAGTCATTCACAAGGCAACATTACTATATGCATCCTGATGTTCTACATGCACTTTGTACAATTGAGTAGCTGCAGATTGCACAAAGCAGTCACACAGAGGTAGGTGGTGTATGACAATCTGGAGATGTCCACTTTCCTTAGACCATTTGTACCTATACAATACTTTGTCACACAGCAACTATGTTCACAGGGCAGCGTAGCTAACGTAACACAAATCATGAGGAAAGCATTTTGACTCTACCTTTTGGCCAGCACACAGCTCACATGGACAATTCCATGGCTGGTTCATGTACAGTCACCCCAGCCGTACCCAAACAATCTTCTGCCTGCATGCACATTTTGCGCAGGTGTGCCAGCTACGGCAGTACAGTGCCAAGTGTTGGTCCAGCGCAGTGGGTGACACAGACTTGCAACATATGCTTGTCAATGTGATGCTGCGCTGTGTTTCGGATGTGCCAACAAGATGCGCAAACGCATTGCGTCTCCCACCTCATCAGTAACCATTTCTCACTTTGACACCAGTGTCACACACGTCGTAATTTTCATTTGTTACAGTACACCAGATTAAATGTGGAGTTTGTACTTACCACCCTGTAGGCCTGTCATGACTCCCACGTAGTCAAGGAGGTCAGCTTCTCATGCAAGCATGTCCTGCCAGCGGTGCTTCCATTGGCGCACGTTACGGTCCACTCCAAAGAACCTGCGCATATGCACCCGCACACGCTCCCACCTAATCTTCCGCACACTCACGTTGTATCCTTGCAGGATACGGCCTCCCCTCTCCAACATCAGTGGCAGGTGGAATTGTATGAGCCACAGGAAGCCCCCAATGCCCCCTCGGACATCCTGCCCTCCCTGCCCACACCTGGCATCTCCCTGCACACCTGTGAGCCCACAGCCAGAGAAAAAAAAATAATCCCTCTAAAATATCCCCAAAAACAATGTTAGTGTACTACCCCAAGACAGATACCCGACAAAACGGAGGACAGGAGACAGTTAAACACAATAAATCAGTACACAACACTTCACAGACACTATCAACAGGACACAGGACACAGCAGCACTCTCAAAATCTCCAAACTGCAGCACACACCACCAAACAGCTCCAACACTCTCCACAATCACCAGCAATGTGCTTAAAAGAGAAAGTGAAAGTGGAAAACACTACTCCAGTAGACAGGAAGCATGCAGACATCACTTCCGGTCTCTTTGAGGCCCTTTTTTGAGTAAGCGGCGAAAATCTGCACGCAAATGGTCACATGAGTAAACTTTCTAATGGCAAAAAGTGTTGCGCGATGTATTTTAACATTGGGCGGATGGAAAGAGAAAATATCGCTATTTCGTGTTAGCGGGCAGATCTGCAAGCTAAGAGGGAATCAATGCACTGATGTACAGTCTTGCTGCAAATTTCATGTCAGAGCCATGTAACAACATGTTGAGGCTGGTTGGCACTCAAATGACACCATGTAAATGATGTTTCACAACACATGACACCCTAACTTGCAACATTCAACACAGGTCACACCATAATTGCATACCTAACAAGAGAACCATCAATCAATCATGGATTTTTTAAGTGTGTTACTCACCCGTGGGGGTCACAAGCCATAGGGGCATGACTTTCGGCACGCTTCAAGTTGTCTGTGTACGTGCATGTGTTGAAGGTGATGTTGATGTTGCATAGTGGTTCGTGTGCGCAGGCAGATGTGGCTCTGTGGTAGATGTGAGGGGGCCAGGGGTCTGTGTGGGCCCCCGGGTGGATGCCTTTCCGAGCAGAGGAGGTGTCTTCATCCGTGCATGGTGTCCATTTGGAGATGGCGGTCTGGTTGTTGTCTCAGGGGTGCTGGTGGTCTGTCTGCTGTGTCAAGTTAGTGGTCCACATACTTGTTGTAGGGCTTGTTGATCTGGAGGTGGTCGATGCTTCAAAGTTAATTGCTTAGGACACACAGAAAGGCAGGTTTTCCCCCATTGCACGCCCTATTTTCAGATTTTACCCCATTTCACGACCTATTTTCGGCTTTTACCCCATTGCACACCCTATTTTCATATTTTACCCCATTGCACGCCCTATTTTCATATTTTACCCCATTGCATGCCCTATTTTCATTTTTACCCCATTGCACGCCCAATTTTCATATTTTATCCCATTGCACGCCCTATTTTCATATTTTACCCCATTGCATGCCCTATTTTCATTGCACGCCCTATTTTCATATTTTACCCCATTGCACACCCTATTTTCGGATTTTACCCCATTGCACGCCCTATTTTCATATTTTACCCCATTGCACGCCCTATTTTCAGATTTTACCCCATTGCACCCCCAAAGTTTCATCTCTTACCCCATTGCACGCCCACAGTCTCATTGTTTTACACAACGTACACACTCCAATAAATTATTGACCACTGTCAACAGACTACAATTGTGCATTTATTCACAGATGACAACCTATATTGACTGATTTACACAAAGGACATGCAACAATTTTGGATTGGGTAGCCCAATTTGCACCATGAAGACTCTAGTCTTACACATTTGACACACTGTAAAGCATCTCTGTACTGAGGAGACATTCCCAGCATGGATGAAGTTTTGTTATTTTCATTGCACATATTGTGCAACGTACCCTTTTCAGAGTGATGTACCCATGCTGGACAATAACATGCAGACAGGGTATGTGTGCAATTTTTTTTTATTGGCACACACCGTGATTGCGGTCATTTTGCTATGAGATACATTGAAGGGGGACTGTCACAATGTGACGTGCTCAGTTGAAGAAATTGTTTATTATTCGGTCCCTTCGGGTAGTTCCTGCTGCATTTACTGTGGGGTGTGCGCCACCTGCCTCATCTTCAGCATCATCCTGGTCGTCATCCGGTGCAGCAGGCACTTAAATCCATGGAGCATTTGTGCGCACACAAATATTGTGCAATACACAACATGCAAGGATGATTTTGTTGACCATTTCAGGGCTGTACAGCAGTCTGCCACCTGTGATGTCCAGGCAACGGAAACGTGACTTTAGCACACCAAATGTGCGCTCCACAATGGACCGGGTGCGTCTGTGGGCTGCATTATACTGCCTCTGGGCCTGGGTGGTGGGGTTCCGGAGGGGTGTCATCATCCACGGGCATAGTGCATATCCTTGGTCACCTGTAACATGTGATAGCGATATGTTTACATTGTTTGTTGTGCAGGCTGTGTTGTTGGTGTAGATGGTTTGGTGGTGTGTCATTTGTCTTATGTTGGATTTCATGTTAGCCATGTGTTGCTTCGGACTGATTACAAGCATCACTGCGAATTAAATTGCCTCACTGTTGATACTCCCTTCCCCAAGCCTCATCAATTGTGTGCGCTGCGCGGTTGCATGACTGGCTCTTCTACCATCTATCGATGGCACTCATCCACCCTCCTCACAGTCAATGCCATGTGAACGTTGAAATGGCAATGGGCCACACCAGACACGGTTCACGTTCAGTTGTGCTGCTGTCGCTGCTGCCAGACCTGCCCCAATGCACAACACATGCTGTTTCCTGTCCCGAGCGGACACAAATCAACAGTCATCAGCCCCCTCGCATGCAGGGCCCATTGCAGGCAGGAACGCTTCACCCACACCATCAGCATCATCAGATGCAACACTGTCCACTCCGTGGACTACGTACTCATTCGGGAGTGTAGCCTCCAACTCACATGCCACGACTACTCAAGGTACATTTGACTCAGGGAAATGTTAGCTGACATCAGACTTTCCCAGATCTTCACCACACTGATCCACAAGGCAGGGCACACCTTTGACAGCTTCTTTGCATGTGTAGACTACGTCCAGTTCCTCGGCCCCACTAAACGCACATGTGTTGACCACTTACGCATGCACCACCTTGTTGATGTACCCCAAACCACCGTTGACCACATGCAAGCCCCCACAAAGTTGGTGTAGATCAGTCACCGATGAGATGCTACACACCACCATCGACAGCAACAACCACAACACTGCAGTCGTCAACAATGGCGCAAGTCCACATTTTCCAAACATGTATCTCCAACTGCGCATGCACCCTTGTCCCACTATGCAACTGCCACATACGGAAGGCAATGAATGCCACCTCGGTCAGCACCAACCTCAGAGTTGGCAGATGCAGCTGCTGACACATGGAGTGGAGCTGGTGCAAGCTTTGGGACACCAGTAAACTGTACCACCAACACATACAGAATGCTCATATTCAACATCAACAATATGCACACACACCAAACTGCTCTTCCAGGTAGGATTGCTGTGATTTGCAACATGGATGATCAACAGCTGGGGCATGCTATACGCAGGGGAAGCATGAGTCATCATCCTTGTAACAGTACAATCAGCATGTGGCATCACCTGGTGGTCCAACGCTTTCGGATGCCCCCACCCCAAATCTAGGTACCTAGGCCCCATATTTGACACCTCCATCTCCATGTACCTACAGGTGTACGCAGTGGCTTGCAGCTGCTTCGCCAGCCTCTGCATCCTCCATGCAACCTTCACATAGATCCCCCCATTGTCGGGTGTAGAAGATACCCACACAGTCATTGCCATCAGGCTGGGCTACAGAGACACACTATATGCCAACATAGGCACGTCTGCAGTCAGCTTACTCCCAACTGTCCAGCACAACACCTACACACTGGGCCTTGTGTTCCTACTTTCATTATGGATCGTGTGCCTCCATCGCACATACATGGTTCCCACCTCTCACCACATTTGCTTATGGGTGGCACAGGGGCTAAGCATTTGAGGATGGTTTGTCTACATATCTAGCCACAGTTCCCACAGTTCTTGGTGTTGTTGTGTCTGGTATGTGGGCATGTTGATTGACATGTTGTATGTGTGATTGTTACATGTACATTCTCACAATTGTGAGTTGCATGAATGTGGAGTTGAGGCGTGTGGTGTGTTCAGTTAGTACTTACCAACAAGAACTGCATTTCCATGTGTTCTATCCTGGAAGCGCTGGTTTATGATGGACTGTCGGAAGATGTAGGAATCATGCACACTCCCTGGGAACTTGGCTATGACATTGGTGAATAGTCCCCGGTGGTCCACTATTGCCTGCACATTCATGGAATGGGTGTGCTTTCTGTTGCGGTATATGTGTGCACTGTCCGCAGGGGGCACAAATAGGACATGTGTGCAGTCAATTGCGCCCAACACCTGTGGGAATCTGGCTATGGCGTAGAATCCTTGCTTGGTCTCAATCTGTTCCTGCACAGTGTTGGGGAAGTGAAGGTGCTGGGGTATCAGGCTGAGTATGCCATCCAAGACAGTTGGGAGGAAGATTGAGAAGCCTGCCTGTGAGACTCCTCCAACTCTGGCCATTGTTGGTTGAAAGGTCCCAGAGGCCAACATATGCAGCACGGCCAGCAGCTTTGTCTGCGGAGGGATGTTGGTTCTCCGCTGTGTTTGTGGCGTCAGCCTGTGGGCTATCAGGTTCCGGATGTGTTGGATGGATGTCCTTTTGAGCCTGTAGTGGGCAATGACATCCTCTGGCGTCAGGTCTGCGAGGCTGAGACGTCTGCGCAGGGCCCGCTGTCATCTTTGGCGCTGCCTTGGTGGTGATCCTGGGGGGGTGGCAGTGGCATTGGTGGTTGTTGCCTTCCTGGGACTCCGAGCTGAATGATTAGCACCTCCATGGCGTCTGTGGGTCTTCAGGTGTGGGTCTGGGCTGGCCTCCCTTATATACCTCCATTTATCACCATTTTTAAATTTTTAGACCTATTTTTTTCAGGTCTTATTTTCCTGCAGCTAAGGGGCCTTGGCTGGACTTTTTTTTGTCGCTTCGCGGGTCCGGGACATCATTGGTAATAGTGCGATGGTGTTTTAGTGACTTTTTCCGTGAAATTTTGAGAAGGAACGCCTACTTTGCATATCATTAGCGGAAACTATCACTGCCTTGCACGGCGATAGTAAAAATGATAGCTATTGCCGGAAAGCTGTCGCTAACGCTTGTTAGCGACATCTTGGTAATAGGGCGATAAAAAAAACGCGTTAGCGGCAGGAAAGTGCCGCTAACGCGGCGTTAACTGGCTTGATAATATGCCCCTGTGTTGGGTCCTAGCCACGGTGTGTGTATTAATTATGTAAAAATATTCTGCTGATTTTCAGCCCTCTAACTTTAGAACACATACAGATTTCTTCTACAGACTCATTGATGTATTGAATCACTGAAGTAGTTTTCAAAATAACATTATAGATTTTTTCCCATTTTTATTTATCATATTCTTACCGTTCTACACCATTTTTAAAATAATTGTTTGGGGATTCACATGGACGAATTGAATAGTGAAAAACAACTCTAAAATGTGGTGTTTCAAAAGTCACTGTTTTTGATATTGGTCCTTCTGGAAGCTAGGCTGGACCTGTAGGATCAGAAATTTACAAATTACAGAGGCGTAAAAAGATCTCGCTCTCTCTCAGCAGAGAGGAGCACACCTATTTCAATTAGCTTTTCATCCAGATATTTTAAATTATTTTTCCGGATATAGAGGGAAGTGTAGTTTAAATATATTTTTCTGCATCTTCCTGTGTTTTAACTATTTTATATTTTACATGGCAATGCAGCACGGAAACAATTTCAAAATGGATTTGTTTCTGTTTGTGGTCTTTTGCTGCCCAATCGTTCCATTAATTCTATATTTATTCAATGTTCAGCCCTCTTCTTTCTCTTCTATATACATGTGTATTCCTTCCCCTGTAGCCCTTCCCCTGTTGACCTTCTTTCCTCTGTCCTCCTTTAGGTCTGGATAAAAAGAGCTCTATCTTTGTTAGCCAATGTAATGCACGTGCCATAAGAAGCTTTTTTTGAAACTATTATGGAAACAGATGGAAAGGAAGTATTTTCTACAGGTCTGGTTGCTGTTCATTGTTGACCTGCAAACATCCCTGACAGTGTTTAATTAGTTGTTGTGTCAGTAGTGTATGCCATCTTAGCAATTCATGAGCACTGTGTGAGTGTCCTTCCACCTTTTGCCAAGTATCACAGGGCTTCTTCTTCTGCACGCTTTGAGTGATTGTTTGCCATTGGTCTTATTTGTAATGTTGCTATATCGTGGGCTCCGATGAGTCTCTACACTTTCCATTTTGTAGAAAAGGTACCTCGAGCACTGAGCGCAAGGCAATTGTTCTTCTCTAAGGCCCCGTTGTGCCTCCCCTCCTAGCGCCATCTAGTAGCATGGCTTTAGCAGTGGGGCTGGTGATGGGCTTTATAGAATGCACACTGTTGCACTTCCCCGCTGGGAAGTGTCCCTCAGAGTGCACTGCCTGAATCCAATTGGAAATGAATTTAATCAATAAAATCCAGGTTCAACTGTGAATGTTCCAACACATCATTTATTATGGGCTGTATTGACGTAATCTCATTGAATTCATGAGTTATTCATATTCTTCATGTAAATCCATGGTAAATGAAAACAAGCGTGCATTAGCCCCAATGCATTTCGGGCAGACCTCCGCCCTTCATCAGGGGGTAATTTCCTAAGGAACAACGAGAATGGGCGAATGAGACGACAAAACTCAAATACAAAGTATCATTTCCCTAGTATTTCATGCGAAGTACCGTGTTTTCCTTTGTGCCTGTTTGTACCCATGTGAAAAAGTGCTGGTGACAAAACGCTACAGGAATTTCAAAAGAAGTGAGAACCATACAATAACTGTGCAACACGCGCTGCGGTAATCAGTGGCTAAAACCAAGAGATCATGAGACCATGTGCAGAAAAAAACTATACGATGTGTGGCAACTGTGCAACAATGTAAATGTTAGCGTTCATGTAAACCCAAAGTTGATTCGATGTTCATGCCCGATGGTTAGCTGGGGTGAGAATGTGAATTAAAATCACAATACTGCCGGTGCCTTTTAAACGCATCTAATCATGCAACATTCCTGATGCAAGAACTCTCATGTTTTAATGAGGATTAAATCGCGAAATCATTGTACCTTAAAGCGCTTGAGTGTGTGGCATGCTTCGATCGGGAGACCCAGCTGTGATAACCTCGGAACGCGGGTTGTAGAAATGAAACGAAGCCGCCCGGAATGGCCGCCATATTAGCATGCTCAGGAGTATGAAAAGTGAAAAGGGACTATGGCAGGTAACATTCACGTCCGAAAAGTGCAGTGGCCATCTTAAAATGGTGTCGATATGAAAAACAGTCTCTAAACAACAACCTGTATTGCATACATGGCTAAGCGCAACTAACAACAAGAGGGTAAATGTAAAAAAAGAAGAAAGGAGAATAAACGAAAAGTAAATGATGTAATAAACACCCTTAACAAGAGAAAAACATATCAATGTAGATGTTCAAATTCATATCAGGTCACAGTTAAAAGTATGAAGAGGTCACAGTTGAAAGTATGAAAAGGCAAACCAAGACTAAAGACAAGTCTGCAGAAAGGGAAAAACAGTAAAATAGTGAGAGAGAGGTAAAAGATGTAAGAAGAACAGAATGTGACTCAAGGGTAACCACTGTCAGTTAAAACTAAAAGCTGAAGAAGGTTAAGGAAATTGAGAGGCACTAGGACAAAGGAACACGTGTAGATAAACAACACAGGTTAAATGTAACAACTGTATTCAATGCGGTCAATGAGGCCATAAGGCATCAGAGTGTTCATCTTCTTGATCCAGAACCTTTTACGCTGTATTAAGAACTTGCGATTGTCTCTTCCTTCTTTTATGTCCACCACTAGGAAACGTAGTTGACTGATGTTGTGATTATGGGTTGTAAAATGTGTTGCCACTACCGATTTTGGATTCTTGTTTCTAATGTTAGTTTTATGTTCGTTTATTCTTATCTTAATCTTCCTTTCAGTCTTGCCGATGTAAGCTAGCCCACATGGGCATTTGAGTAAGTACACTAGATTTTTCGAGTCACATGTGGCTGTGGTGAAGAGTTTGATTTTGTAACCTTTAGTCGGATGGTTCACAATGTTGCCTTTAATGATGTTATTGCAGTTGCCACAATTGTGGCATGGAATTGTACCTTTGTGGGTTTCAATGCAGATGTTTGGTCTTTTGGTTCTGAGTAGTTCTGCCAGATTTTTACTCCTTTCATAAGCAAAAAGTGGTTTGTCCACAAATGATTGTTTGAAATCTGACTCCTGCTGAAGCATTGGCCAATGTTTGAGTATGATCTTTTTCAATCCATTGCTTTCTGTCAAAAATTTCGACACCATGACTTCTCTATTTGATTGCGCTTTTCTGTTTTGTGTAGACAAAAGTTGGGTGCGAGAGATCTCAGATGCCCGCTTCGTAGCCATAATCAGAATTTCTGTGGGATATCCTCTGTCATGAAATCGTTCCACCATGCTTATAATGTTCACAGACAGTTGTTCTGGATCTGAAACGATTCTTTTGACCCTTAATAATTGAGAATAGGGCAAGTGAGCTTTGAGGGCATGTTGGTGGAAGCTACTGAAATGCAACAGATTGTTGCGATCTGTGTCTTTCCTATATAAGGTTGTTTCCAATTGTTGATTTTGGATGTAAACGTGCACGTCTAGGAAATTTATCTTCCAATTATCAATATTGTACATGAACTTTATCTGATCATTGACTTGGTTCAAGATATCAATGGCCGATGTCAACTCTTCTTTAGGGCCTTGCCAGACAATGAAGATATCGTCTACACACCTTAGATAGGTCACTAGACGTTTTTTCCAGGCTTCATTATTGAGAATATTGTCGAGTTCAAACTTGTGCATGAAGAGATTTGCGTAGCTTGGAGCTGCGCAATTCCCCATATAAGTTCCCGTCAGTTGGAGAAAGAATTTCTCCTTATGGACAAAGTAGCTGTGATATAAGGTGAATTGAAGAAGTTCCAACTCATCGCCCATTCTCGTTGTTCCTTAGGAAATTACCCCCTGATGAAGGGCGGAGGTCTGCCCGAAATGCATTGGGGCTAATGCACGCTTGTTTTCTAAATGCTTCATTTACCATGGATTTACATGAAGAATATGAATAACTCATTAATTCAATGAGATTACGTCAATACATCCCATAATTAATTATGTGTTGGAACATTCACAGTTAAACCTGGATTTTATTGATTAAATTCATTTCCAATTGGATTCAGGCAGTGCACTCTGAGGGACACTTCCCAGCGGGGAAGTGCAACAGTGTTCATTATTATACACCCAGGTTTAGTGGGTGATACCTCGGTGCACACCCTTAAAACTTCTTACATTGAAGATGCCATTTTCCCAAAAACTTTTTTCGAAATAAACGGTGTGCGGGATCCAATACCCGTTGCTTTATAGAATGCACACATCAGTAATGAAGGGGAACAGGTTCCAGTTGATTTTATAAATCACATTCAGAAGGCCTCATTTACAAAGAGGCTGCGTCACTGGATCATCACTTTTTGCGACGCTCCGGTGGTGCAGGGGTCTGCTCCATATTTACCAGGCAGCATTAAGCCACTTTGTGTGGCGTAATGCAGCCTTGCAAATATTGTTCCCTTTAATGCAATTTTCTGATTAAAGGGGCGTGCAATAGGTGTTGCTGTGGTTGTTCTCAGCAACACCCACAGCTTTTTTGTCAATGCCCCAGATTTAAGAGGTAATAGTATCTCAGAGGCAGCGACAAAAACTTATGCCTCCCCAGGGGAACAACAAGGAGAAATACCTATATTTCTCCTAGTTTTTCCTTTTTCTATATTCTGCAGCACACATAGAAGAAAAAGCCTCATGTGATTGTTTTCGTGCAGGAAGATTTCCTTTCCTGAACAAAAACAATCATCCCTGCAATGCAGGCACAATTGCACCATGGCGCAAAGGTGCCTGCATTGGCGCATGGCACCCCATTGTGCGCCATCGCAGGGAAAAGGATTTGTGTATCTGATAGATATGGCACATTCCTGCCCTTTTCTTTTGCCATAGGGCAGCGCAAGAGGAAGGTCTGCAGCGCGGGCCTACTGCAAAATCTTGTCAATAAGGTACAGAGTATTCTCTGCCACGATTCACATCCTTTCTCTCACTAGTGGGTGGTTATATCAAAGTAATTAGCGTTGTCTGTGCAAGTCCTTTTTGGCCTTTTAAACCCAGTCACGATCCTCAGCAAACCACATTGAGGATACACCACTGCACTGTGCCAAAAACAATACATAACAAACATCCAGTCCATAACATATATATGTGACTATTTAATGCATATCACAATGAGCACACTCTACTGTTCTTTGCAGGAACGTTTACTCGGCATACATTAGCACTATTCTATGCCTACCGTCTTGACCACAGAAACTGCATTTTGCACAAATATGCTTATAGCAAACATTGCCACTATCCTACGCATACCACATGCAGCACTTTCCACTGCACTGTGGAAAGACGAACAGATAGAAAACATTGTCACTCTTTCGGGCATGCTTCATCCAGCAAACACCACTGCACAGTGCCAAACAAATACAAAATAAATAAAAGGCTATTGAAGGGACGATGTTCATGAGACAAAATTGCTTTCTGGCCAAAGTACTGTGTATAGTCCACAGCCTTCCACACATGAACGAGTGGCAACAAGTGTTTCATTATGGGGTGAGGTGAGGTTTAAGAGGGGAATTGGAGACTATGGGGAGACGAGAATGAATTGGTAATTTCCCAGATTCGTTGCAAGGCTTGAACTCAACAAACATTTTTCTTCCACATGATTTGAATTGGTTTTACCTGCCTCAGAATTCCACAAGCCTTCAGGTACAACACCAGAAGAACTTGCTATTATATATTTATGTGGACGTATTTGTTAGTGGGGCCAAGCCAAAGGCGCAGCTCTGCAGTTTGAAAACCTGAGAATAAAATATAAGCCTGCGAATATACCAGCCTTGCATCAATGTACCCGACTTGTCTTTGTTATCCGAGAAGTAGACGCACTTTCAAGCTGGCAAGTTGCGGTTTCTGATGAATTTATCAAGAAAGACGTTTTTTAAAGTCTGAACTGTAACCTGACTTGTGCTACATGGCAGAGAATAAAATGAGTCATCCGCTGAGATCTAGATTTTTTTTTAGCTTTTTCAGAAGCATCAAAATGGCAGCCAGCGCGCGGCGACGTATGTCAGTGGGCAGTTGGGCTCGCGCTACTAGAGGCGGGAAAGAGATGTTGCATTTCCTATGGACATGCTTTTTACTTGCCATCGTTTTCTCGTTCCCCTCCCCCGCTGTTGACAAGCTTGAGCACTTTGACGTCTTCCCAGCAGCAGTGAGTGCTTTTTAAATGGACGTAAAGCGGAGCATGGTCTATTTTGGATTCTAATCTGATTTGTTGCATTAGCACACGCCTCAGCATTTTCGGTAAAACATGTATGCACCCATTAGGATGAGTTGGAGGACTGATAAACGGATTACTAAACAAAGGTACACAAGTTGTATGATTCTGTCAGATGTGGCTTTTCTCCTAGCCCGCTTCTAATGGTTGGTGAAGCAATGGAGCATGTAGACGTACCTGCTGTGATCATCTATACACATCTAGGGCATGAAATATTAACATGATGATAATGTAGTGCAACATGTTGAAAGTATTTGTCATTTTTTATGTATGACTGCCGTCCCAGGAACAGATGGAATATTAAAAAACACACTGGCGGCACCTCACAGCGCCGTGCCATTCCCTTACACATGAATACTCGGAGTAAGGTTAGCCTCAATGTCTATTAGGTTTACGTGTGAATGCTATCACAAACTCCGAGGGCAAGGAGGACATGTATTCATTCTCCGCACATTCATACTTGTTTTTTACTAGATTTTCTAGGTTTTGCTGAAACTTTGCTTCCAGTGCTGAACACATAATTCTATTCATGTCTTTACTTCTTTTTAATGACTTGCTTCAAAACAGATAATAAAGCTCATAAATAAATAAATATTACCATGTCTGTTTTTAATGATTAGTCTCTAAGATCATTTTATATATAAAAAAAAATACTGAAAAAGTCAAAGAAAAATTATAGGAGAATGCAATGTTGCACAAAAAATGAACAGTGAATTTCAAGGAAAGCGTTGGATAAATTTATTCTCCTGCCCAAAAAAGGAAACTTGTGTATCAGTAGGAAAATGGTTGTCATCGCTTCTGATTTGTTATACTTTCTCTATTATCTTCAAAAAGGTGTTGCTAGTTTTTAGCAGAAAAGCAGCAGAGATAGAGAACATGGAGTAGATTGCCAGCTGGTTTGTCATGGCAGAACATGTTGCCTAGCGCTCTTGCTGTTTGCGAATTTCCAAGACTCTAGCATCACACAAAATGATTTTGCTAGAGCAAATTCTCCATGGACTGCTGTGCTTTAAAGATCACGGGGCAGATTTACAAGCCCCTTGCGCCACTTTTGCGTCACTTTTCCCATGTTAAAAGTGACGCAAAAGTGACGCAAGGGGCTTGTAAATCTGCCCTCACATATTTATATCCATGGTGTCCCTTTCACATCCATTGGAGCATCTTTACAGAGGAGAGCAGAATCCATGCTCCAGTATTTTGCCTTAGTACCGTTATCTGTATTTATTTTTACCAAATTGTCAGAACCTCGACAAGCCTGGTCAATAATTATTATTTTGTTCATTTGCTCAAGGCCTTATATTCTCTCTTAATCAATTCTTAAAAGTAAACATATCTTTCCCTGACAGGATCAATCTATTCTGATCTTTGGTATCGCATTGATTGTCAAGCCAATTTACTGCAAGTACCCCAAATGGATTGTGTATTTCACAATGTGTGTGAAATTGCTGAATACAGCTGTGGTCGACCATTATGGGTTGTATGTCACTACTTCAAGCTAGAAAACAGTAATCCGAAAATAAAACGTACATAAAACACATTCCTAAATGCGACATGTTAAACTCCCAATGAGAACAGTAATCTCATGAGGTAATCGGTAATCAAGTAAAGCCGATGCCATTGTAACCATATAGCAATGGAACCAGGACCCCTAATTTAACAGTCTATATAATTTTTGCTAAGCTTTAATCATGAATTTCTACTAACACACCAAACTGTAATGTCCACAAAGCTATGAATACACCTAGAGAAACAAAGAAGCAACACAGTGAATACAGATCAGGTAATAAGTTAGGTCACAATGGGTTCCCAAGCAGCTCGTTCACAAACTCTGCTCAATAGCAACACAGGGTATTGCAAAAAAGATGATCACGATCTCCTACCAAAATACTTACTTTGTAGCTATTTGGTAACTGTTAAGGTTACAACCCTGGAGATTTATGAACGTCTAACAGTATACAAATCACACAGTAGCAATAGCAAGTTTCGTTAGAGTATACATTGTATCTGCACAGGAAGGGGGCAGTGTCACAGAGCTCATATGTGTGTTGGTAAACAAAGAATCAGGTGCAGAGTGGTCCAAAATAAAGAGAAAAAGGTTGCACACAGGTCTCTCAACAGATCACAAAGATCTCTGGGATAGAGTAGTTGTCACCCTAACTGTTTTCTGGCCCACTGAATACAGCAAGGGCAAAGTGACGAATAAAACAATAAAAATCAATACCAGACTGCCTGGGATAGTTTGTGCCAGGCAGATTCACCATCCATCTCGGTTTTGACGTTACTGAGTTGGTCCTGTTCAATCTTTAGGCAGGCTGGAGCATTTCATTTACAAGCAGGCAGGGCATCAGGAACAGCAGCAGCAATGCCAGTTGCAAATGCTTCAGTAGGGCCTCTAGGCTCATTCTTAGTCAGGAGGAAACAGGAAGTCTTCAGGTCCGCACTTGAGATAGACCACACAGCAACACATTCTATGCAGGTCTGAGTACAAAAGATTATGGAAGAAGTGGATGACAGCTACTGCTTATATTCCAAAAGCCAAGCAGTTGGACAAATGCCCACTTGGACAAATGTTTAATGCCAAGCCTTTGTCCAGTGAATCTCATAATTTCGAATGTTCAGACAATTAGGCTAGGTTAATCGTTCCCTCCAATGAGATGGACAGATAAAGTCCTCTCCCAAGGTTACAATGCAAGCATCTATGCCTGTATGTAGAGACCCAGACATCCCTTCCACTGGGCTCTTCCTATGGGCCCAAATGTTTAAAAACCGACACAGCTCAAGTTTTTTGCCTCATGGTTGCACCATATTTACAAGATTGTGCTCCATGATGCAACCACGATGCAATGTTGGTGTTGTAGCGCAACGTGGTTTAACACAACTCGTAATTGCATGACGCCAATCAAATGTTTGTGCCACAATGCAGAATTGCGTCACCCAAGAGACATTTGCATCACTTTTCACTTCAAAAAGTGATGCAAATTTCATACAGCATTGCCTCAACAAGGCAAGAAAAGAAGACCCAGATTTACAAATAGTTCACACACTTCAGTGTAGCATGCGAACTTGCTGCGCTGCGTTCTGTGAACTGGAGAGAGCAGAACTGCACCACATCTACAAAGAAATGGCACAGTTCTGGTCTCTTCATGGCTGGTGCACTTTGTGCAGCCATTCACCAGCGCAGGCACCCTTGCGCCTTGGTTCCAAGAAGTCTATGTTGTGGTCTGCACTGACCACAGGAGAAACACTAGCCATTCATGAGGACTTAACCTCAATGAAGGAACAGATGGCAGCAGTCATCGGGCCTGAGATGGTTGCTGGAGTCGAGGGCATGGACACAGCCGATCTGGATGTTTTACCTACATGTGGTCACTTGGTCATATAAGACGCCCAGACGGAAGTGGGGTGTCACTGTCTTTTTAATAGTCAGACGGTAAAAGTACAGTGGAGAATCATGGGGAGGTTAGAAACTGAAAATAACAAGGGGCTATACAGTCTTCCTCAATGCCAGTTCATTCACTGTACATCCGGGTTGTCCTCTTTCTTTACTAGGGCCTTGTACTTGTGGTGGGGTCGTCTCCGCTTCTTCTTGGAGTCCCGTCAGGAAGAAGAGGGGGAGGTTGGGTGCATCCCTCTGAATAAAATAAACAAGAAATCAGGCTTGTTGGTCCTTATTCAGGGGTACCTATACCGGCACCTTCACCCAGGGCTGGGATCTTGCAGTGATCGTGAATAGTGTGGCTAGAACCGCCGCATGCAGGGTCAAGCTATTTGTGCCCCAACCACCACCTGCCAAACGTGAAGAAGTAATAGAAAGGTACTTGCCGTAAGCCAAGGCCCTCCAGGGTTGTGGCAGAGGGAGTGTCACCGCCCTATTTCTCTCGGAGTCGGTTTGACTGTTTGGCATTGCCTCTAGGCGGTATCTCTCATCGCTGTGCCACTTCCTCCTGCTCTGTGTCTTCCTGTTGTCTCTCGGGCACTCGTCCTGTCTCCTGGATTTCAGGCCCATCTCCTCCCGACACGGGGTCTGCCAGCTGTTCCACGTGGCTTGTCACTCCGACACTCAATTCCGCGTCCGTCTCTCGTATCTCCACTCATCGCTTGCTCTCTCCGTCTTCCCTTGATGCCGCCTCTTGACGTGCCCTCGTTATGTACCACGCTGACTCTAGAGCGCTACCCTCGCTTTCCTTGTGCTCCATCCTGGGCGCCATATTGGAAATTCCGCCCGGGAGAGGTGCAGGATTACACTATACTTATGAGTAAGTGTAAATCAAAGCAAAGGGTTTTTTCCTTTCAGATTTACCAACATACATATATTTGTAGGTATTAGCTGTCATAATGTAGATAAAAAAAAACAATTTGACAAATATATTTGAATGTTTTGAAGTTTGTAAAATGTTTGTCACAACCTATTTAGGTATTTACTATACTATGTTTTCATCAGGTACATAAATGCATTTTTCTCTGTGATACTCATATAGTATAAAGGCCACTTTTGCAATGTGTTTATTCTGACTAGCAAAATAGGTTTGCTTACTCTCAAAATACTCTAAGGAATAACCTAGGTTCAAATTAAAAAATAGGTTAATCATTTTTTAATCTATTTCAATGTATATGTACCATTTCCACCTCCGTTTTTTTAAATATATTCTCACAATGTATTCCTCATCATGAGACCTGCTCATTGGTGGCCAATGAAACCATCTGAAAAGCTACATGTTTTCAAATGTGTGACTTTAGTTGTGTTTATATTTTTGTAGAACTAGACTTGAGGCCCCAGTCTATTAAGCCTATATATTAAGTATAAGTACTAAATGCAGATTGAATATACTACTTCTGCTAATATATTGCTGCTTCCTCGTGTTTTTTAAAGAATAAATGACCTGTTACAAATGTTCACTAATAATAATATGTTGAAATTCCAGTCCTTTCATACAGCACACTCCAAAAGCGAAGCAGGCACAGACTCCTACAAGGTGCGACTGTTTGTTTGTTCACTTATTTCCCATCAACATATAAAGGCCAATGCCTGTTCCATCACGGTCTTGATCACATGAACGCCCTGCGCTACATCTCAGCCTTTTAAACAATTAACACCATGAGTGTTCCCTACTAATAGGCATGGAAAACAGACTCTTTTACATTGTCAGTACCCCATATTTCACATACACAGCGTTTCTTAGTGATATTCATTAAAATCCAATATATGAAACACCTCCCATTTATAATATAACCTTCTCAGGTTAAGTCACGTGCTCCTATGAAGCATGAACCCTGACTGATCTGGGTGGACCAGTGTGGAAATAATCGGTTTTAGCCTATTGGCTAGTACCTTAGCTAGCACCTTTACCTCAGTGTTCAGCAAAGATATCGGTCTGTATGACCCACATTCGGTTGGTGATTTGCCTTTTTTTGGGAATTACTACAATTGTAGCCTTGTGTTGATCTAAGGGGAGTTCCCCCTTGCCCCTCGAATCTATATACATATTTAAAAGGTGAGGAGCCACCCTGCTTGCCACGATCTTGTATAGCTCAATTGGTAGCTCATTGGGGCCGGCCGCCTTCCCTGACTCCAGGTCTGCCATGGCGCTCGCTACCATCTCCACTGTGATTTGTTGCTCCAGTGCCTGCATCTCTTACTTCTGTAACCTTGGGAGATTAATCTCACGCAGCAGCTCCTCACAGTCCTCCTTAGGCTGCTCCGTGGAGGATGTATAGATTTCCTCGTAATATTTTGCGAATTCCTGTTATTTCCTTACCTGTGTGTTTACTTTCTCCCCCCGGGTTTTGTATTTCTGGGACCCAACTTCTATCTTTGTCTCTACGCTCCAGCCAGGCAATCGTTTTGTTGGTTTTATCTCCTACATCATAGAATTTCCTCTGGATAACTAGTGCTGCACTCTCGCCTTGTTTTCCTCCAGATCTTTCAGTTCCTGTCGCTTGAGAGCAAGTCGTCTTGCCACTGACTCGTCGATATTCCTATCTTCCCCTATTTTTCCCTCCAATTGGCTTATTTCTGATTCTAGGTTTTCCTCCTCTTTGTTTTGCTCTTTCTTATATATGCCTATTTGTGCCTGGATGAACCCTCTAATCACTGTCTTGCATGCCTCCCAGAGTGTGGAAGCCAACTCCACTGAGCCCTCAATAACTTCAAAGTAATGTGTGGTATGAGTCTGTACATTCTGGGCAAAGTGTTTGTTTCTAAAATGCCATGGATCTATCCATGGAGGCAGTGTGTTGTCCCTAGTTGGTCCCTTTAGTTGTACTATGACTGGTGAGTGGTCCGATATACCCAGTGCTTTGAGTGTTGTTTCCCTAAATTGTCCCACTTGTGATGTAAATTTGAAGATGTAATCCAGTCTGGAGTGGCTTTTATGCGCCGCCGAGTTATGTGTGTATTGTTGACCCGATGGATTATGAGCCCGCCATAAGTCCGTCATGCCCATCGCATCTATAAATCCCTTCAGTGGTTCCTTTCCTAGTGCCCCAGTTGCTTTTGTCAATCTGTCTAGTTGCGGGTCCATAACTGCGCTCATGTCACCCCCTAGAACCAGCGTACCCAGAGGCATCTCAAGGATGGTGTTTCCGAGCTGTGTGAAGGTATCGATGTGTAGCCGAGGAGGGACATACACCGAACAGAGATTCAGAGTCCTCCCCTCCCAAGTACCGGAGATCGCTGCATAACTCCCTAGTTTGTCGAGCCAGCGTCTATTCACTATCAATGGGATTGATGTCTTAACTAGAATCCCCACTCCCCTGGAACCCGTTGTATACCCCGCATGTGCTTGCAGCCTGTATCCATATCTATCCATTGCCTTGCAGTGGTTACCTTGTAAATGGGTTTCCTGAAGCAGGCCCACGTCTGGGCCATGCCTACGAAGATATTGTAACACTAGTATTCGCTTCACTTTGCTGCCCAACCCATTAACATTCTATGTCAAAATTGTAAGTGTCATCCTGGAAGATTGTCTTGTTGTCTTGAGTATGATCTCTTTACCCCTCGGGTCCCCACACACCTGTACCCCTAATTATAGTACCCTGTGTCTGCTTACCTAAAGGTCTTCCCTGTGCCTGACTACTCTTGATCATGTTTCCTCGTGTAATCTTGTGTGTCTTGTCACTGAGCGTAAAACTACTAACTATTCTAACAAACACGCCCACCTGGTAGGCTTCTAACCCTCTTAACTTCACCCCCACCCTGCTTCCTTGCTTGACAGGTCTAAAACTACCCGCCACCCAAACCTGCAGAGAGCTTGTCGCCCCATAGAACTTGCTTCACGCTAGGGTAGGCTGGAGTCTCCTCTTCACCCCGTTCTCGCCCTCGCTTCCAGCCCCTCCAATCCAATGAAAGTTTGTTACCTTGTACAGTGTCTCAGTTAGCATATTCCGCCCCAGTGTCTTCTTTGTGTTGTCTCTCCCCCACCACCCCCGGCCCAACCACCATGGCGCCATCCAAGCAGTGTCTATTCAGTTAATCACCTTATATCGTCCTCTTTTTGACCAGCTCTCACCTCTCTTTCTGCGTCCCCAGGGCCCTGGGGTCTCCGCTGGTCCTTGGCCTCTGCCGCCTTTTGCTTCACTACTCGCCATCCTTCCAGCCACTTCCAAGCTTTTTCTGGCGTGCTGAAGTGCCAGGACGTCCCCTCTGCCATTACCCGCAGTCGCGCCAGATAAAACATCATGTATTTAATGTCTTTGGCTCGTAGCTCTTTCTTTACTGCCTCAAAACTATGACGTAGCTTTTGGACCTGGAGTGTAAAGTCCGGAAAGAACCGGATCATTGCATTTTCATATTTAAGATCTCCATGAGTTCTGGCTGTTTGTAATATCACATCTCTGTCTCTAAAATTTAGGACTTTGGCGATTATCAGCTGAGAAGGCGCCCCCGGTCTGGGCCTGGAGCCTGGGGCTCTGTGTGCTCATTCAATAGTGAAAAAATTTGACATTCTTTTTGGGCATAAATGCTGTGTGAAAAGGTCCTCCAAGAAGAGCTCTACACTGGGTCCTTCCATCCCTTCCGGCACACCTACCAACCCGTAGGTTGTTTCGACGCGCTCGCCCTTCCTGATCCTCGAGTTTTGCTGCTAGGGCATCTTGCTGTTGCTTGAGATTCTTCACTTGGTCCTCTAGACCCTGTGTGACAGCCTGCAACTGTGTAATATTTCCTTCCGCCGTTGTCACTTATTCGGATATTTTCCTGAAGTCGCCCCTCAAGAGATTTACTTCCACCGTGACAGTATCTATTTTTGGCTCCAGTACTTCTTTTAGATCTGTTATGGCCGCTATGATGGCAGTTAGTGAGGGTTCCGCCATTCCTATTTCCTCACCCTGGGCCCCCATGGCCGCTGTCAGTGGTTTTGCGACCGCGTAGTTATCCATTTTATTTGTTTGGGTTGTCACAGGGCCCTTTAGTTTCACCATATCCTTTATAATCGAACTTCCACCCTTTTTAATCATGAGAATGTCTATTATACTGAATAGATATTTAAAAAAATATTTGTCTTACAATATGCCTCTGCTATGTATAAGTTAATGTTAAATGCTTTTCTTGAGCTCCATTACGGTCCCATACTTTCATTTCTAATCACCTCTTTGACTCACCAATGCAAACTTCATCATAGTTCCAAGTATAATGGGGAATATTTACAAACAAGTGCCGCAATGCAGTGCAGCAAGCAACATTACTGTGCTGTGTTGTGTCACCTGGAGAGAGCAGAAGTGTGCAATATTTTCAAAGAAATTACAGTTGCCCTCTCTTAAGGCGTTGGTGCAGTGTGTGCCACCTAATGTCAATGGAGGAACCCTTGTGCCATAGTGCAATGGTTCCTGCATTATGGTTAGGATAGGTTTTGTGCAGGAAGGATTCTCTGCCTGCACAAAAACTATCCTTTTAGGTATTTTCCTCTATGTATGTGTGCTGTAGAATGCAGCACACATGCAAAGTTAAAATACAGAGAATTAAAGATATTTTTCCTTGTTATGTCAGCCTCAGGCAGGCATGGACTTTTCAATAAATCCATGTCTTCAAGTCTTTGTAGATATGGATTTGCATAAAAAACAATTGATGGATGCACGGCAACGCCCATGCACCACCGATGGAATGCTTCCCTAATGCAAAGTAATGCAAGACAAGGAAATGCTCTTTGTAAATACCAAAAAGGATTTTGCATCGACTCTGGGTTAAAAAAGAAATCCAAGTCCAACACAAAACCTTTGTAAATCTTGGCCAACATACATAGCTCTGGCTGCACTCTTTTAACAATGCACATGCAATGTTATGTTTTTTAGAATTTCATGCTTAGTCTTGAATTTTTTTCTATTGACTTTTGATAGGTGTAAAGTAAATTCCAGATGAATTATTTTTTCTTTTAGTTAATTTCTTGCAAACGTTTCAAATATTCATTCAAATTCTAACATATCAATTTTGTCCTTATTATGTTTTAAAGGCACAACATGCATCTTACGAGAAAAGGTCTGACAATGGCTTGTTAGCTACCATCAAGCCCACCTTGCCCTCCATGGATGAGGATACATCTCCTGAACTCATGTATGTTTTGGAAAATTCTCCTCTCACCTTGGCAAAGGACGACAATGTTCCAGTGTCTCCAACGGAACCTCAACAGCCTCAAGATTTGCTCTCCCTATGGATGCTGATGATGACTCTCAAGTCAGCTTCAAGAGGAAAGTCCACAGGACACAGGAAACCCTTGTGAAAGAGGTCAAGTTGGGAATGGAGTCACTATTATACACTCTTGAAGGAGTCCAAAGGTGCCAGAGCCCAAATAAGAACTTATCTCAGGCTGTCACAGGCACCTATTTTTTGGCTCCAGGGATTTGATGAATCTCTAGCTGACATTACTGAAGTTATCTAAGAGAAAGGAGACAGCACCAGTCTTCTTCTTCTTAGAGTGAAGACATAGGAAAGCAGACAGAGATCATCAATTACCCAATTCAATAATTCCACCCAGAAGTGGAGGAAAAGACGGACTCCTTCACTTCTGAGATGGTTGTCCTCAACCATAACGTTGTCGCTGGTTACAGTCTCAGCAGACCCTTTCCAGATATTTCAGTTTAGCCTTCAGTGCACTCACTGATGATTAGCTACCAGGAGGCCTACACCTTTTTCTTCTGCTGCATCATCAATGGGCACACGTCCTCCTTTTTCTGCTCCTCCAACATACCAGGAGAATGGTGATTCATCAAAGGAAGTAGATGTAGTAATCACTATTGCACATCACAAGGTAGCTCAGTAGACATGAGTGAGGTGCTCTTGACTGGTTGTTACATTAGTCCTGCTCTTTACATTATGCCATCCTTTAAGATTCCATCTGCAGTCCTGTTTTGATGTTACAGTGTATATTATGTCTATATATTCCTTTCATAAAGCTTCCTTCTTAGATAAAGATAATTTGTAAAATTATGTAAAAGATTATTTTCTTATGAGCAGTTATTGTTTTCTACAACATTCATTTGCGATTATGAAGTTTTCCTCCTCTGTAAGGTATATTTTCCTTTTTGTTTCGAAAACATGATTGAAAAACAAAGTCATATCTGCTTTAATATATAGTAATTCCATACTTTTTTGTGGTTTCCTTTAGCCTGTGCTTTCTCATGTTTATGGTTTGTGTTTTAAAAATATAAAGTCTAATAATTAAATATTGTTTTGTTTCTACACCCATATAAATAAATGTATCCACATCTGAGGAATTTTACAATTGAGTTAGGCTCTTGTTAAAAATCACCTGATACTTAAATATGCATAAACAAAAAGAAACAACCACATCTCCCCAGCCCTCAGATCCCTAAACTGGCTGCCATATGAAGCAAGAATACAGCTAAAGATAGCTTGCATGACACACAGAGCCATTCATCTCAAGACTCCTATTTATCTGGAGGTTGCAGACATTGCTCCTCATTGCTCCTAAAACCACAGATCTTCCACAAAACAAGAACGAGTCACAGAGCCTTCTCAGGCGCTGCACCAAAGATTTGGAACTCTCTTCCACCGGAAGTCCGACAAATTTCTTCTACTGCTTCCTTTAAAAAGGAAGTAAAAAAAATCCTAATGACTAAGGGGCTCATTACGATGGCGGATGGAAAAGCACTCCGACCGCCGTGCTAGCGGGAAATTGCCGCCCGCAGGTACCGCAGCAGAACCGCTGGCCAGATTAGGATGCATCGCCAGAAACTCCCTACCGCGGCAGTCGGATTCCAGGATTCAGCGGCGGAAAAGCTGAAAATCCGTCCGCGGCGGTCGGATTTGTTGCGGAAAGGCCAAAGACCGCTGTTTCCCCAGCTGTCAGGAACACATGGAGCTATCCACAGTATTGCCACCGCCATCCTCGATTGGCCGGATTCTCCGCAGCGGTGTGGTGGGCTGTTTGTGGCATCGTAATACAATCAGCGGTCGTAACCGCATTCTGCATGGCGGTCCCTCCCTTTTGGCTCCGTCTGCCGCCGCTGCGGAGGGGGATTTCTAGCGGTTCCCGGAACACCGCTGCGGACGGGAAATGGGCTATCTTTGCCCATCGTAATACGGCGGGCGCAATGACCGCCGATGGAGTGCGGAAAAGGGCATTTTCCGCCACCACGCGGATGTGCTACCGCCCGCCATCGTAATCAGCCCCTAAGTTCTTACCTTAAACGGACGGGGCCTCATTGCTGATTGACTGCCTACTGATTGACTACCAGATTATTGTGCACCTTTGATTCGCAGCACTCAACTGTTCTGCTCACTTATGCATTGAATGTTCTTCTACATGCACCGTATCCATCCTACCCTATTTGTGATGTACTCCTATAATGCTCGGTTTTATGTATACTGTAGTTATGCTTGACCTTCTCACACCCTTACCCCACCTATCCTAAATGTAAAGCACTCTGATACCCGCCTGGGTTACGTTCGCGCTATATAAAACTTTCTAAATAAATATATATTTAAAATAATCTTGCAAAAGTACATTCATACACCAAATATTAAAATTATCAGTATCATGCATTTATGTTTAGATTAACAAATATGCACCTAGCTAACAGTCAATAATGTAATATATTAATTAAGCCAACAGAATATAATTTCCAAACACTGTTGAAATGACGTATTCATGAATATATTACTATGAAATTTACTATGTCATATTCATCAAATTTCATCAAATTATAAATAGTACTTCCTGTTTACCAGAGAACCGTATATTTCTCAAACCATACCTCGTCAGTTCAATATAAACATATCATATACAGATAGACTCACATTCATCAACTGTTTCCTTCCTATGTTTAGATTAGCAAGGTTTTTTCAAATGCCTATTTGACACTGTCTATTTTATGGATATATACATTTTTAACAGACTTAACAATAGCAAATATAAATGTCGCACCTTGAAATTGATGAGTTACCTTTAAGTTAATATGTGTATTAGCACACTGCTATCTACACAACATGACAGTTGCTGACTTTCTACAATCAAGCATTTTTCTGTGCAGTAATCAATACATTTTCTTGTTCTATGGGCATTCATTATGCCATTACAATACATAAGCCACATATGGGTTTATAGTATACTTATTCAGACAGAACTCTCAGTACCCTAACATTATTCCAGGTTTATTTCCTTTGATTGTCTATATTTTTTTAAAGATGTGGCCTTTAACCTTTAAATATAATTAGTATATAAAAAATGACTTAGTTACTGTTCTTAAAATCCAAAAATATAATTTAGACACAACAGCCAATAAGCTATGTAGCATGATCATCTTTAAGTAAGAAGTGAAACATTCTTACAATAATATGTCTGAATAATTTCTTCCTCAACTAAACCAGGATCAATGTAAAAAATATGGAATGTGAATTTTCAATGCCTTGCCTCTTGTTAAACTCTTTTATCAAAGAAAACTGAGTAGATGGACTGCATTGTGTGATATTTTATTTCATCTGGGCCTACATTCAAATCTAACAACTAATGTTAAGTGTACTGCTTTAGCAAAATTGACATGAAGCAGAAGAAGCATGATTTGTACTGGGTCTTTACTGCAAGAATAATGCATGTGCATTTAAATTAATCATTGTATAACTAATGGTGTATTAGGAAACTTAAATCCAACTACACATACAGTTTGCCATAACCCCTTTCAATGGACCACAGGGCAGGCAGGCATTACTGTGTCCAACTGTGGTGGTTGAGGCCTTTTACTCCTGATCTCTCTGGCCATTCCCGACTATGGGCTTGGAGTAAGTGGGCTAAGAACTACCCCTTCAGCACTTGACTCTCAGTGGTAGCATGTTTCAAGTAACCCAAAGCTTCTCAGGGGGAGATAGGTGCAAGGTTTACATGGGCATAAGACTAAAAACAAGCTTAGTGACACCAAAAACGAGTGTCCAACCAAATACTTGTTCAGTGTAATAGTGTAATATGTCACATAACAAATAATATACAAAATATACATAAGGTTGGCACCTTAGCATTGTCCAGGCATAATCCTGAGTCCCACATACTCTTCTACTGACTGTGGTTATTCCCCATTTACGTGAGGCAACATTCAGGTTAGGCCCTACTAGTGAGTGCATGTCTTACATGTCTCACAAAAGTCAAAGGTGCAGATTTACATACATTTACACTGGGTTTGTGATACAAAAGTGATGCAGACCAGCACAATATTTTTCAATTTTCTTTTGAGTGCAAAGCTTGTTATCTGCTGGAAAGTTGGCTCAAAGTAAAGCAAAGTAGCGCTTAGCATTACTTTATTTTACTGTGCGTCAAAGGGGCATTCCATGGGTGTCACATGGGTGTTGCTTTGCAACCACCCATGGTTGATGACGCAAAACCCTTTCTACTTCAAATAGTAGACAGGGTTTTGCACCAAAAATAACACCACTTAAAAGCAGGTGTTAAAAAGGAGAAATGATTATATATCTCCCATCGTTTCCCAGACTGCATGTGTCCTGCACTGTACAGCAGAGATCCAAAATGGGAAACTTTCTAAAGTTAGTCTAGGCATAGTATTTTGTACTGGAAGGGTACCCTTCAAGTACAAAACCTATGCTAGACTCATGCAGACACCTTTGCACTTTGGTGCAAAGGTGTGTATATGGTGCTTGGGAGCCAGATTGTGCACCAGAGCTAGGGAGTCAGCAGGCTAGGGCAATACCGCTGTAGATACGGCACTTTCCTGATCTCTCACTGTTATACAAAGTGGTGCAGCAATGTTGAGTGCCGCGCTGCGTTGTGTGACATGTTTCTAAATCTGGACCAAAGTGTCTCAGCCCTGTAGCTCTATAGTCAGAGCAAATTCCCCCCCCCTGTGGCTATGTGGGCCAGGGATCAGTCTTACCCGCTCCCATTGGTGCTGCGACACAGAAGGGCTGGTAGCCTTTGACGGGTAGACTTCACGGTTGACGTGAGGGTGATGCTGCGTGATAAGTGATAATCTTGTCACTACAGGCATGGCTTCTGGACATCAACAAGGCAACTCTGGTGGTGCGGTAATTCCTTCTGATTACAACTGCAGGTCTTGAATTTCTAATTGTTTGGTAATGGCAAAGTAGATGCTCTGGTTGCACAGGTCACAACCAACTATGCTACACTTTTCCACACTGGATGTGGACCACGTTCATTCTCAGTCACAGCGATGCACCTTAAACTTCACAGTGGTACACTCTGGCATATGGGCTCATAGACTTGAGCAGCACATGGGCATACATCCCGATCGGTGCGGCTGTCCCGACTGCACTCTGCTTCAGGGATCTACTCAGCAGGATCCCCAATCGACATTGCTTCCTCCAGGCACTTTTCTTCTCCCTCACAGAGTTCTCTAGTCTCACTCGCAGGAATATGCCAGTGCTCCAAGCTCCAGGGCAAGTGGTCTTGATTCTCCTGGATGAGGTCATAGCAGGGAGACTTGCAGACCTTAGTCCTTAGTCCTGGTCACAACAGGTGAAGTTGTCCAGATCCTCAAGTGCCATTTTTCAAGGATTCTTACCTGGAGAACTAACAGAAGATCTAACAAACCTGCCAAATCAATCTGACAAAGGGGCATTGCCCCTGGGCCAAAGATTCAGGTTTCTCCAGCATGGAGTTTTTCCACAACAGCAAATCCTGTTCATTGGGATGTTGTGGAGAAGGTATAAAGCCTCGTGGAGCCCTGTTAAGCTACAGCTTCAGCCTTGCCCCACTGGAGAAATCAGAGCTTCAAAAAAGTGACTACGTCTGAAGTTAGAAATCTTCACTCGGCAAAGGCACCAAAAGTATCCGTCCCTCAAATTTTGAATTTCTCTGGCACAGAGCTTCCTGCCTTCACCAGGACTTCATCCAACAGCTATCAGCCACGGTGGACCCATCTCGACAACAGCCTACTTCCTTCCCGTCTGAGAATCTTTGACTAACATTTCAGAAACTAAGTTAGAAGGGAAAACTTCTGACCAGGATCAGCCTGGTCTCTGTATCCAACCCACATTCCATTGAGGTCGGCCTTAAATCTTACCCTTGTCCTGGTCTATCATGAGAAGTTTGCGCTTCACATTTTGGCACTATTTTCATCTAAAACTTAAAAATTCTTATCTCTGGTTCCCCGTACTGGATTTTTGTCGTTATGGTATCATTTTGTTTCTTAAAATATTCCCATTTTCTATAAATTGGAGTGAGATTTTTATTGGGTACCTGTTATCAACTTTTTACCTGTTTTGTACTTCTAAATGATTAACACATTTTCTTAAGTTAAGTCTGCTACCAGGAGTTGAGCTCAGGTTAAAATTAATTGAACCTTTACTGAACCTAACAAGAATAGTGACATAATTGCTTGTTGTGGACTAACCTCCACTCCAACTAATAATTTACTTTTTCACAGTAAAAATGTAAATAGTATTTAAATTTGAATGCAGATTTTGGTGTGTTTTAGAAATGTTAGGAGATAATATACGAGAGGGGTAGGGTTTTTCTAGAATAGGCAGTGTTCTATAGGTAGATATTTTATAGTGTAGTTGATGTTTTTAGTGTTTTAGAATAGTGAATAGATTTTAACTGTATGTGTTGTTTAGAGGGTAATTGTTCTCTTTTTTTGTTGATAAGTATTTTAATTATTTTTAAAACAATAATTTTTTATTGACTTAAAGGCAGGTCAAATGTGATTTTAGCACCACTCATTTTTATTGTTTAGCACATAAAATAGAATGGTAATGAAGTATTTGATTAACATAATGTGGTATATGTGCTACACCTTCTTAAAAATGTTTTATTTCGTAGAAAATTAGATAACAGTAACTGTTTGAATGTATAATATATTTAATTATTTATTAAGTGGGATGTGTACACACTTTCAATTTTAAAAGCATTTACTTGTCGTGGTTATTCAGTAAGGTTACAAAAGACAAGAAACAACACACTCTAGAAGAAATGGCACTTAACAGATAGCCTTCAATTGCAGATTAATATTGTTGTAAGTTAATAAGGGGTAAAAGAGCACAAAGGAAAAAGAAACACATTTTTAATTTTTAAGCCCCACACAATTTAAATCAAATCCAAATTAACAAAACTGGTACTAAAAATAAATGAATTTTTATTTATGAAATAATTTAGCATGGTACTAAGAGGTAACTTTAAAACTAGGCAAAGTTGTTTCATAACAGCACGATCAAATCCACTGAGGAAAGTGACAAGAATGTATTTCCAGAAGAATACAACATCCATGGGAAAAGAGTTCAAAGGGACATATTGTGATGACTTCTCCCATAGAAAACACAAACTTCATCAGCCATCAAAGTGTCGAGTATGTGGCTGCTTTTGTCTCCATGATGTTATATAAGCACTCTAGGCCAATTTTCCAAAGGTTTAAGGTCAGCACTATGTACATCACACTTGTATGTTGGAAATCAGTGCTCAATGGGCCCTCTGCAAGGACCATGGGCCCGATTCACAGAACTAACTTACGACAAAATCCTAAACTTACTACCATTTTGGTATTCACAGAATGAACTTACTCATTTTGGTATTCACAGAATAAACTTACTCATTTTGGTATTCACAGAAGACACTTACACATTTTGTGTAACTTACACATTTTGTGTAACTTACTCATTTTGTGTAACTTACACATTTTGTGTAACTTACACATTTTGGTATTCACAGAAGGCACTTACTCATTGATGAGTAAGTGCCTTCTGTGAATACCAAAATGAGTAAGTTAATTCTGTGAATACCAAAATTGTTGTAAGTTAATTCTGTGAATACCCAAATGTGTAAGTTCATTCTGTGAATACCCAAATGTGTAAGTTCATTCTGTGAATACCCAAATGTGTAAGTTCATTCTGTGAATACCAAAATTGTTGTAAGTTTAGGATTTTGACGTAAGTTAGTTCTGTGAATCAGGCCCAATATGTGGAGCATTTACCAGATCTAATCTGGGTACTTTCAGTCAATTGTAATTTTTACTTGGCATGTTCATGTACTATAAGAATGGTTAAGCCATATGACCATTTTATTTTGGTATTTGTCACGGGCATAATAGAAATTATTTACTTTTATTACGTTCAGTTGCCATAACACAGACAGCCCATCCATTATACTACAAGTGTCATGATTAATATATGTGTCTGTGACTTTTAGTGATGACAGTAGCCTTTGCGTATGAAAGATTCATAGCCACTCCATGAACAACATGTTAGCATAAACAATGTATACGTTCTTTATCTTGATCAACATGCTCCCTGTGGCCCAATACAAAAAATCATGAACAGAATATGCGCAATTTACCACACGAGAAAGTTATATGCTGTTGTAGCAGGCCTGAGTGACATATGTCCTGCAAACACACCAGACCATCCTTTGTGTTCTGCAACATCCAGTTCATGGTGCACCTACAATAACACTGTATTTGTTGGCTGAGACTGGATAAACAGAGAAGGACCATGATCATATGCCAGTGAAATAATTATGACTGTAGACTAGAACTCGTAAAGGGTAATGTATTTTGTGATCTCAGCAAAATGCTCATACTGTGAAGGTAAGAACAACAAGTTAACTCAGGCAAGGGCAGTGTATGTACTATATGAGAAATTCCCTCATATTATCAGGGCTTGTGATGTTAAAGCTATGAAGCTGGCTGATGGTAAATAAAATCTACAGATTTTTGGCAAATAAAATGTTATTTATATAAGCTTATTTATAAATTGTAGCTTTTGTATACAAGATTTCATGAGACATACCCTGGCATGTCCCCCTCTAATCCCCCACTGGAATGGGTGCCTTGGTTGAGCACCCAGGGCTGCTTTCACAGGCAATAGGACATTTGGCAGGGGGCTTCTAGTATTGCAACTCGTTGACATATACTTCTTGCCCTATGGGAGATAATTTCACCTTAATCAAACAGTTGCATAACACAGCAGACTGCCATGTATCACATGGCCGTAAGAAATTTCAATTCCTATTTACTTACATACTTTTACGGCATCATAGCAGAATCGCAATCTATGCATAAATACAAAATTCATAGGAGATACACAAAGTTTTCAGAGTCCAAAATGCATGGTGTTGCATAACAATGCGGTGACTGATTCAGCATCTGGTGTCTACTACTACTTATTCTCAGTTCTTGGGAGGATTAAGACTCTTCAAAAATTCCACATCAGACAGGACTGAAGAAAATATGTGATTTCATCCATTGTGAATAACCTTAAGTTTGGCCTGTTGTACCAGTCTTGCCTGCACACCAGCTTTCTTGGACAACTTAATCATGGACTTGAATTCCTTACGCTATCGAGCAGTTGATAGAGACATATCAGTGAAGATCCGAAATGAATAGTTGTCTGCAATTTGAGAGTCTTTGTCATGCAGTGCTTTGCTGAACATTTGCTCTTTGATATGATAATCTCCAAAATTTACAAGAATTGTTCTGGGATACCTTGAATTGGAGGTCAGGTGGCCAGGGACTCCATGGGCACGCATAATTGTGAAATCATGAATTGTGGCTGAAGGTTTAGGAATTACGGATGTCTTGACCAAGTCCGCTTTTAGCTTGCCAACACTCTGATCCTACTCCGGACTTCTGGTATATCCACGAACCGCGGGTTCAATCGATGAGCTCTTTTTTCCATTTCTTCGAGCTTGGCCATTAGATCGTCAAAATCATCCTTGGATCATGCTGCCTGTAGCTAGCTGGCTCTCTATATACGGGCCGATTCCGATTCGGGCCGGAAATCTCTCCGACCGAGCCGGACCCGGAGAGATTTCCGACCGAATCGGACTCTAGCAGTCCGACCGAATGAGTACGATGCGCACGTATGCCATCGGACTCGATTCGGTCGGACTCCCATTGAAGTCAATGGGAGCCAGTCGTACGACGCGTACACGGGCTCCCATTGACTCATGGGGCACGACGCGAACAAGGGCGCCCCCTACAGCATGTTCGCGTCGATGCGGGTCGCGCCGTACATGCACGTGTAAGGGGGACCCATGGGTCCCCCCTGTGTGCGACTCGCGTGCCTACACTTCCAGGGGGTCCGACACGGACCCCCAAAGTGCGGCTCCGACAGCTCCTTGGAGCCGGACTGCGCGAGTCGGTCGGAGCGGTCGCGATGCGCATCGTACTTACCCGGCCAGGGAAGGTCTCCATTGCGCGGTGCGAGTCGTCCCCGTGCGAGTCGGTCGGAGCGGTCGGGTCCTGCGAACGAGTCGGTCGGAGATTTCGCGAGCGCACGCATCGTACTCGCTCGCCCGGACGCACGTACGATTCGGTCGGGAAATAGGGCTCCGAATCGGATCCGGTAAAGCCGAATCCGATTCAGAGCCCTACCGGCCGAGATCGGAATCGGCCCCATAGTGTTTTAAAATGAAGTACACTATGCAGAGAGTCCAGTGGAACTTTTACTGGTATGCAGAGGTTAAAGTAGATAATACCATTGCTCTTTTTTGTTGTAGTATGTCGAACAATTAGGCTTATCAGAGGGTAAAAAAAAGCATTTGTTGTACTCATAGAGTCAATAGATGAGACACACACTCAAGAATAAATCCGAGACCAAGTTATAAAAATAATTTCGATTTTTTTTATTTTTTAAGACCAGGAACTTTTATCTACAGTAAGTAATTTAGGAGTTACGTTTTTTAAGAGTTCGGCAAATATATCACTCTGTGAGCAATTACGCACCATTCAAGTCGATGGAGAAAAGCAGAAAAATGCATATAAAATCAGGCAATGCTTTGACGAAGTTTACCTTCTCATTTTAGGTCAATAGCAGGACCATGTCCAAAGTTCTAGCAGCAGAAGATCGGGAGCATATCGGATTTGGCCGGGAGCAGGGTGCTGAAGGTGCTGGTAGCTGGTGCGCTGCGACGAAGGGGGCCACCTGGAAAGACACTGCACAGGAGGACTTAGAGGTAAGTCTGGTGGGTCCCACTGGAGGGTGGAGGTACAATGGTCGTAGGACCACAGGATCCCAGCTGGTTCATCGTTACCTGGGCCAGTGGGGCTGGGTGCAGAGCAGATAGGTCAGCTGGGCATCATATGTCGAGAAGCCCTCGCGGTCAGGAATAGGCAATTGGAGAGGCAATTTTGGGACAGTTGGGCCACTCAGGATGTGGACCTCAGGGGCCTCTGCATCCCTCAATGGGTGCTGCTTCTGGAATTGTTGGGGTCTGGCACAGACTCTTCATCTCGCTGTTTGCTGTAGGGGGTCCGGTACCACGGGTATTGGTACGATGCAGCTCCGGGAGGTCCTGGTGTATCCAAAATTGGTGAGGAGACAGATCTGACCCTGTACTTCTTTTGGAGTGGGTGCTGGGTTGAAGTTATTGGAGAGCAGCACGTTTACAAACCGGAATCAGAGGGATTGGTGCCCGTGGTGTGCAAGGGAGTGATACCTTCACTCCAAGGGAGGTTCTTGGCGATTTCTCGAAAGCTGGAGGAGCTCCGGGGTTCTTGGAGTCTTCACAGGTTTCGGACGACATGGCACACTGTGATTATCCAGTCCTAGAGTCAGGTGGCAGAGTTTGTCACCAATTCTTCTGCAGCAGGGAATCAGTTCTTGGGTAGCGAGTCCAGGGCCGGACTGGGAACCGAAACCGGCCCTGGCAAACTGCTCGGCTGGACCCCCTTGTGGGGAGGGGAGGTGTGCCCGAGCTGTTTACTAGGGCCGGTTTTGGCCGATTTTGTTACAGGGGGCCGAATTACCGGCCCCCGGTAACAAAAATGGCCCCCCAGGGGCCCAAAACCGGCCCCCACCCTGGTGTCCCACCAGGGAAACGCCCGGTGCCCGCAGCGGCCATTCCGGCCCTGAGCGAGTCTTCTTTGTCCTTTTCTTCTTCTTCTCCATCGAATCTAGGTTCAAGGTCTAGGGAAGCCACCTAAATACTACATTTAGGGGCATTAAAAGGGGAGACAGCTAGTAGCCCAAAGGCTACCTACCTTTAGGGTGCCTACACCCTCTAAGTTACCTCTTCCTGTGGGAAGTGGCACTACCCCAGCCCTGATAGGTTTTTTCTCCACCAATTCAAAATGGTGGATTTCCGGGGAGAGGGGTTCACATCACCTGCCACACCTATGGGATGGTGCTGGCTGAATGTGGTGGATGCCTGCATTGAAATCTGGTTGTTTTTGTGTAGGAAGGGACACCTCCCCTCACCAAAACAATTGCTGCACCTGTACTGGGCAGTCGCACGGTTTGGACGCATTTCCAGAATTGCACTATGTTGTAAATCTGGGAATGTGTCAAATACCATGGGCATTGACTGGGAACACCCACCGCAATGCCTATGACACGCATCCCTGATGGAGTTTGATGCAACGCGGCGACTTGTGCTGGGTTGCCTCACACCATATCTACGAGGCCATGAAAAGCCATGAAGGGTGGCGCTACGTGGCCTCGTAGATATGGGCCTGCACTGTGCGCCTCCAGAGCATCACAAAAGTGGCGCTGCAGCAGTAGAAATGTGCCATAAGGGGCTTGTAAAGAGGTTCCTAAACATTTTTTTGTTAAAATCTGCAAAATTATGCATCAGATGATGGATTTTGTGGCAAATGTGTAAAGTCTATAATCATGCGAAAAATGCCGTTGCTGCACAATCACATAATTCCATTGGCCCTGACCCTAAGCCTCTGCCTAGTAGCTCCATCCACACCCTTACATGCCCCCAGTTGTATGTTCCTGGTTCTTCAGATCAAAGGTCTGGTTGAAATTTCCTCCTTGTAGTACTGGGTCAGGATCTGCACCTGCTTGTGTTCAAGGCATTGCTTCACGAACTAGTAAGTAGTAAAGCCATATTTATGACCTGGTTTGACTCGCTCTTACACCACGCAACGTGGTGCAAGAGCGACGCAAACCTTAAGTTAGATTTTTTAAGCCAAGTAAATCCACTTTGCATGGCTACAAAAATCTGGAGTAACGCAACGCAGTACACAGCACTGCGTTGCGTTAGTCTGCCCTGGGTAGGCGTTCCATGGGCGTTGCAGGGTGTTCCCCCAAATCCCAAGGTTTATGATGAATTTCCAGATTTACAAGACCTTGTAAACCTGGGAATGCACCAAAAAGATATGCCTCCCCAGATGAGGCGTAACAAGGAGAAATATCTTTATTTCTTCTCGTTAGTTCCCCTTTCTATGTGTGATGCATTCTGCAGCACACATAGAAAGAGGAAAGTGCCTCTCAGGATTGATTTTGTGCTAGAAAGTGTCCTTTCCTGCACAATAACAATCCTGCATGCAACACAACACCCTTGCACCATGGTACAAGCGTGCCAGCATTGGCGCTAGACTGCCAAAAGGGCACCAGCACTGGGGGAAAAGTTAGGAATGCGCTGTATGCCTTAAATACAGTGCATTCGTGCCCTTCTCTGTGACACAGTGCAACGCAGCAAGGCGACTTGCTGCGCTGCGCCACTACTCCATAAATATCCCCCTAGGATTTTTGGGGCAGATTTACAAGCCCCTTGTGACACTTTTGCACCGTCGTTGCGTCACTTTTGTGACGCAGCAGCGGCGTAAAAAACGCAGCTTGAAGCAGGCATAAGGAGTGACGCAGTGTAGTGAGAATAGCCTCAACATGCATTGTTGGATTTGCGTCGTGCTTGCGACACGACTCCAGCAATGCTTGACTTTTGCGCCAACAAATGTGTCAGAATTTCTGACGCATCTGTCAATCCTTGCGCCATGGTGTGCCGTATTGTAAGTATGGCGCATCCATGGTGGCGCAAGGGTTTCTCAGGCTGACGCAGGGAAACTGACACATCTCTACAGATGGGTCAGTTTCTTGTAAGTCTGCCCCTTAGTATATTTGAAATGAATATGAGTGGGGCAGCTTAACAATTCTTTTCAGTGAAGTCTGTTTGCATATTTTTAGGTCTTTCAAAAAACAGCAATCTGTTACTAGTCAGTGGTTCCACAAGCCCAGCAGGAAGTGTGATTATATTTTTGTATGGTACACATTACTACTTTTTGAAGGCCCTTACCCATAAGGGTAAAAAGGGTAAAAACTGCTTCGAAGGCATTGACAAGCATGTGTTGGTCTGTTCCATCCATACGATTCTCGCATGGTTCAAAGAAACTAAACCGCCGTGAGAACAGATTTGTTTTCTTTACAATCGAAGATTTTTGCATTTTAACTATGAGCATTCTTATAGTGCGACAGGGGTCAGGGCCCACTGGGAGGCTGAGTCTTTGTAAATGCAGGAGGACACCAGTAAACTTGAAATTAAATGAAAGTGAAAATCGGCGTTTCCTGGAAGTCCTTGTGTTCGTAACCATGAGTGATATTAGCTATCAGCAGGCGGAAGAAGCACTCACTGTGCTATCACTTAAAACGTCTCTACGCATTTCTCAAGCGTGCCTCCATTTACAGAGAATCACTAAATTATGCAGTGAAGCCTGTGGTGTTCGATGCAGGAAGCTTGCATTGAACAATGCCAACCTGCAGGAAACATTTTAGCAAGATGCAGGTGCACGTAGATGTATGTGCACGTAACGTGCTCAGGCAAATTCTCCCTCTTAAACGCTGACGAGTTACCGCATTTTATTACTGCGTTGTGAGTTGCTTTTAACACAACAACAGCAGTAAGAGGAATCAGATGAAAATGTATGACCCCTTTAAACTATTAATGCTACCCATTAATAACTTGGGGGCATATCTACAAGGGCTTTATCTCCGCTTTTTTGGCTTAAAAAGCCAAAAAAGCGGAGATAAAACTATCGCCCTATCTACAAGAGGGTGCTAACATGCATAATCGCATGTTAGCACCCTTTTTCCCAACGCCTCCCTTTGCATCTCTAATGAGATGCAAAGTGGGCGTACCTCGGATGGACTACCTTGCAAATATCGCTGATGTTCACATCGCGATATTTACAAGGCAGCCCACAGGATTATAGCAGACGTTAGATTTTGGCGAAAACGGCCGTTTTCGCCAAATTCTAACGTCTGCTAAAATCCTGACTTACCTATGTTAGACATAGGGGGTGGATTCTGCTGATACGACCACAGGGTCGTATCAGCAAGGTTATCACCGTTTTGCAGGGAACATCACTGGAAAACCAGCGATGTTCCCTGCAAAACGGCGATAACCTCGCTATCTCTGGAATTTTTATCGCCCTGGAGCAACGCGTTGTTAATAACGCGCTACCAGGGCGATAAATTCCAGAGATAGCCTGCGATAGGAATATTATCGCTAAGCATGGCCAGCGATAATTATCGCTGGCCGTTGATAATATGCCCCTTGGGGGCATATTAGCAAGAACGGCGTTAAAATTATCGCCGCTTTAGCGGCAGGAAACTGCCGCTAAAGCGGCGATAATGGGCTTGATAATATGCCCTTGAGAATACCAATAGAAGCCCATGTTCTGCTGTGATCCTGGGCTGCTATTGGAATTCACAAGGGCATATTATCAAGCCCATTATTGCCGCTTTAGCGGCAGTTTCCTGCCGCTAAAGCGGCGATAATTTTAACGCCGTTCTTGCTAATATGCCCCTTGGTAGGTGCCAAGTCCGTTCCAAGTCCTGATGGTTTCATTCGTCTCAATCACCTACAGAAATTAACCCTGCACACCCCTGCGAAAATACACACCGGGATACACTGTTAGTGCGCTGTACAAACCGCATAAGCATAGAATAGCACAGCATAACATAACATAACATAACATAACATAACATTTGGAACATGTTGCTTAGAAAGATACACAGCAGCACGAATGTCTCCATTGTGCGTTCCACAGACACAGCTGCTGGCTGGTTCTGACAGGACCAAGTACCAGCAAAAATTGTACCGGGTTGAAAGTCAAATTTTAAGAGAGCTAAGATGCCGATGTGCCTGGGTGAATTCATAAGAATTTGTTTCCTGTATGAGGAGGAGAGCAACTGGGCTCACTTGAGAAAGAGGTAGATCAGGTTAAACATGCTGGTAAATTGATGCTTCCACACATGGGAATAACTAACAAAGAACACTACACTGGGCATGCTGCCAATCTCTAGGGTGGGAATCTAGAGCTGAGACATGATACTAGCTACACTTTCCAGGCCAGATTTACTAAATGTTTGGTCTCGTGCAACGAAATGAAATGCGGCTCAAACAGCACTCACAGGCAAGATTTTGTGAGCATAAAACTGCTTTGCACCCCCCCCCCCACCCACCAAAGGGGCCATTCTGGGACGGGGCAGCGCAAAAACCAAGGGGCATATTAGCAAGAATGGCGTTAAAATTATCGCCGCTTTAGCGGCAGGAAACTGCAGCTAAAGCGGCGATAATGGGCTTGATAATATGCCCTTGAGAATACCAATAGAAGCCCATGTTCTGCTGTGATCCTGGGCTTCTATTGGAATTCTCACGGCCATATTATCAAGCCCATTATCGCCGCCTTAGCGGCAGTTTCCTGCCGCTAAAGCGGCGATAATTTTAACGCCGTTCTTGCTAATATGCCCCCATAGGTTATGGCCAAAGCCAGATATACTATAGTGTGATTTGGTTTTACATGTAACTTATGTGCTATACCCTCGAGCTACTGTATATGTAGTTCACCCCTAGATGGGGCGAATCCCCTAGGCACAATCGGTTCCCGGTTAAGGGTGTTGAGCTGGTAATTAAGTTAAACAAAGACGACACGTAGTCCAAAGTTTTTTACATGATCCAAAAATTGTAATTTGTGGTAACAATGAACTTGATTTCAATTCATGATACTCAAATATCCATTAGGTTCACAAAAACTGTATTGCATGTTTTTAGATGAATTCCAATGAATTCCAATGCATTTCGGGCATCTTGCCCTTCATCAGGGAATCAGTGAAAAAATGGTGTATATATAAGGAGCATAATGATTCGTTATGCTCCTTATATATACAATTTTTTCACTGATTGGCATAGGATTTCAGGCATTGAAAGCAACCAATGTGTTCACGTTTCTTTTCACTCATGTTCTACTTTCCACATCACCAGAGCACAGTAATATGTACTGTCTCGGCCTACAGGATGGTTTTCCTCATTGTATTTCATTTTTCCAAACGTAGATTGTTTCCCTGATGAAGGGCAAGATGCCCGAAATGTATTGGAATTCATTGGAATTCATCTAAAAACATGCAATACAGTTTTTGTGAACCTAATGGATATTTGAGTATCATGAATTGAAATCAAGTTCATTGTTACCACAAATTACAATTTTTGGATCATGTAAAAAACTTTGGACTAGTTGTCGTCTTTGTTTAACTTAATTACCAGCTCAACACCCTTAACCGGGAACCAATTGTGCCTAGGGGGATTCGCCCCATCTAGGGGTGAACTACATCTACAGTTGTTCAACTTACGCTCGAGACCGGAGAGCGATACCCCGGGAGCACATCAAAAAGAGGAAATTGTTCACCTTTTTGTTTAAACTCAGGTTGTGCGCGTGCTAACCTCCCTTTTTTTGACTATACCCTCGAGCTCACATCTTACATTTTTGACTCCTGTGCTGTCGTTTACAAGTAGAAATGTATACAGGATATTTATACCGGGGGTTTTTCCTGGAGTACAAATCCTATGCCAGAAAATGCTGGCTTGCCTTAGCGACACAGTTCAAAGTGAGCAACACGCATATCAGCCATTTTTAGTCTGAGCATCACCAGTGATATCATCAGCAGACGACTCTTGCTAAATCTAGCGCTGCGCTGTGTTTTCGGCCTTCTCACAATGCAATGCTCCAATTTTTCACACAACGTGCTCCATTGCATGAAGGATACACAGGGGCATATTAACAAGGCGGCGTTAATGAATTATCGCCGCTTTAGCGTCCGTTTCGGATCGAAAGCGGCGATAATTTTATCGCCGAATTAACAAGGACACGCTAGCGCGTGATTCCTGACCTAGCGTCCGTTTTCTGCACGCCTCCATCGCATCGCTAATGAGATGCAAAGGGGGCGTGCCTGTGAATACAACAGGGGAAATATCGCTAACCCAGGTATCGCCATATTAGCAACGTGGGTTAGCGATATTTTAAATTGCGTTAGTATGCCTTAACGCAGGAATTTAACGTCTGCTAAATTCCTGACTAAGGCATACCTAACATGGGGGTGGATTGTGTGGCTAAGACCACAGGCCCTATCGCCAAGTATATCGCCGTTTTCCATGGGACATCGCTGGAAAACCAGCGATGTTCCATGGAAAACATCGCAATCACTGGAAAATTATCGCCTTTGCGCTAAGCGTTGTTAATACAGCGCTAGCATGGCGATAATTTCCAGCGATAGCCGGCGATAGGATTCCTCACGCTAAGCACGGCCAGCGATAATTATCGCTGGCCGTTGTTAATATGCCCCACAGTGACTGTGGGACTCATCTCAACAGATGTGGGGGTGGTAGGTTCTATTTGGATTGAGTTTAAAGATGAACACAGCGCTAAGAGACAGTATGCGGCCACGTCTGAATGGAGAAGGCGTTCAATTGACTAAAGCAGCAGTTTAAACTGCATTTTATTATTTATTAACTTAAACACATTGCAACCAAATGCATGCACTTTGGTGTCATTTTTTGTTATAAAGAGACAATTGTGATGGGTAGATGATTCCCCCCCAGCCGCACACAGTAGTAAGGTTATTTACAGACATGTTACACTTTAGATTATTCAAATAAAATATCTCCTAACCAGCTTGCCATTTCCAGGTAAACGATGTGAAATGTTTTTTGTCACATTCTGCAACGTAACTCTCATGGTTACAACGAGGGCATATCTATGTTTTTAACAGTTTCTAAATGAATGAACTGCATATGTATTCTCAAATGTCTTCATAAATTTCACATTTTTAAAGCTCCCGAAGGTTTGGATTCATTAGTATAAGAAAACGATGTCCTCAAAGTTCAACAGGGGGCACTGTAGGACTAGGAGTGATTCAAAGACGGCCAAGACTTCCGATTTCATTTTATCATTACCTAGGTAAACAGTCTTGAACAAAACAAAATATGAAGCATACATTAGAAATGAAATATGTACTGCGGACTGTAGTGAATTTCCATTCTGTTTTTTTTAAACACATGGTCCCATATTTTAATCTCCTCCCCATAGGCAACAACATTAGAAAACATGTTGGTCGGGAAATGACAGGTTCTGCTGTATTGAAAAAGGACATACCGATCTAGCAAAAGCAGAATTTATCATCCTGTTACATTATTCAGTTTCCTATATTCCCTAAATAGAATTATGCTCCTGTTTGCCAACTCTGCTCTCTGTTTGCGAGTCTGCTATCATGTAATTAATTGTGCAGCGCTACTAAAGTCGTTCTCTGCTTAAACCCAGCTCATCCTCCTCTGCACTCCCTGCAATGAAACATCTTTTGGACCCACATAACTGCCCAAATACCTGCCCCTCTTCCCCCCCACCCCTCTCCCACGATGCAGAGCATTACCTCGGATATGACTGGATCTGGGTGTAATGTTTTCTTCAGTCGAACTTGCCTTCTTTTTTTTGTTTTTTTTGTTTAAATTTGTTTTTATTATATTTTATAAATTTTTCATAACAACCGGTATATCTGCAATTCAGCATAATTTACATATTAAGACTGTACAAACAATGCAGTTGTGACATTTTAAATCACAGCCATTATCGCTAAATTTCAAGTCCAGTGAGCTATCAGCTGGCGTAATGTCTTAGCAATCAGAACTTAACCATAATCAACATAACATTGACATAACATAACATCTACCCCACCCCTTGGATCCTCTACATTATGCTTGTACATCACCTCGAGTATCATGTCTGGCGTTGCTACATGTCTTTAAATTGTCCCAGCCACCCAACTTTGCTCTTGCAGTATGTGAATTTAAACTCATATGCCTGCCAATGCCCAGGTTCCTGATCAATGTGCCCTCTAGGGCCTGATTATGCGCCGGTCATTCTGCTGTCTGCCCCTCATCACTCTCAGGTGCGACCGCTAGTGTCTCCGAGTGTCTCTGCCAGGCCGTGCGGAAGTCTGATAGAATTGCGTCCCACGCCGACGCCAATGGCTGCTTTCACAGCCCCATCGCATCTTCGCGGCGGAGCGCTATGCTTTCAGCTTGCGCCCAGCATAATAGGGATTGATACCAGGCCTTTGCTGCTGGGGGGGCAGGGGACTTCCAATGGCGCGTAAGTAATCGCTTGGCCACTATGAGGCCCAGATCTATATATCTAGACATCACTTTCTTTTTTTTGGGTCTTTGATACAGTCCTAGTTTGCACGTTTCCCACGTCCAGTCCAAAGCTCGTTCCGTGCACTGGGTTAAGCACCCAATGACCACTCCCCAATATGCTTGAATAGCTGTACATGACCACAACATATGCAATAGATCTGCACCTGCCTCATCACATCTCGTGCATTTGGCATCTGCACGGACAAAATATTTGTTTATTTTTTCCGGCAATTGGCAAGAAGACTGAGGATATTTGCTCAGGAGACCTTGCTTTCTTTACGCTACGGGGATTCCCAGCGATTATATATTAATCAAGAAGGATTTTTTATGATAAGATTCAACTGCATCTATTTATCAATAATGAATCACTCCATTCTTGGAAATTCTAATCTCAACCGAGGAACCAAAGCTTTATTTTGGGTGATTGATAGCAAGCAACGGGGGATTCACAACACGAAATATAACTATTCTCCATCGGAAGGCCAGCTCCATTGGTATTTGGGAAACAGCGTTTACAACGCTGCCATTACATCGCGTTACTTTTACAATGCAGTCGTTACAACGACTGCGTTGTTAGAACGCGATACCTTTACATCGCAAGTCATTAGATTGACTTGCTGTAGGGGGCGCTCTAACCTAAGGAATAGTATAATTTACTATTCCAACACCTTCCCTACTGTTGCGCAGGCTGGAGTTGGAATAGTAAATTATACTATTCCTAAGTCCAGCGCGCCCCCTACAGCAAGTCGATCTAATGACTTGCGATGTAAAGGTATCGCGTTCTAACAACGCGGTCATTGTAACAACCGCATTGTAATAGAATGCGATGTAATAGAATGCGTTGTAACATGCTAAATTCATCATATTTTAACCCTGATGAAGTCCTTTTACAGACGAAGCGCGTTGGCTGGGCTGATGCATGTATTCATTCTTCTAATTGTGAAATTAAAAGCAACATAACTGAATTCAAGAACTATCGAGACTCCCGTTAACATATGTTTCATTAATGCCATGATTTAAAAGATTATATTGTACTTGACATTTGAAGTGCTTTAGATATTAGTGTGCTCCTTGATACTATCTTTGCTATTAGAAGAGAAATTAGTTTTCTCTGAAATTTGACCGCTCAGTAGTGGGGTCAAGTGAAGTGTGAGCACCTTTGTACTATATCAGATTTTGAGGACTTATTTACTGGCGCAGCCCATATAGCCCACACTACTGTTCCGTTACCTTTTGTATACTCTTTCTGGTAAGTCAGCACGAGATCAATGTGCCTGCTGTGGATATTGGTGTTCACCTGCAGGTTCTCAGGTTTGAATCTGAAAAGCTTCTTGTTTGCACTCTTTTAAGATCGAGAATGAGAAAAACTGAATTGAAAAACAATAATAGGTGTTAATAACCTCCACAAACGAAGGTTGTCCACTTTGATTGAGTACCCCTCATGCTTACATTAAGCACTGTGCACAAATGAATTATTTGCTTTTTTGAAATCAATACGAAATAAGTCAGGAAGGCAGCTTAGTGGCCGGGGCACACAATGCCGAGAGATCAGTGCCTAACATACAAGCCACATATTTCATTTTCAACACTATAACCCATATAAGTTGTGAGTCTGTGGTGCAGATCTATGTGCAGATCAGAGCTCCATTCCATCCAGGTTTGCTCAAAAGATGTAAACTGCCACTGGAGATATCTGTGTGTAACCTACAATCCAGAGGTTCCAAACCCAGTGAGGTAGCTCAGTGTATTCATGCACGAGCTTCAAGTGCCTGTATGTAGCCATCAAGTCCCAGGCTCAAATTACAGTAAATAAATTAATGAGGTTCCTGGCCTGCAGCCAGCATCGGCCTGTGACTTGTCGGCCACTGCTTCCAATCAATAAACCTGCTGCTCACAGTTACTGCTTCCTGCAAGATAACTCAAAGTGCTTATACTATGCTTTATGTAAAGACCTGTGTGTAACCAACACGTCAGATGTTCTGATCCTAATAACATAGCTCAGGGGGTTATAAGATTGCAGGCAAGATATGAGTTGACCCTCCAGGTCACAAGTTTGCGTCAAGAAAGATACTTTTATAAATAAATGTGCCTATTTCAGAGCTACATCTGTGCCTTGATCAAAGCCCATGATCCAAGTAGGTTCCTGAACGGGTTAATATGTCTGCTACTGAGAATTGCACATAGACTGCATGCTGCTATTCCAGAAGAATAGATTGGGGCATGTTGGCTAATGCAGTCCTCCGAGTGCATTATTTATTTATTGTTTATTTAGGAATAAAAAGTCCCTGAAACATGAATACGCAGAATAAACATAAATAGATCAATCAATAAAACAAACATAAAAAATGTACAAAAACTATAGTAGAATTCATTATTACTTAATTTATTATTACCTAAAATCAAACTCATTAGCGGTGCAACAAATCCTCCTAGCTGCAAATGTTATGTTATGTCATAGAATTTCTAAAGCACAATAAATAACTCGAAGGTGTCCTGGTGCTTACTAGACCATCAAATGGCAACACATGTGTGGAAAGGAGTCCTAGTTCTTAAAAAAGCCAAGTTTTTAACGCTTTCTGAAACTTAGTAATAGGGGGATCTTATGGAGAGTGCAAGGGAGTCCATTACAAAACGCAGCCACCCTAACTGAGAACGATTTACTGCTAGAACAAACCTGCTAAGTTCTCGGTATAGTAAGGAGCAAGGTCTCTGGAGATTGAAGGCATCATAAGACACATTGCTGGTATATTCTTGTGACAAATAATCAGCTCCAATCTGGTGAACGGCTTTGAAAACATGGCACAAAGACTTAAAAACAACAATTGCTTCCACTGGAAGCCAGTGAATCGCCTTTCGGGCTGCAGAAGAAAACCAAGGGAGTCTAAGAGACGATCTGGCAACTGCATTCTGGACCCTCTGCATCTTCTTCATTGAGCCAATGTCCATATCTAAAAAAAAAGAGAATTTCCGTAATCCAGGCGACTCAATATGTTAGCTTAGATCACCACACAACAGACGTTCTTTGGGAGGAAAGGCAAATTGGATGTGTGATAAAGCATAAATCTACAGAGAGAATGTGGCCAGTTTGCACCTTCTAAATTTAGGGGCATATTTATTAAGATATCACGCAATGCAGTTGTTGCAAAGCCATCCTGGGTGCCCTGTGCACCCCCATTTTTTGCTGACTGGTAGTGGTGATAACTGGCTCTGGCTGGGCCCTGGGCCAGGTTAGACAAAGCCCTGTTTTGCTATATTGAAAACACAGGGAGAGCACACACTTACATGAGGGTACACTATATATGTATTGCAGCACTGCTTTTATGTTTAAATGTATTTATTGAATTTTCAAAAAACTCACAACATACAGAGATGGCAGTAGAATATTCATGGTGCATTATCAGGTAACTTATGGTTAAAGACATAGCCTGGAGGGTATTTCTGAAAAGAGTAATGCATACTGTATAATGCCGTGTTCCTCTCCCTTGCGAAAGCAACTCCCTGAATAGGTTCATTCTGTAAAAACTAAAAACAATAACAATAACACCCACCCCCCTCCCCGTCCGGTAGTTCCTTTGCCCTCGAAGGGCCAATGTGAAGCGAGTGCTGCTATTGCGTTAGTTGAAGTGTCTACGAGAGCTATGGGGGTCTCCATAGTTCCGACAGTCGGAGCACCCGTAGGTATTTGGGTTGTGTGACCTCATTGAATTCAGACGATAACAGTTTCAAGAAGGGGGCCCACACTGTCTGGAACGAAGTATTGGAGTTAGTCAGAGTGGCCGAAATGCGCTCCATGCCCAGGATGAACCAGAGTCTGTGGGCCTGATTCACAGAACTAACTTACGTCAAAAACGTAAAGTTAGTACTTTTGGTATTCACAGAATACACTTACTCATTTTGGTATTCACAGAATGAACTTACTCATTTCGGTATTCACAGACACTTTACTACTCCTAAACTGAGAAAAATCCTAACTTTAAGACTTTCGGTATTCACAGAAGGCATTTAGGAGTCCTAAAGTTAGGACTACTAACTTCTGTGAATACCGAAATGAGTAAGTTCATTCTGTGAATACCAAAATGAGTAAGTGTATTCTGTGAATACCAAAAAGTACTAACTTTACGTTTTTGACGTAAGTTAGTTCTGTGAATCAGGCCCTGTGTAACTAACCCGTGTGAGTGGGCAAAGTGGAGGTACCTCAGTGGGACAGTATGTTTTGCAGCGCGGCCCCTAGTGCCATTCCCGTTTGGCGTCCCCTCACGCTCTTAAGTGGATATGTGATGGGATTTGGAAGCCCTAAGACCAGGTATACCGGGAGCCTCGGGATCTGTGTATCGAACAGCTCGTCTACCACATCGAGGGTCTTGGTCCAGTAAGAGGAGAGTAGCGGGCAGCCCCATAGGATATGCAGTAGCGTTCCCTCTCCACCACAGCCCCTCCAGCAGGCAGAGCTGCGCTGCGGGTTGCCCCTGTGTAAGCGGACCGGAGTAAGGTACCAATAGGTAGCGATTTTCATGGCGGTCTCTATGCTAGCCACATTGCGGCCTGTGTGCTTTGCCCTGGAGTAGATCCCCTCCCAGTCTTTCTGCGTGAGCTCCCCTCCTAACTCCCTCTCCCATCTTTTCTTGCTCGGTGTGGTCCGTGGGTGCGTGGTGTGTCTGAGCATGTCATATATATTGGAGATCAAGCCCTTATCCGTAGTCTTTGTGATCAGCCATTTTTCGAAGTGAGTTAACATGCGGCCCCCCTCTGTTTTTATGTCCGGCTGAAGCACCCAGTGCCTTAATTGCATGTATCGAAACCGCTCTTCCTCTGGGATCCCATAATCTTGTTTTAGCTGAGCGAAGGGGATAATTCCTGACAGATCGAAGAGATGACCCACTGAGCGGCAGGGGGTGCCATGCTGTGTACGCTTTATCGGACCAGCCCGGCGTAAAATCGCTGTTCCCGAACAATGGAGTCAGAGGCGAGGGATATGTAGTAAACTTTCTGCGGACCGCCACCCCCTCCCACACCGACATCATCGATTTAGTGATGGGGGAGCGCATGAGGCCAGGTGGGCGCTGTGTTTTCCTCAGGAAGGGAACCCTCCAAAGTGGTACCCCGGCTAGGGCCCTATCTTGGAAAAGCCACCGTTTTTCCGACTCCGGTCGGACCCACTCCACTAGATATCGCAGCTGCGTGGCTTTATAGTAGCCAAGGAGATCTGGAATCCCCAACCCGCCCTGCTCTGGTCTTTGGTATCCCAGCGCTTTACTCATGCGTGGTCGCGCTCCCGCCCAAATGAAGCGGTTGATGTCGCGTTGCAGTGAAGTTATTACCCCAGGAGGTGGCAGCGCTGGGAGAGTTTGGAAGAGAAAGAGTGCTTTGGGCAGTAAGGACATTTTGATCGCCGCAATTCGTCCGAGGAGGGAAAGCTGGTGTTTACTCCAGTTGTTCAGGTCTTTTTTTGCCTGCTGGGCCAGACGGGAGTAGTTCAGATGTACCGTTTGACTCACTGACGGCGCTAGTTCTAACCCCAGGTACGGAATTGAATCCATTACCTGGATGTCGCACATGTCGCTCTCTCGCCTTTTGAGCAATGCCGGTTCCGGGTGCAGGTCCAGAATGAGCGATTTCCCAACATTAACTTTGAAGTCGGACACTCCGCTGAATGTCTCCAGCTCCTCCAGAAATGCCGGAAGGGAGACCCTAGGCTCCTCAAGCGCCGCTATCACATCGTCTGCATAGAGACTGATTGGATGAGTTTCCCCCCCAAATGAAATGCCCCGGAAGGTGCGGTTGTCACGGACTCTTTGCGCGAGGGGTTCGATGTACAATGCAAAAAGGAGGGGGGACAAAGGACATCCCTGCCGTGTCCCCCTCTGAATCGCGAAGGGCTGCGAAGTTGAGCCATTCACCCATATGTGGGCCGTAGGACCACTGTAGCAACAACCGACCCATTCCCTGAATCTCTCACCCAAACCAAATTTAGCCATCGTGTGTCCCAAAAAGCGCCAATCTACACGATCAAACGCCTTTTCGGCGTCTATAGTCAGTAGGATCGCGTCGAGTTTTGTCTGATTGGCTTTATCAATGAGATGTAATATCCGTTTGGTGTTGTCCCCGAATTGGCGGGATTGAATAAACCCAGCTTGATCTGGCTCAATTAAACTGAGCATGCATGGGCTTAGCCGGGCCGCGAGTATTCCAGTAAATATCTTGAAATCTACATTGAGAAGTGATATTGGGCGGTATGAGCCGCATTGTTGCCGGTCCTTGCCGGGCTTCGGCAGAACCACTATGGCGGCCCCCAGCATTGTATTGGGAATTGCGTCCTCCCCTCCAAAGGAATTAAACAGTCGGACCAGCAGCGGGGCCAGCAAGTGACAGAATTTCTTGTAGTAGAGGGCTGGGAACCCGTCTGGGCCGGGAGACTTAAGCAACTTAAGACGTGATATCGCAGTGATAACTTCTTCTATTCTAATGGGGGCGTCCAACTGTGCCGTCTGATCAGGCGTAAGTGTGGACATTTCGACTGAGTCAAGGTACTCTAGTGTCGCCTGGTCCGTTGATACATTGGCAGTGTATAGATTCTGATAAAAGTCTCGGAAGGCCCTCGCTATGTCTTGATCTCCCATTATCTCCTCCCTGTCACTGCCCCGCAGCGAGGATACTTGCGTTCGTTGTCTCTGGGCCCGAAGTCTAGCAGCTAGTAAGCGGCCCGTGCGGTTGCCCCCTATGTAATAAGAGTGTTTTAATCGGACCGCCGCGTATTCAGCCCTGTCCAAGTCCAGTCCTGCCAATTGCGCTCTGGCGGCCTTAAGTTGGCGCCACACGCGAGGTGCCCCAGTTCTACTGTGGACTCTTTCAAGCTCCTGCATCTGCGCGGTCAATGTCGCACGAAGTTCCTTGCGCTCTTTGTTGTCTGCCGCCGCTATAGCTATCAATTCGCCACGGATGACCATTTTCAATGCCTCCCAAAGAGTCGTGGGGCCTATATCTGGCGTGTCATTAAGGGACAAGTAGTCCTGGATACGTTCGGTGAGTTGCTGCTCCACGGCCTGTTTGTGTAGCATCGTTTCTCTGAGCCGCCACTGGCCTACCTGCCTGGGTCCCGTGGGGAATAATATGGTCGCCACCACTGCCTCATGATCTGATAACGCCGCTGGCTCGATGCTCACCGATCCCACCGCCCTAGCAATCTCCCGCGTGCCGAGAAAATAATCAATGCGAGCATAGGATTTGTGTGCATGAGAAAAGAAGGTGTACTGATGTGAGGTCGGGTGTGCCTCCCTCCATAAGTCTACGAGACCCATCTCCCGCAGCCATTGTTTCCCTTCCCTTGAGAGCTCCCCGCTCGGTGAATATGTGGATTGGGTTCTATCTTTGCTTGCATCCATCACTAAGTTTAAGTCACCCCCAATGAGGGTCATGCGATTCTGGGACGCCAGTGAGTCAGCTAATGCCTGTTTGAGGAAGGCTTCCTGTCCTGTATTGGGAGCATATATAGAACCTATCACCATGGTATGTGGGCCAATCCGCAAGGTGTGAACCAGGAGCCTCCCCTTTATTTCGGCCACCTTCTCGAGCACCGCTCCCGGGCAACGTTTAGCGACGAGTATGGCAACCCCTGCCTTTTTTTCCCCCGAGGATGAAAAATATTGGTGGGGGAGCGCATGCGATGTTGATCCCCTACCAGGAGGTGAGTCTCCTGGAGGAGACACACGTCTGCTCCCGCATGTTCCAAATAAGACACTATAGCTCGTCGTTTGATTGGATTGTTAAGCCCTTTAATGTTAAGGGTAAGGACCTTTACCTCCCTAGCCGCCATGACCTACGTTGACCCAACGCGCTAGTGTGTCTTCATGTGCATGTCCCGTGTCCCAACCTAAACATGGACCCCGACCCGCGGGAGGAGGCAGATGCTCATGGAGGGGAACCCAAAATCCCCCGAATTGGGAATGTGAATCAGTTGTATGGTCAAAGCCCTGTCATAGTGTTGCGCCGAAGCACTATCTGTGATGTCAATCTCCCGAACTACCGGACATCCCACCCACCCCACCCGAACCTTCCCCCCCCAAACCCAACAACCCCCCCACCTTAAACTGGGGTCTGTGTTTTCCACTGTGACCCCCTCCCTCAAACCCCCACCCCTACCCCCTCCCTAACCCCAACCAAGTAGTCCCCAAGTTCAGTCATTGTCCCGTGCCCGTCATCCGTAAATGGGGGCACGTGGTAAGTAAGAATCGGGGTGTATGTGTGGACCAAGTAGCCCGGACTCCCCGCCCCCGGACCCCGCCCCGACCATTGCCATGTCAGTGCCGCATCACTCCCCCTCGTAAAATCATGAAGGGGTCATAGATGCAGTGTCCTTCAAGACCGCTTCAACAGCTGCCTGTCTTTCTTGCGCCAAGGCATTTGGATCCGGGCGTATCTCCATGCCTGGTGAGCGTCTGCGGCCCACATGTTGCCATCCCTCCCCGGGTAGCTTCTGTGGGCGTTTCGGGGAGCTCTCCGGACTCTGGGTCTCCAAGCCCAGGATCTGGCATGATTCCTGGAAGGATCGAAGCTGGTGGAGTTTGCCGTTCCACCTGAAAATCAGGCGAAAGGGATGCCCCCAGGAGTATGCCACTCCTTGCTCTCTCAGGTGTGTGGTTACCGCTTTGAAGGCCTTCCTCCGTTGTAAAGTGATGGCGGCCAAATCTTGATAAAGGGCTTCAGGGTTACCTTGGAATGTAAGGGGCTGGTTCGAGCGTGCCACTCGCAAAATGCGCTCCTTCAGTGGGAAGTCAGGTAGGAAGGCCAAAATGTCCGGCGGTGGAGCAGGGGCCCGCCTCTGCAGACCCACTCGGTGTGCCCTGTCAATACGGATGTCAAAGTCTGCCGACTCACCCAAAATGTCTCGGAAGAGACCCTGGAGATATTGGGTCACGTCTGCCCCTTCTGCCTTCGACGGGACCCCTCTGACGCGGATGTTATTGCGCCGTGAGCGGTTTTCGAGGTCCTCCGCTTGTGCCTGTAGGTCAAGTTGTTGGTCGCGAAGGCGGATGACCTCCTGCTGGAGCTGTGCAATCTCTTCGCCTTGGCCAGCTCGTTTTCTTCGATTGCCGCAACTCTTTCCCCTATTTCGTCAACGTCACGTCGAATTTCTTTTACTTCGCCCGCTACTTCATTTTTGAGCGTCTGGAAGTCGTCGCGTAGGACGTTGAACAGTGATTCCAGGAAAGATCGAGTGATCGGGACATCTCGGCCCTCCGCTCCCTCAGGGGTGGTTGTGCTTGGTGGCGTTCTGCTGCCTTTGTCCCCCGTCAAGGGCCCTTTGATGAGCATCTCCTTTAGGGACCTTTCCCCCTTCCTCCGGACTGAGGCCATCGTCACGGCACACCCCTTGGAGTGGCTAGGTATGGTGCCTGTCGTGTGGCGTAGGCAATGTCTCGGTAGAACCAGTGGCTATGGGGAGTGGGCCGTTTATCTGGCGGTCCCCCGCGTTAGGGGCTGATGGCCTCTCTTCGTTTGCTGCCTGCGGCTTGGGTTAGAGTGGTATTCCAGGAGGCGCTGTGGGAGAACTGGGGCCCCAATGCTCCCTCAGTCCTCTGGTCTAGGGTCCGACCACTCGGGGCAGGAGTCGCGTTGCACTCTATCCGCAGCTTGCCCCCTTTTTGCTGTTCTTCCGATGGGGCCTAGGCCTCCGGGCCTCCTCTCCCCCCCGCTCCACCGGTGGCGGGTAGGCGCCAAGGCGTATGCTTCCGGGGGCCTCCTTCAGCGTCTTCTACGCTGCCAGGGTGTGGAGTATCCCAACGCCGGCAAACTGTCTCCAAGTGCCTCGTATCCCCTGGGTGCGCGCTGCCCCCTTGTGTATTCTCGATCGGGGCCGCCCGCCTCGTGGTCCTGTAGGCGTAGATAGGAGGGCACTCCCCTTCGGCGGCGTAGGCCCTCGGCCTTGCCTACCTGGGTTCGGGCTCCTCCACTACCCAGCTCAGCGTGGGCGGCCGATCGCAGGAGTGTTGGGTCTTCGGTGGCACCGGGGCCAGGGGCACAGCGTCGCTCTTACTGTCCTCACCGCCCCTGGATGCACCTCTGGCTTGAGGTGATCGCCTGTGCTCGCGCTCCGTAGGCCTGAAGCCGCGCTCTAAAGTGGTTGTGGAGCGTGGGCACGGACCTCCGCAGGCCCGCTCCGCTGCGCACCACCACCTCTGCTGTGTGCGCCGCCGCTCCGGAGGCTCACTCACATGTGGGCCGGGAGTGTCCCCTGTTCACCGCGCCGTCACCACCTCCGCTGGGTTGGCGCCGCGGAAACCACTCGACCGGCGGTCCCTGGCACCGATCCGGGCGCCATTGCTGTCCCTGGCCGCGGGAACTCGCAGGCTCCTGTCGGGAAGGCACCGCGGCCGACGGTACCCGCAGTGCTGCCGCTGAGCTCCTGGCAGGTTTACCCCCACGAGCTGCTCAATCCGAGGGGGATTGCGTGTAAATAAGGCCGGTTTCAGGGGCCGGAGACGAGGAGCCCACGGGCTATGCGACCAGTCAGATCGCCATCTTGGCCCCGCCCCCGCAGCACTGCTTTTAAATGTAAATTGTGTCCAAACCGAACTTTGGTGGTAGGGGCACTTAAAAAGCAATAAACTACAATATTGTGGCTTATTATGTACCCCTAGGGTCTTCCCTCGGTCTCCATGGGGCGGGGAGTCATTTACTTATAAGGAGGGCCCTTATAAAAGAGGTTTCATATAACTTGGGGATAGAGAAATTGCACATTTCACTTTCCCCATTGCAGTAAAGTGCTCCCCAAAATCGACTTTTGCACTATGGAGTGAGGATCTACACTATTTCTGCATATTCGGGACCCCCAAAGTCTCCCCTCGAAATCCCAGGGGTGGGGGGTCATGTAGCTATAAGCAGGGTCCTTATAAAAGATGTTTTATTGGCCCTGGTGTTAGAGAAATTGCACATTTTATTTTCCCCATTGTATATCCCCAACCACATAGGTTTACATGGCAATAGTTTATTAAAGCATAACTTTGTTAGGAATTCACAGAAAATCCCATTCACGGACATAGGAGAATGGTATTGAAAAATCAAAAAATATGTTATTGTTGAATTCATCCTAAAATAAACAGAAAATAAGTTATAATACTTTCTTGTCTATAAGCCAAAATTCAGCCTTACTGTGGTTTCCTCTGATTGGTCAGAGTTGACAGGATTAGCCAGGCTGCTGTGATGAAGTGATAAGTATGTGATATCCTGTTGTTGTGTTTATACTGTTCCTATGTACCTTATTCCTAGCTACTCAGACAGTGTGAGTGTTCTTTGTGGAATGTTGGTGTGATGGACATGTTTGGAATGCTTGGGTGCCTGGTATGAGTGTTGGCAGTTGAAGATGGGTTGAGCAGCAGGGAGGCTGCTCCTGGAGGGGCTGTTCTACTTGATCTTCACAACTTGTATCTGCAACTTTATAAATCTGCTTGAAACTACAGCTCGGTCATGGACTACATTAATACACATTTTTGGCGACGAACTGGAGTCAAACTCACGCTCTACAAGTGGTCTTAAGGAAGTTATAGATGACATCTCAAAGAAGTCTTCAAAGTGGACGGAACCTATAGAAACGACAGTCGCAGACAACACACAGTACAGTTCCAGGAGGAAGTGGTTCACAAATGACCACACAGACAGCGCAAGTACATTTCCAGGAGGAATGTTAACACAAAAGAAACAGGATTCACAAGAAACAAGAGTAACTGGAGCATCACGCCTCGCAGCCCCACCAGTGTCCTTCACACTAGACAGCCTGAGCCTAGGCGTGCTGTGCTCACCAACATCACATCTGTTGGACTTTAAATTATCAAGGATTGTGTGTTACATCTCCTTCAACTAAATACAGATTGCCTCACGAATGGCGCTTCTTTGTGCTTTGGGACTATGTCTGCCAACACTACACAGTGCAGTGATGGGATGTCCACAACACACACACCACCTACACCACCCACAACACCCACAACACCCACACAACTGCACCACAGAACATCTGCACAGCACACACCATGGCACCACACAAAATGCCAAAATTCACTGATGCAGAGCTTGCAGTCATGGTAGATGAGATAATAAGAGTTGAACCACAACTCTATGGCAACATGGTCCAACACACCCCATTAGCTACAAGAACCCAAATGTGGGTGAGGATAGTCAATAAGGTCAATGCAGTAGGGACCACCCCCCGCAACAAGCAGGAAATACAGAAGCGGTGGCATGACCTGAAGACCGTGGTGAAGAGGAAGAGGGCCAAGAACCGTCAGCTGGCTGACGGGACTGGTGGAGGCACTCCCATCCCACCCAAACCATACAGTCCGTGGGAGGAGAAGGTCCTTGGAATCCTACATCCAGAGAGTCTTGAAGGAATCCGCGGGGACTGGAAGCTGGTAAGTACAAACCAATGTATAACATCACATTGCCATGTACCGTCTTGCACAAATTCAAACCTACAACCCCTAGGCCAAAGGACATTCGTCTGACCCACAATACCCAAAACAGGTCACACAGATGTAAGCACCACTCAACCTGAAAAAACACAAAGCTAAACAAAACCAACTGGGATGCATGTGTACAGACAAAAAGCACTACAACACACACCAGGCCCCCATCTCCCACCCCTCAGCAGGATGGAGCACCACACCCAGAAGCATGTGTCAGCCATTGAACGCTCCCCCACCACCTAACAGGTAGGTAGCCATCTTCACAGGGTTGGGGAATGTGTATCTGGAGGCAGCACTACAACTCCCAACAGGCCCCCTCTCCCACCCCTCAGCAGGATGGAGCACCCCACCCAGAAGCATGTGTCAGCCATTGAACGCTCCCCCACCACCTAACAGGTAGGTAGCCATCTTCACAGGGTTGGGGAATGTGTATCTGGAGGCAGCACTACAACTCCCAACAGGCCCCCTCTCCCACCCCTCAGCAGGTTGGGGCATCCCACCCAGAAGCATGTGTCAGCCATTGAACGCTCCCCCACCACCTAACAGGTAGGTAGCCATCTTCACAGGGTTGGGGAATGTGTATCTGGAGGCAGCACTACAACTCCCAACAGGCCCCCCTCTCCCACCCCTCAGCAGGTTGGGGCACCCCACCCAGAAGCATGTGTCAGCCATTGAACGCTCCCCCACCACCTGACAGGTAGGTAGCCATCTTCACAGGTTTGGGGAATGTGTATCTGGAGGCAGCACTACAACTCCCAACAGGCCCCCTCTCCCACCCCTCAGCAGGATGGAGCACCCCACCCAGAAGCATGTGTCAGCCATTGAACGCTCCCCCACCACCTAACAGGTAGGTAGCCATCTTCACAGGGTTGGGGAATGTGTATATGGAGGCAGCACTACAACTCCCAACAGGCCCCCTCTCCCACCCCTCAGCAGGATGGAGCACCCCACCCAGAAGCATGTGTCAGCCATTGAACGCTCCCCACCACCTAACAGGTAGGTAGCCATCTTCACAGGGATGGGGAATGTGTATCTGGAGGCAGCACTACAACACACAACAGGCCCCCTCTCCCACCCCTCAGCAGGTTGGGGCACCCCACCCAGAAGCATGTGTCTGTAAGTAAAAACCAAAGTGACACTGCACAGGTAATCAGACAGTGCATGCACACCACCATCACTCAACAAAAGCATTGGGAGACATGACAACATGAGGCTCTACTTCACCCAAAAATAGAAAAGTAAAGCACAGCCATTGACAGGATGCAGACAGCTCAGCGTACGTAATTGTGACAGAAACAGAACTGTGACTCTCAACAAATATGTCCAAGAAAACGGGCCTCTGACATGCATCACCCAGACTTCCCTCTGTAGCGTACATGGGTGCTGATCATGAAGGACCATGGGAAAACCAAACTAGCATGGTCTGCTGTATAAAGAAATACAAGCACAGGATGTGTCAACGGTATGCATGTGATGACAATGGCTAGTCCATGCACACAGGTAATGTCTGCCAGGCAGAGTGATCAGCAAAGATGCTGAACATCAACTTGTAGTCATGCCAGTTGTCAGATGACAACCTCACATTGAAATCACCAATACTAGACGTGTGGCATGCTAACCAATCACAGGTCACACCATTGTGAAATGATGAATGTAACTCCACTTCATGGCATGAGGCACATCACTGTGCAGACATACAATGTGTGAAAAAGGCAACTGTGTGTAGCATAACATGTAAATAAGAGACATCAAACACAGCAACCCTGAGGTGTGTAAGGCAATTACCATCTACTTCCTGTCCCACAGGTGACCAACAACTGACTGCAGAGGACGACAACCTCAACCAGCACAGCCAGTCACCAGCTCCCGAACATCTCCCCTCGGATGCAGACTCCCTGGATAATGAGGAGGAGGAGGACCAACCCGGACCATCTGGTGTGGCAGGGCGGAATGTGTCCCAGGACCCCACAGCCCCACCACCCTCAGCAACAACATCAACGCAGAGCCCTGCTGCAACGACCTGTGCCACCACCACCACCTCCACCACCACTACCACTACCACTGCTGCCTGCAACACTCGCCCTGCTCCACAGGCCAACCAGATCACAACAACTGCGGAGGCACGGGAGAGTAGGCCGGTGCCCACAGGAGGGAGGCAACAGGGCCGTGACAGCAGGCCAGGTGTGAGGACAAGGCTGACCCAAAGGGAAGAAGACCCTGCCACAGAATCACTGGCACACATTCACAGAGTTGTGGGGGCCTATGAACACGCCCAGGGACAGTTGAGGCAGGCTCAGCAGGATGCCCGTGAGCAACAACAGATGCTGCGCTCAATTGACAACCGCATGGGCCAAATCAGGGACCTCCTGGGCCAGCTAGTGGAGGTCCTCAGGGACAGGCATGCGGCACCGCCAACACCGACAGCTCCCTCCGTTGTGCCGCAGGATGACAGACCCCCACCCTCCCCTGCGTCCAGCGAGCATGGGGACTCATCAGACACCACTGGCCATGCACCTGTGTCCCCCCCGGCCAAAAGAGCAAGGGGCCGCCCGAAAAAATCATTGGGAGCATCCTGTGGCAAAGCACCTGGCAAAAGCCAGTCAAGTAGCCAGCCATGATGGCACCCCTCTTCACCCTGCTGTGTACCCTGCAGACTGTCCCCACACACAATGGCATGGGAATGGCAAATGACTGTTGGACTGTGTTGCCATACTGATCTAGTGTATACTCTATTGTCTCATCTACCATCACTGACAAATCTGTTATTCACCATTCACAAATCTGTCAATATCCACATCTACATCACATGTATCCACTGTAAATAAACACTAATAACGCACCAATTTAGTTGTCACTGTTCCATGTTCATCACAGTATGTTAACTCACACCCATGATTACAATGTCACAGGAGCAGGGATACTCCGCAGGCAAGTAGAGGCTGAAGGGACCTAGGAAAACACAACAGAACATCAGTTGCTACTCAGGTGGTGGACTAACAACCATCACACAACACAGCACATCAAGGTACGACAATCTGCACATGTCACAAGGAGCAACTGTACCAACATAGACATCAAGTAGCTGTGTCAAAAGATCCCTTGCCATACACACCTGCAGCCAGCACTGACTCAGCAACATGCTGTAGTCACAAAACTCACATACACATATTCACCAAGCACAACATCATCAGACAACAGCCAGTATTGACATTGCCACTGACCATCAAGTGAAGTAGTTGTTGATGAGCTGCTGACGCTGTCCAACACCTTCCTCCTCTCCACTATCCTCGTCACTTGACGTTTGGGTGTTTGCAGGTGGGGGCTGTGGCTGGTCATCATCATCCTGGATTAAGGGGATCCCCTTCCGCATGGCCACGTTGTGTAGCATGCAGCATGCTACCACTATCTGACACACCTTGACGGGTGAGTACTGCAGAGCCCCTCCGGTCTTGTCGAGGCATCGAAAACGCGATTTCAGGAGTCCAAATGTTCGCTCAATGACCCGACGTGTCCTCCCATGGGCATTGTTGTAGCGCACTTCAGCTGGTGTCCTGGGATTGCGAAGTGGACTCAGCAACCAAGGTCCGTTGGGATATGCAGAGTCACCTAAGTGTGAAAGACACATACAGATTGAGTGTCTGACATGTGTCCGAGGACAGCATGGCACACAAACAGCACACGACTCGACCCTTTGTACTCACCCACAATCCATGCCCGCTCCGGCGCCAGATTGGCCATCAGCTGTGGTAAAATGCTGTTGCGCATTATGTGTGAATCGTGGGCTGAACCTGGAAACTTTGCACAGACGTGTGAGATGACCATATCTGCCTGGCACACCACCTGCACATTGATGGAATGATAATGTTTCCTATTTCGGTAAATATGCTCCCGTGCTTGGGGTGGAATCAGGGAAACATGTGTGCCATCTATTGCACCAACTATATTAGGAACGTGTCCAAGTGCATAAAATTCGCCCTTCACATCCGCCAACTCATGCCGCCTGGGGAAATGTATGAATTGGTCCCTGTGTTGCATCATAGCCAACAGGACATCACGTAGCACCATGCTGAATGTTGGTTGGGACATCCCCCTGCAATGCCCACAGTTTGCTGGAAGGATCCCGTAGCCACGAAATGTAGGAATGCCATCACCTTTGCCGTTGGCGTGAGTGCTGTTGGGTATGTCCTGCGTGGAAGCAGGTGTGGCTCCAATAGTGCACAAAGTTCCAGGAGGTTTGTCCGATCCAGACGGAATCGCCTTATGATGTCGGTATCCTCCATGTTAGCCAGCAGGGTGAAGGTACGAAACACATTAGGTCGCCTCCTAGGTGAGATGAAAGGGGACACGTCATAGCAACATAAATTAGGATGTGCACAAATTCATAAAGTCTGTCCTGTCACGGCGCTAACATTGACTGTCATCCCTGAAAGCACACAGTGCAATTCAGTGTTGTCCCAACATGAGACAGATTAATTGTACAACTGTCATGGATGTGCACAGTCAGTAGACACAATACGAACACTGTCTATGTGAATGCCAAGAGTCACATATCGAGCTGAGGTGGACTCAGCCTTGGGTGTACATGACACAGGACACGTGTGAAGCAGAGACAATGCTGGCTTCCACGTTGCTGCTGTACCTGCCACACCTCCTTGGCCAATAATTGCAGGGGACACATCAACAACACAATGTGGATAGATCATTGGGATTGTCTTTGTACTCAGTGCCACTTCGAACACACTCAAATTCAATGACATTCACATCCCAAACCCATACATGTGCCAATGTCATCAGTACACAGGCCATATCTGCTGCTGACTTGAATACAAAGTCGGACAGTGACAGATGATGTCACGCCTGTGCAGAGTATGTGTACCACTGTAACAGGCCACCATTACCCCACTGCCCAATACTCTCTACAAGCACACAGATAGCCAATGTGGCACACATTAACAATAGATGAGGGACGTGATCAGCAGGGCCTGTATGCACCCCTAATCTTCCCTCATTTTGGACATTTACATGCAGCATCAAGGAGGGACTGCCCAAGGACACATGTGCACCACAACACATACCATGGTGATACACATCCAGCTGTTTCAAGACACAACAGTGCCACAACACAAACATACAACACTACATGGACAATGCCAAGCCAGTATGCCAACAAGTCTACGCATGAACAGACTGTATGCATTACATATGGACAACTGGCTCAGACACCTGACAACAGTGGATGTAATTTTACACCACATGTCCCAAGGGACATGCATCCTGACCCTCATTCCACACAGGCTGTCAGGCCCAACACAGCATACAATCAATATCACACATCTAACAAACATGCTGGCTGTGCATGAGTAGTGGGACACTGGTACCTCACATTGACCAAATGTCGGAGTTGAATGAGTGTCACAGGCACAACAGTCAAGGTACATCTCACCTGTCTTGGGTGCCCACACCATCCTGATACACCAGCAGATGTGATCCACCCACACAGTGCTGGAATAGATGGTGAGCAAGGATGGCTAGCACCCCATAGCATGCACATACACTAGTGTTGGTGGCAACACACTGCACACGTGTGCCACTTGTGCTGACCATCCAACATTGCAGACAATTCCCGCTAATCAGTGCACACACATTGCACGGGCAAAACTGGACACCCATAGCCTGTGGACAAATGTCGCATACTATATTCCATACAGTTAGCACAATCCACAACCGTGCATGCAGTCCATCTGCCAACGCAACATTCCTGATGTGAACAATGGACATGCACTGGTGGCAGGTGAGTAGCACCGGAACACAGCACAACACTCAAAAACCATAGTGTAGCTAAGCACCATTGTTGAAATGTACATGTCACTGATTCACATACAACAGTCCAAACAACATGAGCACAGACCTGACACTACCACATAGGTCCCTGTGGTTACAGGTGGCAGACATGTAGCAAAGACATCTGCTCTGGCCGTCTACCCAAGTGACAAACAATAATAATGCAACGGATGCCAGGTGTGGTGCTGAAGTACTCGTCATCCTTTAGCAGGTCGAGCCCCCCTGTACATGTGGACATACACTGCAGGAGTTGCCAGTGTGTACAAAGACATAACATGCGGCATGTAATTGGTCTTAGCAATAACACAACAGGGTGACATCTGTTTCCAATGATGACAGTCATGCTGAATGAATGAGTTCATCTGGGTTTTCAGTGTAACACATGGGCTCAGGTGTGAGATAGTGGTCAGCATGGGTGGCAGATACGACATTGTGTGTAAATATTGATCGACATAATGGAGTACAGTGTTCCATTTGGTGTGAGACGTTACACAGTGGCTGACATTTGTGACAGGAGACCATATCAATGTTATCCAGTGCCATGTGCCACTGTAAGTATCCACTGTGTGTAGCACAGTAATGACCATTGATCCACACACAACAAGAACTGTCCGTAGGTGCCTTAAACGTGCCCCATAAACACAATGACGCACAGAGTGTACGATGTGGTGCTGCATATTCCACATAGCGGACGCACATACTGTCCGTGAATTGGGTGGCGGAGCATGCCAACCACCATTTGTACCTGTGTCGATGCCCACCACTGACGCAAGTGTGTCATGTGCTGCACATGACACATTGGTGTTAGTGATGGCCCTCCACATAGCTGCAGATGGCGTTTGTCATGCTCCACCAGCCACATCCCGGTCACCCATGTCACTCTATGGCAATCAAACAGCGGTAGCGCCGGCCAGGACCCCACGGTGTGTCACCGCCATGAACCATGCCCTTGCAGCCAATGGGGACCGCTATCGCGGTGGCATGATGCAGATTCAAAAATCGCGGTAGGCGTGCTCCGCCCCCAGCGGATGCGGAGATAGGATGCATTTGTAAGATGCACCACCGCAGTAGCGCCGGCCAGGACCCCGCGGTGTGTCACCGCCATGAACCATGCCCTTGCAGCCAATGGGGACCGCTATCGCGGTGGCATGATGCAGATTCAAAAATCGCGGTAGGCGTGCTCCGCCCCAGCGGATGCGGAGATAGGATGCATTTGTAAGATGCACCACCGCGGTAGCGCCGGCCAGGACCCCGCGGTGTGTCACCGCCATGAACCATGCCCTTGCAGCCAATGGGGACCGCTATCGCGGTGGCATGATGCAGATTCAAAAATCGCGGTAGGCGTGCTCCGCCCCGCGGAGGCGGTCATTGGATGCTTTTGAAGAAGGCTGACCTGGAACACCAATGGCAGAAGACTATGACCACTGAAACGAGTCCAGGGCCCTATATATGTGTGGAAGGGAGCACCACATTTCCACTGCTCACAGAGCCTGCTGCCTGGGACCCCTCACCTGCTGCTGCCTCCAGGGACTGCTGCCTGAGACCCCTCACCTGCTGCTGCCTCCAGGGACTGCTGCCTGAGACCCCTCACCTGCTGCTGCCTCCAGGGACTGCTGCCTGAGACCCCTCACCTGCTGCTGCCTCCAGGGACTGCTGCCTGAGACCCCTCACCTGCTACTGCCTCCAGGGACTGCTGCCTGAGACCCCTCACCTGCTGCTGCCTCCAGGGACTGCTGCCTGGGACCCCTCACCTGCTGCTGCCTCCAGGGACTGCTGCCTGGGACCCCTCACCGCCCACTGCCGCAGCTGACGTCTCATGTCCACAGTGATGGCTAGGACGGAGAAGATCCATGCCAGTCCATTTACAAGCGAGGAGCTGGATGTCCTGGTGGACGAGGTGCTGACACAGTACCCACGGCTATATGGTGGCCCAAATGTTGTGGTAAGTCTCCAACAGTGGGGGTGTGAGTGCAAGGGGGCACACATGTAGTCGATCAGATGGTGTATGTGCCTGAGAGTGTGGGGTTGTGTAATGCACTGGCTGACATGCTGTTTCCTAGTTGTTAAGGGGGTGTATGCAACCCACACATTCAATGCATGGACATGAAGGGTGGATGGACATGTGTTGTGTACACATCCATATGGTGTGACAGCTATCTGGTGATGCATGTTTCTGGACAGTTATTGTTCATGTGACTGTTTGTGTGGGTCCTCGTTGTCCATCTCTGTGTGATTCTACCTGGCATGGACTGTCCACGCCCAATGTGACAAGGACACATCACTGACTGTACAGAGTGTGATACGTGTGTGGTTCGCATGAGTGTACATCAATGACCCATATCTGCCGTGTGGAGATGAGTCCGTGTCATGCCACTGTTCAGAGAGAGAGGTTTTACCATGAGAGTGTGTCACTGATGTTTTCCCCCTCTTGTCTCCCACACCTGCAGCTCAAGGTACACCAACGTAAGGCCGTGTGGAGGTCCATTGCAAGCAAGGTGCGGGCTCTGGGAGTGTCGAACCGCCGGCGCACCCACTGCCACAAGAGGTGGGACGACATATCACGACTGGCAAAGATCGTTGCCGAGATGACACTGGGGATACTCCCTCGCAGTGGCAGGTTGTCACGACGCAGCTTGACACCACTGATGTGCCGCATCTTGGCTGTGACAGAGCCTGAGCTGGACACACGTTTGAAGGAGCATCAACAGCAAGCTAGGGGTGAGTATTCTGTGAAGGTTGATTTTGTCTGTGAGTGGCTGCATGTGTACCATGCCTGTACCTGCGCTGGTGTACGTGATGTGGTTACTGTGATGCAGTGGGTTGTAAGTGGCCCCTGTGCTGGGTGTGGCAGTCATGGATATTACATACATGCACTTACTGATGTTTTTCCAATCCTGGGAATTTCAATGGCATTGTGGGTGGTGTGCTGCAGGCCTGGTCCATTGGTGTTAGTGTTTGTACGCCCCAACATGCATGATGTTGTGCTGTCTGCCCATCACATGGCTCAGCTGTGCCGTGTTTAGATGTTTGTATGCACTGTTTGAGGTAGTGATGTGTGTCTGCATGGTGAGATTGCACGGGGTGGCCTGCAACATGTAGACTTTGTCATCCTCAGTGTTGCTTTGCTTGAATATGTTTGTCCTGTTGCTGTCACTTTGCTGACCCTACATGTCTCTCTGTTATGCAGCATCTCCCGTGGGCACGGAGGGACAGGGGACGGACACCAGTGGTGGTGAAACAAGCACAACAGCTGCACAGGATCCCAGTGACACAGATGTGACCAGCGCCTCGGAGGGGGATAGGAGTATGCTGGAGGAATCACAGCCCGAGACGCAAAGTTCAACATCATCTGATGACAGCGGTGGTGCAGACATCTTGGAGGACACAGGGAACGGAGAGTCTGCTACATCTTCCAGCACACAGCGTGCAGTGCCCACCCTCCCAGCCACTTCCTCTGTTGCTGCCCGTGTTCGCACCACAAAGAGGGGAAGGGTGTCCTTCATTCCAGGCACCGCTGCCCCTGCCCCTGTGCCCCCTGCTGCCATCAGTGCAGAGTGTGTGGACCTTATGCGCCAGCTGTGTGTGGGGCAGACAGGGCTCCTCAATGCATTGTCAGACCATGACCGCAAATTGGCACAGGTGTTAGCTTTCATGGAGGGCATCCATTCAGACGTGGGTGGGCTGCACCGCACTGTCCAGACAATGTCCTCCACAATGGCGGCTGCTCTTCAACTGGCTCAATCTCGTAGTCCAATTCAAGTCCCTTTGTCCACCCCCATGCCAGTGGCGACGTCTGACGATGGTGACCACGCTTCACACACCTCAACCTCACGATACTGCACACGTAGCACACAGCAGCAGCAGCCCAAGCGGTCAAGGTCACAGACACCTTCCCCTACAAAGAGAAAAACAACCCCAGAGCACAAAGGGAAGAGCCCGTCAGGCGTTGCAAAGGCACATGATTCAAGGAGGAAGTACTCAGGGTCACAAGCCTCAGAGCAATCCCCGGCCACAGACTCTGTGGTCCCAAAAACATCTCGCAAAGGCATGCAGACACTCTCCATGCCCACTGTGAAGGTGGGGCCGGGCAAGGCTACACATAGTAAGGTATCCAAGGCTGTTTCACCAACTACCTCTACTCCCATTCCAAGTCCAGTGAAGCAGGGACAGGAGGGCACTGTAGGGGGCACACAGGGTAAAGAGGGGATGGAGGGGCAGAGGCAATGCCAGGCTAAGCGTCCTTCTGGATCCAGCACATCCCCAAAGGGAGGTCCAGCGTGTGCACCTGCGGCAGCCTTGGTGCTGAGTGTGCCGTTTGTGTCCACACCACTTCCCATTGATACGAAGACAGGCAAGCCATTTAGAATCCCCAAGAAGTGGAAAGGCACCCCTCCACTGTCTCCCTCCCACACTGTGTCCCACGTCGGCTTGAGTCCACCTCCACGTGCCACTACACCACCTGGTCCAAGCAGCCCTCCAGCGTCCAAGGCCACTGATAGCTCTTCCTCAGCTGGGCGTCTCACTCCCCAGTCAAGTGGTCCAACTGTGCCCGACACACAGTCAGCTCCCAGTCAGACTGACAGCCAGCTCTGAATGTTGATCAATGTCACAGACCTGTCTCTCCCACACCGGTACCTGTGCTGCCCATCGTGTCACACCAGACTGTGTTGCTGACCATGGCGGAGTTTGGTGACACACATTCCCTGTGCAGCTTCTCATTGTCTCTGTCAGCACCTTGGACTGGCCACCGGCCTTGCAGTTTGCACCCTGCCTGTGCAGCTTCTCATTGTCTCTGTCAGCACCTTGGACTGGCCACTGGCCTTGCAGTTTGCCCCCTGCCTGTGCAGCTTCTCATGTTCAGGCTCTGCATCTTGTGCCTTGGTCCTGTCTGATATTGTTTCCTATCAGTGCTATTTGTGAATAAAAACAGTTGCTCATGTTGTCAGTTGTGTCATTGTCCTTACTGAATAAGGCTTTTCCTGTATGTCTCACATTTACTGTGCCACATGCTCTGTGTGCCACTTCAACTGTGCCACTGGCTTGTTTGACTTATCATTTATTTTACAGGGGTGACGGGGACTTCAGTTCTTCATGACTCGGATACTTGTGGGCTCATTGATGTTGTTTTCTGTGACATACCAGACTCATGTTCCTTCCTTGTTGCTGTTGGCTATGTTTTACTGCATCCTGGTATGTGGGCACTGCAAACACATAGAGGGGTCATATACACGGGATTGCAGGCAGGCTGACCAGGCTCAACATGTATGTGCTTTCTTGCTTTCATGTATGCCTAGCAGTGTAGATGTGTAGTCATGTTGTGATGGGCAGTCATCCTAGTCACAACGGTTACTTACATGGTGTGCATTTGGGTGGTCAAGGGTTGTACGGTGTGTTGGTTGTGGCTTTGTCGTGTGTGTTGATGTGTGTGTTACTGGCGTGTGACTCATGGCTGTGTGGGACTGTTGTGTGTTTGTGTGCACACACTGCTTGTTGTGCATTCAGTGCTGTGGGTGTATGTTGCCTTGTGTTGTCCTAGTGTACATCCCCTGATGTACTGCTGTGTTTGCTATGTGTTTTGTGGTGTTGTGCATCTGTTGTGTGTTTGATATGTCTGTGTTGTTCTGTGATGGTGCACTTCTTGTCTGTGTTGTGGTATGTAGCCCATGCATTTTTCCTGACTGATGAGGTGGTGCACTCCTGTTGTGTGTGTGCTCCCATTGCCTTCCCCTAGTTTGGCTGCACAGGAGCTGTGTGTTATTTTTGTGGTTCTGTATGTGTTTCTGTTTTGAATTGTGTTTGCCATTTTTGTTTTGGTGCAGACGTTGGTACTGAAATCCCTGTGTGTGTGTGATGTTTGTGGATGCTCCCAGGGGGTTTGATTGTTTGTCTGTATCTTGTCTGGACATTATGTAGGCCCTTCTGTGTGTCTGGCATTGGGATTGTGTGCTGCAGATATGAGGGGGTATGTTTGGGGACTCCTACTTGTGTTTGGCAGTCATTGAGTGTGCCAATGTGCCCTGTGTGATACTCATGTGTACTTGCTGTTCACTGTTTGACTTGAGGTCCTTCCTTTCATCCCTGTCCCTATACATGGGTTACCTTGCTGTCTCCCTGAGTTGTTGCACTGAGGTGACTGTTGTTTGACTTCACTCACTGTGCCAGCCATGTGCTTGGATGGGGTGTGGATGTTGTTCTGGGTTCCTTGTCCTGCATGTGTCTGTTCACCTGGTTGTTGGTTGTCTCCTTGCCCTCCCATTTGTGTGCACATCATTTTTGCTTTCCTCTATGTTGTGCTCCATTGCTGGTGGCATGTAGTCTGTGTATGTGGCTGTGTGTCGGTGTGGGGTATGTCTGTGTGAGTTGGCAGGGTGTGTGTCCAGTAGTCTGTATGTTCCTTGTGTGTATGTTCATTTTGTGCTTGTATTCTGCTTTCTTGCCATGTATGTGGTGGTGTGGTGTGTGTGTGTGTTGCCCTGGGCCTGTGCCTCTGTGCTGTGTGTTGATCTACACCAAATGCTGCTGTGTCTGTCTCCCTAGGTGTTAGTTGTGTGCTGCTGGGTGTGGATTTAGCTCGCTTGGTGTTGGACATGGGGGTGCACAGGGGGGATTGGCATGTTTCTTGCTGTGTGCGGCGGAGCTGTGGGTGGTGGGTGGTGGTGGTGGCCTGTGGTCTTTCTGGCCTGTCCGTTGCTGTACATGCATTCTGCTTTGTGCAATGGATTTCCCGCATGCTCACCGCTGCGGTGTCGTCAGCAACACATTACATTATGTTCGCGGTACTTTGGTGGGCTTGATGCAGGGTGTGAATTGGTGCCAGCTGAGACATGTGTGGGTACACTGATGGATGTGTTCCTGTCCACACCAGTGTGTCTGGTGTGGCCAGGTGCCCTGTTTCAGCCCGTGGAATTTGTGTTCTGTTTTGTGTTGTATTGTGTTTTGTTTACGTACCTGCGGCGGCGTCCGCGGCGGGCGATGTTGGCCTGGTGATGTATCACGTACAGCACCAGGAGGACGTGTAGTGCTGGATCCATGGCGTTCGGCTCCGGGTGGAGGGCTCCGGAAGTCTCGTTTCACGCTCCGCTGTCGAGATTCCACCGTGTCTGGAAGGGCGGTTTCTCCCCTGCGGTTCGACGGGTTGTTTGGCGCATTGTAATTTGTTGAGCGGACGGGACGTCATTCCGCACGGCGGTGAGTCTCCATTGGCTCCCACCGGCGCGGTGGCGGGCGCAATTTCATGGCGGTCGGCGTTGCACCGCGGAGGTCGGGAAATGGGGCATATTTGCCCTTCATAATATGGCGGCCGTGAGGACCGCTGCTGGTGGGCGGTAAAAGGCATTTTTCCGCACCGCCGGCACCGCGGTACTAACACCGACCGCCATCGTAATCGGCCCCTAGGTTTGGTCTCTGCCTGCAACCTTTTTGGCGTGTTTTCATTGCTGTTTACTTTTCGCATGCAGAAGCTCCTAGCATGCTTGGTGCCCATCTGCAGTTGGATACATTTTGTGGTGATTTTTTTTTTTTTTTTTACTTTCATTGGATACTGAGCAGTTAAAAGGTCTCTGTGCACTTTCAAGTAGTGGCACGAGCTGGTTTATGCTCACGCATCTTACCTTTGTTCTGGAATTGTGCAGAGCAGCTGGGGAATCCTCGGTGACAACGAGCAGCTCCTTGGTGATATTTGACGCTTCCCTCCTTCGACGAGCCTTGAGCTACTCGGCAAGCGTCGCCAGCGTTTGCCGCCATCTTGAGTTTGACAGCAGCACTCATCTTGGTTGGCAGTACCCTGAGCCATCCAGTGTCTTGCATGCATGCGTGCCGTCATCTTTCTTTGACAAGTTACATTGCTGTTCACCTTTAGCATTTTGCTGAGTTATCCAGCTGCCGCAGCGTAGTGGTCATCATTTTCTTTTCTGACAGTAAGACTCTGATGTGGCATGATCTCTTTGACGGTTGGGTGCACAACACTGCTACGTGCTTCTTAGCTGCTCAAGAAGGTACTGAGTGTCTTTAAATGGTGTTGGCAGCTACTTCTGCTTGACTTTTCTGTCTCTCTTGCAAGCATTCGTTTTGGCAGCATTTAGGATACAGTACTTTCCAGTCACAAAACTTATTCAAGTGTCTTTTTATCTGGTGTTTGTGTGACCAGTGTGCAGCCAGATCGACTTTTCTCGGGTGAGAGGTCGCACACCGGTGCAAGTTTTGATTTGTTCATGGTCATTGTGTTTTTCCTTTGGCCATGTTCCACAGTGTAATTTTGGATTGTTTTATTTTCAATGTCCATCTTGACGTTGTCCTAACAGTTCTGGCTATTCGTTGCCCTTTGGCATGTTGCTTTTCCTACATGGGATTGTCTGCCCATTCCTTTCAAGTTGTATGTCGTACTGACCCTTAGTGGAGGGTCGTATTATTGTTTTTATGGGTGGCTGTCACTTATTCCAGTGGTTGTAGGACCACACTCTTTGGAGGCATCGTTTTAGGTGGTTTTGGCCTGTTTTTGTGTGTGTATCCCTTTCTTGAGGGATGGGAATGGGTTTCAGTCTCATTTCCACGCAGTTAGTCACAATACGCTTACAGGAGGGGTGGCTTAAGGGGTGTCACTCCCTTTTACACATGTAATGGGTGTTAGTCCCATTAACAGAGTTTGCATTATGGTTAACAGTCCCATTTTTGCATGTTTTGTCCCTTACATGAGGGGTGGCAGGTTGGGGTTCAGTCCCTTCTTCACAGTTTTACACATGTAATGGGTGTTAGTCCCATTTACACAGTTTGCAGTATGGGTCACAGTGCCCCATAGTGATAGAGTGCTGGGGTGCGTGTCTTCCATGGTTTCTCTTCACAGTGCTTTGTCCTGCTTTGGGGTGCATGGTTGGATGCTTCTTTTGCATCTTTCATGAGTTTAAGTTTCACATGTCTTTTCATGTGGTGGTATCTCACTTTGTTCTTGTGAGCTTAATCGTTCTTGAATCAATTCGATTGGCTTTTAATTTTAAAGGAAGAGGATGGGTGATATTTTGTGTGTATCTATTCATTCTTCTTTCCTCCTTTGTTTAGTCTTCATTCCCTCTCGTGATGTGGTGTTTTGCCTTGCATCCTTGGGTTCTGGACTAATTACTTCATTTGTACATTGTTGTGCATAGTTGTTTTCTTTTGGTATTGTTTATTTAATTTTCAATTTTAAGGGGAGAAGATATGTGATATCCTGTTGTTCGGTTTATACTGTTCCTATATACCTTATTCCTAGCTGCTCAGACAGTGTGAGTGTTCTGTGTGGAATGTTGGAGTGATGGACATGTTTGGAATGCTTGGGTGCCTGATGTGAGTGTTGACAGTTGAAGATGGGCTGAGCAGCAGGGAGGCTGCTCCTGGTGGCGCTGTTCTACTTGATGTTCACAACTTGTAACTACAACTTTATAAATCTAGCTCGGTCATGGACTTCATTACTACAAAGTGGTTCACCCAGAGAGAGGTTATTTGTTAGGCAGAGCTCTGCTACACAGGAATTCAGCTTCAAAGGGGGAATAGGACAGGCAGGGAATGCCAGGTCCATCTACCCACCAGCCCCTCTGACCCAGCCAGATGGCCGGCTTAGGACAGGAATATGCAGATGGTAGGGGGAGGTTTAACTAGTTCTTGTTCCTCTGCTGAGATTTCAGCAATACTGAATCTTGGAGGAATAGAGCTTTCTGGGAGAATATTTTGCCACATTTTGGAGGAAGTGGTCATGCCATGGGGTGTTGACCTGCACCTCATGGGACAGGAGTGCTCTCCTGCTTGACCCCAGAGAACACTGATTAAATATGTGAGAGGTGCAGAGGCTCTCAGATCTGCTGCTTGAAACTAAGAGAAGGAGAAGGATTGGAAAGCTGGACACTTGATTTGCACCATCAGGCCCTGCATTCTGACTGACTGCACCTGCTGCTTTACCTGGAACTACAGCCCTGTGGCTGTACCTTGCTTCAAAAGGATTAAAGAGTGGACACCCTGCAAGCTACAAGTTAACAGAGCTCACCTGGACCATCACCACCTAGAATCCAGTCCAGTGGATTTGTAAGGGTCTTGTCCAGGTGCATTATGGAAATTGTGGTCCCAAACTTTCTAGGACCATCTTGGAGCTTCCAGACCCTTGGATTCTGTTTTGGACATTTTGGACCCTCATGAGGAACTTCAGGATGAAGTTCCAGAAGTTTGGAGGAACTTTGGAAAAAAAGTTCCATAAGAGGACAGACTCAATCGCGAGAGCCAAGCCGGCCACCTTCAACCGCAAGCTGACCTGACCTGCTGGTTATTCCCACTGAAAAGCTCCGTAGGCCTGTCTTCCAGAATTTGACTGGGAGCTCCCGGGAAAGCAAGCTGACGAAACCCTCACTGAATCTGGCCTGGTCAAGAGCATCGAGGGACCCTGGCAGAAAAAGCTCAGGAAAAGTTTCTAAGTCACAAGGTAAAATTTTGACCGAGGCCTACCGCGAGGGGTATCCAAGAGGGGCTCCATTGTGGTCGGCCTGAAACTTTGACTTGTCCCAGTCAAGTGTGACCAGATGTCCCAGATTGGCACTATAGGTTTCTAAGTGCTTGAAAGTGTATATTCTTCAATATTTCGTATCTCCGGTTCCCTACATTGGATGTCTGTTGTCTCGGTGTCATTTTAAAGATAAAAATATTTCCGATTTTTATAAACTGGTGTTGGAGTTTTATTGTGTGTTGTGTCTTAATTATTTACTGAATTGTTGTTTTTAAATGCTTTACACACCTATCTCCTAAGTAAAGTCTGCCTCCTCGCTGTCAAGCTACCCAGGGTTTAGTATGGGAAAAGTTTACTGAGACCAATTCTGAGTCCTAGACTGTGTTAGTGGCATTATTGCCAGTGGTAGATGCATATTAATGACTGATAATAACCCACTTTCCAACATACATATATAAATGAAAAAAAAACAACAAATACAAGTATTCATGAGGACAGGTAGTGCAGGCAAACTCTGTCGTCAGACAATGGTTTAAACATTGAGGGGCATATTTATTAATGTGTGGTGTCTCCCATGCACTACACAAGGGGGGCACAAGGGCAACACAACACTAAAGTAAGATTAGCAAGCCACAAAAGGCCACCTTGTGAAGCCCTGTAAGGCTTGACAAATCTGGAGTGATGCAACGCAGTGCAAATTTCTGCATTATGTTACTCTGCCCCAGGGAGATGTTCCATGGGTGGAGCATGGGTGTTCCCACGCATCCACCAATGGATTTTGTTGCATTTACCAACACAGGCAAATCTGGGAATACCTCAAAATGCTACATCTCTCCAGTGGAGAAACAATGAGCAGAAATGTCTTTATTTCTCCTTGTTGTTTCCTTTTTCTAAGGACGGCTGCATTCTGCAGCCCATTTGGAAAGAGGAAAATGCCTCTGAAAATTGTTTTTGTGCAGGAAGGTGTCCCTTCCTGCACAAAAACAATCCTGCCTACAATGCAGGCACCCTTGGGGCCCCTGTGGTGTAAGGGTCCCTACATTGGCTCTAGGCAGCCAAAATGGCGCCAGCGCAAAGAAAGGACAGAAATGCACCATACACTGTTAAGTTATGGGCATTCCTGCCCTTTCCCTTTCACGCAGTGCAGTGCAGCAAGATGACTTGCTGCGCTGTGCTGTGTGAATGTTTGAAAAATCTGCCCTTTAATGTTTTGGTTAGGCATTTGCTGTTTCAAGAATATTTATTACAAAAGAGACACAGTCATTCTTAGCAGCAGTGCTATGTTTTTAATGAGATATTCAAGCAGCTAGGAGCAGGGTGCCAGTGCGGCAGAGGAAAGGGACAACTTTGGGTTTCTTCTTTGTATTTCACACACAGCATGTATCATATTTGCTTTGCATGTATTAGAATGAATGATTAAAGTTGGGACAACAGTTAATGTTTGGAAATAATGGACTGTAACCTTTTGCAAATCGTTTCAGGAATAGTCTATTGTATTGCTCAACTGACCCCCCGAGTCTGAATCAACACGCCTCAGAGCCCTCCAGTTTTTCATCTTCTCACAGTTTAGAAATATTTACTTATTCTGTGCTGCAGATCAAGAGCAAGGGTTGGTCACCTCACCAGGACTATTTAATCAGTCACCGAAATGTTAGTTTCCTTTTATGACTTCCTCCAAGCTCAAAACCACATGCTGTATAGGGATCACTGACAGAATATCGACAACAAAAATATCAAGGTATAAAAATATCGGGACAAAAATATCGTTGTCCAGAATATCGAAGTCCTATCTACAACATGGTAAGTACAAAAATATCGAGAAAAAAAATATCGTTGTCAAAAACATCGTTGTAAAAAATATTGTTTTTTGTTAAATGCTTAAAAAATAATGTAAAATAAAGTAAATAATACATATAATTAAAAAAACATAGTTAGAATTATTAGAAAATGTTTAAAATAATGAATAATAAATATAATGTTAAAAATAATTAAACATACATGTATATAAAATATAATATATACATTTACTTAATAATATTTATAAATAATTATAATAATAAATTATAAAATGTTAGAAACAAACTAAAAATTATAAATACATATATATATACATATACCAGTAAAATAAAAATAAAAATAAAATATATAATAATTTAATATATTAAAATATTATAATCTTTTGCAATTACATTTGACACTACATTAACAGCAACAGTAGGGAAAATGTTGGATAGCGGAGGGGATAAAATTACTATTCCCACTCCAGGTAGTGCAACAGTAGGGAAAGTGTTGGATAGCGGAGGGGAATAATTTACTATTCCCACTCCAGGGAGTGCAACAGTAAGAAAAGTGTTGGATAGCGGAGGGGAATAATTTACTATTCCCACTCCAGCAAGTACAACAGTAAGGAAAGTGTTGGATAGCGTAGGGGAATAATTTACTATTCCCACTTCAGGGAGTGCAACATTAAGGAAAGTGTTGGATAGCGTAGGGGAAAATATTACTATTCCCACTCCAGAGATAGCTACAGTAGGGAAAGTGTTGGACAGCATTGGGGTAAAAATTACTATTCCCACTCCAGAGAGTGCAACAGTAGGGAAAGTGTTGGATAGCGGAGCGGATAAAATTACTATTCCCACTCCACCGAGTGCAACAGTAGGGAAAGTGTTGGATAGCAGAGGGTAATAATTTACTATTCCCACTCCAGCAAGTACAACAGTAGGGAAAGTGTTGGATAGCGGAGGGGAATAATTTACTATTCCCACTCCAGCAGGTAGAACTGTAGGGAAAGTGTTGGATAGCAGAGTGGAATAATTTCCTATTCCCACTCCAAACAGTGCAACAGTAGGGAAAGTGTTGGATAGCAGAGGGGTAACAATTACTATTCCCACTCCAGCGAGTGCAACAGTAGGGAAAGTTTTGGATAGCGGAGGGGAATAATTTACTATTCCCACTCCAGATAGTGCAACAGTAGGGAAAGTTTTGGATAGCGGAGGGGAATAATTTACTATTCCCCCTCCAGAGAGTGCAACAGTAGGGAAAGTGTTGGATAGCGGAGGGGTAAAAAGTACTATTCCCACTCCAGAGAGTGCAACAGTAGAGAAAGTGTTGGCTAGCAGAGTGGATAAAATTACTATTCCCACTCCAGCAAATGCTACAGTAGGGAAAGTGTTGGATAGCAAAGGGGAATAATTTACTATTCCCACTCCAGGGAGTGCAACAGTAAGGAAAGTGTAGGATAGCGGAGGGGAATAATTTACTATTCCCACTTCAAGGAGTGCAACAGTAGAGAAAGTGTTGGATAGCGGAAGGGTAACAATTACAATTCCCACTCCAGCGAGTGCAACAGTAGGGAAAGTGTTGGATAGCAGAGGGTATAAAATGTACTATTACCACTACAGAGAGTGCAACAGTAGGGAAAGTGTTGGATAGCGGAGGGGTAAAAATTACTATTCCCACTCCAGAGAGTGCAACAGTAGAGAAAGTGTTGGATAGCAGAGTGGATAAAATTACTATTCCCACTCCAGCAAATGCTACAGTAGGGAAAGTGTTGGATAGAAAACAGGAATAATTTACTATTCCCACTCCAGGGAGTGCAACAGTAAGGAAAGTGTAGGATAGCGGAGGGGAATAATTTACTATTCCCACTCCAAGGAGTGCAACAGTAGAGAAAGTGTTGGGTAGCGGAAGGGTAACAATTACTATTCCCACTCCAGCGAGTGCAACAGTAGGAAAAGTTTTGGATATCGAAGGGGAATAATTTACTATTCCCACTCCAGCGAGTTCAACAGTAGTAAAATTGTTGGATAGCGTAGGGGTAGAAATTACTATTCCCACTCCAGCAATAGCAACAGTAGGGAAAGTGTTGGATAGCGGAGAGGAATAATTTACTATTCCCACTCCAGCAAATGCAACAGTAGGGAAAGTGTTGGATTTCATAGGTGAATAATTTACTATTCCCACTCAAGCAAAATAATTAAAATTAATTATCAAACAATTAATTAATTTAATTTTTTTTAACTCCCACCATATTCCCCTATAAATGACACCACCAATATTGTAAAACATAACACTATTAACATAATTAATTAATTAAAATTAACAAGCAATTTAAAAGTAATCAATAATACATTAATTCACACTATTAACACTATAACACAACTTAAAATAAATATTATAATAAAACATTTAATAAAATATATTATAATTAGGGGGCCTATTACGATGGCAGCTGGAAAACCACCCCGACCGCCATGGTAGCGGAAAACAACCGCCCGCCGGTACCGCGGCAAAACCGGCGGCCAGATTAGGATGTCCCCCCCAAAAAAACCGACAGCGGCGGTAAGAGCCACCTAAAAAACGCCCGTAGCGGGCGGAGAAGGCCAAAACCCGTCCGCGGCGGTCGGATTCTCGGAGGAAAAAAACCAAACCGCCGCCAGGACAGCGGAGACACCGCACGGAATATTAGGATATCCCCGATGTGACCGCGGTACTTTCCGCTGTATCCGACCACCGAAAACGCCAACAGTGGTGAATGGGAGAGCCGCCGGAAGAACAGCAGCATAGCCACCGCTGCGGACGCTCCGTGACAAATATGGCGGTGGACAGAAAAAACTCACAACAAGGCCACAAAGTGCACACAGCAAACTAGCCATGCACCCAAAAATACATAACACACCCCAATGACACAACCACATGGCAACTACAAAAATACAAATCCCAGGAAAAACCCACACAAAACACCTGAAAGCAATACCCCATTTGGACACACCCACATAGCTGAGTATAAAACCAGCCCCTTCCCTGACCACAATCCTTTGCAATACTCCACAACTGAAGGGCCCAACACCAGAGCACAAAGGAGAGGCAAAACTGCACACCATCACTACTCACACCACGCACAGCACCACCACCACTTCCACACCTGCACCTCTAACCCCTCTGCACATCACACACCATACACATCACCCCCACCCCTTACACACCTGCACCTCAAACCCCTTGGCACCACAGAAAATGCCAAAATTCACAGACAGTGAGTTGACAGTCATGGTAGATGAGATAGTCAGAGTTGAACCACAACTGTTTGGTAACCTGGTCCAACAGACACCATTAGCCAGAAGAAATCAAATGTGGGAAAGGATAGTCGATAAGGTCAATGCAGTAGGGACCATCCCGCGCTCCAAGAAGGAGATCATGAAGCGGTGGCATGACCTCAAGAGCAAGGTGAAAGAGAAGAACAACAAGAACCGTGAGCTGGCTCAGAGGACTGGCGGTGGCCCTCCCATTACACCAAGAACATTCACTGCATGGGAGGATAAGGTGCTCACCATACTGCATCCAGAGAGTCTCACAGGAATACCCGGGGGAGTGGAGGCTGGTAAGTACAAACAAAAGTAGACCATTACACAGCAATGTACTGTCCAGCACAACTACAAAGCTACATCTCAGAGGCACAAGCATATCCCTATGCACCACAATATCCAACACATGTCCCACAGATGTAGCATCCACTACATCTGAATTACACCCCAAAAGGTAGCCAACATTTACAGGGTTGTATGTGCCCAGGCAAATAGCACTACAACTCCCACCATGCCCCCTGTCCCACCCCTGAGCAGGATGGAGCACTCCACACCCAGAAGCATCTGGAAGCCATTGTCTCACTACAAACAAACTAACAGGTAGGTAGCCATCTAAACAGGGAGGGCTGTTTGGGGGTGGGAGGCCTGCACGACAACTCCCACCATGCCCCCTGTCCCACCCCTGAGCAGGATGGAGCACTCCACACCCAGAAGCATCTGGAAGCCATTGTCTCACTACAAACAAACTAACAGGTAGGTAGCCATCTAAACAGGGAGGGCTGTTTGGGGGTGGGAGGCCTGCACGACAACTCCCACCATGCCCCCTGTCCCACCCTTGAGCAGGATGGAGCACTCCACACCCAGAAGCATTTGGAAGCCATTGTCTCACCACAAACAAACTAACAGGTAGGTAGCCATCTTAACAGGGAGGGCTGTTTGGGGGTGGGAGGCCTGCACAACAACTCCCACCATGCCCCCTGTCCCACCCTTGAGCAGGATGGAGCACTCCACACCCAGAAGCATTTGGAAGCCATTGTCTCACTACAAACATACTAACAGGTAGGTAGCCATCTTAACAGGGAGTGGGGTTTGGGGATGGGAAGACTGCAGTACTACTCCCACCATGCCCCCTTGTTCCCCAGCTCATCAAGATGGAGCACTCCCTCCCACCCAGATGCATGTGTCAGTCATTGCACTGTCCACTTCAAACTAACAGGTAGGTAGATATATTATGCCCTCTTGTCCCACCCCTGAGCAGGATGGAAGCCTCCAACACACACACACACATAGATGTGACACAGATCCAACACAAATGTGAAAACAGAACAGGTAAGTAGCAAGTACATGCACACAGCCATTCCTCCCAAAAAGCATGGTGCCATATGACAACACCAGCCCTCTCATCACACAAAAATACACACAGATCCTATTGCCACTCACAGTGTGCAGACAGCTAAGCAAATTTACCTGTCACAGCAACCAAAGTGTGACACACCAATTCACATGTAGAAGAAAGTCTGTGCACAATCATGCACATCACTGAATGCCATGTGTAAGTGCCATGTGGCCAGAGCAGCAAGGACCATATGTAAACAAAGAAAGCATGGTTGTCGGTGCAAATTCTGATTTGCACATGACATTACAAAGGTATGCATGAGATGACAATGGCCAGTTCATGCTCAGATGTAACGTCTGCCAGGGCAGAGTGATCAACAAAGAGGCGTCACAGAAATGCTTTGTTGCGCTAGTCCCTAGATGGCAACAAGTCCCTGTAATCACAAAACATGCACGTGGCGCATGGTATGTTGTGACACCTCACACCATGGACAACTAATGCATGTACCGCAACATCATCTCAGGAGACACAGTAGTGCGCATACAAACAATGTGATGACTAGTCAACTGTGTGGTGTACAAACAGTGAATAATACACAGCTAACACAAAGCTTGCGGGGTGCACTACAATGACCATTTCCCATCTGTCCCACAGGTGACCAAGAACTGACTGCAGAGGACAACACCAGCAACCTGCAGAGCCAGTCACCCACCCCCCCGGAACATGGACTCTCGGATGTTGACCCCCGGTATTGAGAGGACGAGGACCTCGGACCTCGGACCCGGCCCATCTGGTGTGCCAGGGCGCAACCGGTCCCAGGACCCCATCGTCCCCCCCACCACAACTGCAGCAACACCAACAGCTACGCAGACCACTGCTGTTACGGCCTGTGTGTCCTACACCACCACCACCAGTGCTGCCTGCAACACCCTCCCTGTCCCAGAAGATGACCACCCCACACCACCAACTGAGGAGGGCAGGGAGAGGATGCGGGTGCCTACAGTGGTGAGGCAACAGGTCTGTGGCAGCAGGGCAGGTGGGAGTGGCAGGGTCACTCACAGACAACCAGAGCCTGGTACCGAAGCCCTGGACAGCATAAACTTAGTCCTTGGGGCATATGAACGGGCCCAGGGACGAACGGCCCGGTCAGAAGAAGATTCCCGTGAGCTCCTCCGGCTGAAGAGGTCCATGGACACCCGCATGGGACAAATTGTGGACCTTTTGGGCCAGATAGTGGCGGCAATGAGGGACAGGCCTGCGCCAGAAACAACACCTCCACCTCCCCCTGCTGTGCCGCAGGATGACAGTTCAACAACCTCCCCTGTGGCCACAGAGAGGGGTGAGTCCTCAGAACCCACAGGCCCTACAGCAGAGGCCCCCCTGCCAAGCGACGAAGGGGCCGTCCCAAGAAATCCCTGGGAGTATCCCGTGGCAAAGCACCTGCCAAATGTCAGTCACAGAGCCAGCCATGATGGCAACACTCTGCACTACTACATTGACTTTTTGGACTGTCCTTCCCCACACTGCCTTGTGAATGGTGTGAGAAGTTGGCCTGGCATATGCTGTCCACTTTGCACCAGTCCAAACAACCCCTTATTGGAGATAGGTTAAAGACAACCTTTATTGAAAGCTATCCTAGTGGTAGCTATGGAGAGCAGCCTTCAGGCTAAGTCTTGAAGGAATGTAAAGCAGCTTGTTTTACCAGTCTATAATCTCTTGAGTGACCAAATGAAAGAGGACCACACCAGGTATATATTCAAAATATATGTATTTATTACTAAACACACCCCTCTAGTCTCTTTATGAGGCTAGAGTTCGAAGTATATAAATTATAAGTTAGTTATCTACAGTAATAGCACAAATACACGTTTGAGCCCCAGGGGCGTACCAAACCATATACCAATAAAGTGGTATAAGAACCACGACTGAGCTAGACACAAGGCCTAGAGCCTGTAGAAGTGCTTGGACCACAAGGAACCACCCAAGGCAGTGACACAGGGGACCCACGGGGGACGCGTGCAGTGTATGAACACAGCCGCGAACCACCGTTGACTTCTATGGGGAAAGTCGCGATTAGAATTTAAAAGAAAAGGGACACTTAGAGGAGGACTTGGAGCAAACCCTTTGAGAACTAGGCTGTTCTAGTGTCAATACCCACGGGAGCACCGGAGTACTCGAGTTACCTCACCCAGGGGAGCCGGGTGCATAGGTGTCTTTCGGGGTCGGGTTTCGTCGTCGCTTTCAATGGCGATCTGCTGCAAAGTGCTGCTGGCGGCCAAGTCGAAAGTGTTCGGGTGGATCCAAAGGTGGATCGAAGATCTGAAGAACCTGAAAGCAGAGGGGACAGAGTCTGGGTCACTAGCCAGTGACCAGGAAGGCGATGAGCAGATGCCCACCGATGTCGAGTGCTTCAGGTAGGTTGATGGTCATCTTGACTCTTCAGCCACGAGGTCCAGGAGGCGTCGACGATGACCAGGAGCTGGATTCGAGCTGTCCCACGACGTCTGTCGATTGCAGGGGTATCGGCGACCGGATTGGACCCAACAAGCCTTGGCAACGGCAAGTCTCGTGGAAATGGAAGAAGGACGATATTGCAGACCAGTAAGGTCTGTGGGACTCACCCAGCGAGGATAAGTCAGGGCACGCCTGGAGCAACCAGGGAGCCCAAGCAGAAAAAGATTGGCCTTCGGGAGGGCCTACTAGCCAACGGACTAGTGACCGTGAAGGAGCCTCGAGACGATGCACGTGGAGCTGGCTCACAGGACACTTGTGGAGTGGAGGCCAGTGATCTTTGGTGCAGTTGGTGCTGGAGGCTGGGGCTACTCGAAGCCTAAAGCAGGACTTCGTGAGAGACTCAGAAGAGGATGCACTTGCAAATGCGTTCGGTGTCCAGGGGTCACGGTTCCACGTTACCCACGACAGCTACGGACCTCAGCTTTGCTGGAGACTCAGGGCAGCCTCGGGGAAGTCTGGAAATCCACCTCTGGTGATGCAAAGACTTCGGCGTCCAACAGGAGCTTCAGCGATGTAGACCGGACAATTGCTTCTTTGGTGCCTGCCAAGCAGGGGAGTCACTCCTTGACCCCAAGGGAGATTCTTCAGTCCTCTAATCTTGAAGTAGAGCGTCGAAGGTCCAGCATTCTGTGTCAGAGTTTTGTCCAGGTTAATCTAAAGTCCTAAGGACTGGGGTCCCCTACTTATACTAAGGTAGGGGGTTGGACATACTCTGTGGCCCCACCTATGGGAGGGTCAGGGCAGAGGGGTGGTGACACCCCTTTCCCTTTGTCCAGTTTCGCGCCAGAGCAGGGGCTGGAAGCCCCTGAGCCGGTTTGAACTGGGGTATGCACAGGGACACCAAGTGTGCCCCCAGTGCAGGATTTCAAAGCACCCGAGAGTGCTCCCGCCCAGCCCCAATACACACTATCCTGTCTGGGGAGGTGGTCACACCTCCCTGGGACAGGAAACCTATTGTCCAGGCCTCCCCTGCCGGAGTTTCGGTCAGCAGCAGGAGGCCAGACTCGTGTCTGTGGCAGCGGCATCCATTTTGTGATGCCAGGGCTCTGGAAAGTCAGTACCGGGTATACCGGTGTGTACAGGTCTTTCCCTCTAGAAGGGTGGAATGCTACCCCCGCCACCAGAACTGGCGGGGGGGTAGTATTCCAAGATGTTTGACACCAAACACGACATGTTTCCGTGCAGCCATCCCAAAGTTAGCATTTAACGCGAGGTTATAATGCGCTTAAGAGTATATGGTCGGGCTGCACTACAAACAGCCTCAGAGAAGGGTCTCCGAATGCTGCAGAGGGGCCCAGCTCATGCAGGGGCACCCTCTCATATAGGAACCACGCACTCTGCCTTCAGGATTGATAAGGCCTGCCATAGGAGTGACTTATAGGTTTATATGTGTGTATGTATGTAGTGATATAGGTAGCCTATATCACAGTAAGGGGTGCATGCACCACCTTACCCAGGCTGCAGTAGCAGACCTGTGGTGTCAGTTTGGATGGCCTTCCAGGGGTGGCACAATACATGCTGCAGCCCCTGGTAGGCCTCTGAGGTACCTATGCCCTGGGTACATAGAATACCATATACTAGGGACTTATAAGGGCACTCCAGATTCCAATCAGAGATGTGCCTAAGGCACATGGAAACCATTTTAAAGAGGAAGCAGATATACTGGGGCCCTGAATAGCAGGGTCCCAGTCCAACTAAGTCATAAACCAGCAAAACACCAGAAAAAAAGTGGGGGCAACCATATAGTCAGATTCCACCTTCCTACATAACCCCCCCCAAACGAAAGGAGATAAGGCTAACCTTGGCCAGTTGAGCCTTTATTGACTAAGTGGCCAAATAAGGAAGCAGCTGCACTAGCATGGTTGCGCCCTATCTTATGGTCCACTAAGCAATCTCTCACCCTAAGGGTATGAGAGGGTCTCCACCATGGGGAATTACTACCTGTGGTGTGCTTTGGTAAAGTACAAGGCTGGTGAGGTGTCTGAGTAGGGAAGTGAGGCCCTAGGAAGGTTGGTCTCAGCTTCCTCAGATCACTGGTCACCATGTATGCCTGTCTTTCAATGACTGAGTTGCACTGTGCTCTAAGGGTCAACCTTTGGCTGCCTACAGCTGGGGGTTGGGTCCCTTTGGATGGACCACTGGAGGGACATGGCAGGTTTGGAACCTTTTGGTCCCAGGTTTGCCCTTGCCTAACAGAGTCCTTCTGGGGAGGTCCCTACACAAAGGTATGGGGGATCCCTCAGTGTGTTGAGGAATTTTTACCTGGCTAGGGCTACTAGCCTGGGTGCCCCTAATCTGCTGATGGGGGGTTCCTCTGGACAGGGGGCCCTGGGGGTCCACTGACCTCCCTGACCTCTGCAGCCCTGGGCTGACTGAGGCAGGGTAGAGAGGGGCAGGTTACCTGCTCCAGACTGGGTACCACCTTGGAAGGGTCCTCTGCCATCAGGGGTGTGGCCAGGCCAGGCCTGACTACCTCTGGGGCAGTTCCTTCACTAGGGGTAGGGTCAGTTCCCTGAGGAGGCTGACCCTTACCTACTGTCTGGAGGGAAGAAGACTTTTCTTTAACCCTTGTGCTCTCTTTTGGGGGAGAGTGGGCCATTCTTCCAGGCTCCACATCTCCAACATTTCCCTGGGCTGGGGCTGTGGCCATCACAGCCCCACTAACTTTTACAGGGACGCCCAGCATTCTCAGATGGGTTTGGTGTTCAACTTCAGCCCAGGCTGAAATTTCCAGATCATTGCCCATCAGGCAATCTACAGGCAAGGTTGGGGACACTGCCACTCTTTTTGGGCCTGTGACCCCTTCCCAGCTGAGATTGACTATGGCCATGGGGTGATCTGTTCTGACACCATCAATGTTGGTTACCTGGTATTTAAACTCAGGTAAAAGCTGGTGAAGGGGGACTAGTTTCCCTGCCACCATGGTGACACTAGCCCCTGTGTCCCTAAATGCCACAGCTTTCTGACCATTAATTATTGGCTCCAGTCTGTACCTGCCCAATGCATTGGGACCCATGGTAAAGGTGGCAAATCCTACACCACCATCAGAGTCAGAGGAGTCTGTTGAGGGGTCCTGTCTAAACTAGGGCCCACCTCTGTTCCTCTTGCAAAAGCACCTAACTTTTTGGGTTCACTACTTCCAACTGGAGGATTACTACTGGTAGTACCAGGAGGGGTGGTAGTAGTTGTTGGAGGAACATTTTCTTTATTGCCAATCCTGGGGCAACTGGGATCAGTTTTCCAGTGTCCAGGCTTTTTACATACATGGCAATATGGTTTCTTTTCAGGAGAGGAAGGAGTTTGGGACCCACCCCCAGAAGAGGACTTTTGGGGCCCTGTAGTGGATTTATCCTTAGATTTATCCCCACCTTTCTCTTGGGACTTAGTAGAATCTTTCTTCTGGTCACCACCCTGATTCTTAGTCTTTACTCTGGTTCTGACCCATTTGTCTGCCTTCTTTCCCAATTCTTGGGGAGAGGTCAGGTCAGAGTCCACCAGGTACTGGTGTAAAAGCTGGTTTTGACAATTATTAAGGATCTGCTCCCTCATAATCAAATTGTACAATCCTAAAAAGTCATGCACCTTGTTGCCATGTATCCAACCTTCCAGAGCCTTAGTAGCACAATCTACAAAATCAACCCAGTCTTGTGTCTGAGCCTTTTGGGTGTCTCTGAACTTCAACCTATACTGTTCAGTGGTTAGGCCAAACCCATCTATCAGAGCACTCTTCAAGACTTTGTAATTGTCAGCATCCTCCCCTCTAACAGTGAGGAGCTTATCTCTACCTTTGTCTGCAAAGGAGAGCCACAAGATTGCTGCCCACTGCTCCTGAGGGACCCTCTGTACTTTACAGGCCCTCTCTAGAGCAGTTATCCATTTGTGGATGTCATCCCCACTCTGGTAGGGAGGGACAATCTTGCTCAGGTTTCTATGGTCATAAGACCTTTCCCTATCTTTGGGGAAATTGCTGCCACCATGGGACTCTAGTCCCAACTTTTGTCTCTCTCTATAGAGATCTAGGGACTCCCTGTCTATAGCCAATTGCTGTTTTCTGAGTTCAAGCTGAGCTTGCTCATACTGAATCAGTCTCTTTCTCCTTTCATGAGAGGATTCCCTCCTATGAGAGGAGACAGAGGTCCCTATTGAGGTGTCAGAGTGGTTGGACTCCTGAGAAGGAGACCTAGACCTTCTGGGCACACTCAGAACTCTTCCTGGGGGGACAAAGGGGAGGTCATTCTGATCCTCCTCCTCTTTCTCCACAGGAGGAATTGGGTTTTCCAGGACAAGGTCATTTTCACCTTCCTGGCCAGTTTCAGAGGGGGGGGCTGGGTTTCTTCACCCCTGGCCCCTTCCTCATCTTCTGCCCCACCCTCTTTGCCTACCCCTTCAGACCCTAGGGGCCTGCTGAGATCATCAGCTAGTAACACCTCCCTGAGGTGTTGGGTGCTGGCACTTTTGCCTGCCTTCAACTTCCTAGTATTGCATAATGCTCTCAATTCCAAGAATGGGAGTTTATCATACTTGGAGGGAAGAAGCCCACTGGCTTCTGGCAAGGACTCACTGGGTCCTGGCTTTGAAGACATTACTAGTGAGGTGTGGTGTATGCACTACCTACTCTAGTGTGGCCTACTAAACTCTCTTGAGTTGTAGAAAGGGTGTGCTGTCCCTTAACACACAACTCTAAGTTCAGTAGAACTTACTGTATTACTAAGCTTGATTTATATGTACCTTAGGTACCCTTAGTGGTTTTCAGTTGATCAATTCAATTGAGATTATCTGGTAAAACAATAGCAAGCTGGAATCCCACACGCTGCACACCAATGTGAGAAGTTGGCCTGGCATATGCTGTCCACTAATTATAGTGGGCACCTTGCACCAGTCCAAACAACCCCTTATTGGAGATAGGTTAAAGACAACCTTTATTGAAAGCTATCCTAGTGGTAGCTATGGAGAGCAGCCTTCAGGCTAAGTCTTGAAGGAATGTAAAGCAGCTTGTTTTACCAGTCTATAATCTCTTGAGTGACCAAATGAAAGAGGACCACACCAGGTATATATTCAAAATATATGTATTTATTACTAAACACACCCCTCTAGTCTCTTTATGAGGCTAGAGTTCGAAGTACATAAATTATAAGTTAGTTATCTACAGTAATAGCACAAATACACGTTTGAGCCCCAGGGGCGTACCAAACCATATACCAATAAAGTGGTATAAGAACCACGACTGAGCTAGACACAAGGCCTAGAGCCTGTAGAAGTGCTTGGACCACAAGGAACCACCCAAGACAGTGACACAGGGGACCCATGGGGGACGCGTGCAGTGTATGAACACAGCCGCGAACCACCGTTGACTTCTATGGGGAAAGTCGCGATTAGAATTTAAAAGAAAAGGGACACTTAGAGGAGGGCTTGGAGCAAACCCTTTGAGAACTAGGCTGTTCTAGTGTCAATACCCACGGGAGCACCGGAGTACTCGAGTTACCTCACCCAGGGGAGCCGGGTGCATAGGTGTCTTTCGGGGTCGGGTTTCGTCGTCGCTTTCAATGGCGATCTGCTGCAAAGTGCTGCTGGCGGCCAAGTCGAAAGTGTTCGGGTGGATCCAAAGGTGGATCGAAGATCTGAAGAACCTGAAAGCAGAGGGGACAGAGTCTGGGTCACTAGCCAGTGACCAGGAAGGCGATGAGCAGATGCCCACCGATGTCGAGTGCTTCAGGTAGGTTGACGGTCGTCTTGACTCTTCAGCCACAAGGTCCAGGAGGCGTCGACGACAACCAGGAGCTGGATTCTAGCTGTCCCACAACGTTTGTCGATTGCAGGGGTGTCGGCGACCAGATTGGACCCAACAAGCCTTGGCAACGGCAAGTCTTGTGGAAATGGAAGAAGGACGATGTTGCAGACCAGCAAGGTCTGTGGGACTCACCCAGTGAGGATAAGTCAGGGCACTCCTGGAGCAACCAGGGAGCCCAAGTAGAAAAAGATTGGCCTTTGGGAGGGCCTACTAGCCAACGGACTAGCGACCGCAAAGGAGCCTCGAGACGATGCATGTGGAGCTGGCTCACAGGACACACGTGGAGTGGAGGCCAGTGATCTTCGGTGCAATTGGTGCTGGAGGCTGGGGCTACTCGGAGCCCAAAGCACGACTTTGTGGAAGACCCAGAAGAGGATGCACTTGCAAATGCGTTTGGTGTCCAGGGGTCACGGTTCCACGTTGCCCACGACAGCTACGGGCCTCAGCTTTGCTGGGGACTCAGGGCAGCCTCGGGGAAGTCTGGAAATCCACCTCTGGTGATGCAAAGACTTCGGCGTCCGACGGGAGCTTCAGCGATACAGACCGGACAATTACTTCTTTGGTGCCTGCCAAGCAGGGGAGTCACTCCTTGACCCCAAGGGAGATTCTTCAGTCCTCTAATCTTGAAGTAGATCGTCAAAGGTCCAGGATTCTGTGTCAGAGTTTCGTCCAGGTTAATCTAAAGTCCTAAGGACTGGGGTCCCCTACTTATACTAAGGTAGGGGGTTGGACATACTCTGTGGCCCCACCTATGAGAGGGTCAGGGCAGAGGGGTGGTGACACCCCTTTCCCTTTGTCCAGTTTCGCGCCAGAGCAGGGGCTGGAAGCCCCTGAGCCGGTTTGAACTGGGGTATGCACAGGGACACCAAGTGTGCCCCCAGTGCAGGATTTCAAAGCACCCGAGAGTGCTCCCGCCCAGCCCCAATACACACTATCCTGTCTGGGGAGGTGGTCACACCTCCCTGGGACAGGAAACCTATTGTCCAGGCCTCCCCTGCCGGAGTTTCGGTCAGCAGCAGGAGGCCAGACTCGTGTCTGTGGCAGCGGCATCCATTTTGTGATGCCAGGGCTCTGGAAAGTCAGTACCGGGTATACCGGTGTGTACAGGTCTTTCCCTCTAGAAGGCTGGAATGCTACCCCCGCCGCCAGAACTGGCGGGGGGGGGGTAGTATTCCAAGATGTTTGACACCAAACACGACATGTTTCCGTGCAGCCATCCCAAAGTTAGCATTTAACGCAAGGTTATAATGCGCTTAAGAGTATATGGTCGGGCTGCACTACAAACAGCCTCAGAGAAGGGTCTCCGAACACTGCAGAGGGGCCCAGCTCATGCAGGGGCACCCTCTCACATAGGAACCACGCACTCTGCCTTCAGGATTGATAAGGCCTGCCATAGGAGTGACTTATAGGTTTATATGTGTGTATGTATGTAGTGATATAGGTAGCCTATATCACAGTAAGGGGTGCATGCACCACCTTACCCAGGCTGCAGTAGCAGACCTGTGGTGTCAGTTTGGATGGCCTTCCAGGGGTGGCACAATACATGCTGCAGCCCCTGGTAGACCTCTGAGGTACCTATGCCCTGGGTACATAGTATACCATATACTAGGGACTTATAAGGGCACTCCAGATTCCAATCAGAGATGTGCCTAAGGCACATGGAAACCATTTTAAAGAGGAAGCAGATAGACTGGGGCCCTGAATAGCAGGGTCCCAGTCCAACTAAGTCATAAACCAGCAAAACACCAGAAAAAAAGTGGGGGCAACCATATAGTCACATTCCACCTTCCTACAAATGGCATCTGTCTGTTGATTCTCTCATGTACCATAACTGTCAACTCACTGTTTCACTAATCACCTCAATGTAAATGTTCACCCCCCTCATATGTCACCATTGTAAATAAATACAGCTCACACACATGTTGTTGTTTCTGCTCCGTCTTTATTCCAGGATGTGCAGTCTTCACCATGATTAAAATGTACCACGAGTATGGAATGTATGTAGGTAAGGAGAGGCTGAAGTGACCTAGGAAAACACAACAGAACAAGATTCACTAGTCTGGGTGTGGCATCACAGACATCACACAACACATACCATAAAGCTAATACAGCATGCACACATCACAATAAGTAACAAGTACCAACATACACATCTTGTAGATGTTCAAAATTACCCTGTCCCATAAACATTGTCAGCCACCACTGAGTCAACAACCGGCTGGAGTCACAAAGCTGACATACACCTTCACAACAACAGCAACATCATCAGACAATGGGTCCGTTGTACATTGTCACTCACCTTCAAGTGAAGTAGCGGTCGATGAGCTGTTGACGCAGGTCAACACGAATGTATGACGTTACTACGCCATCCATTACCCCGCAGTAGGTTACAACGCAGATGTTACATCGCCCGCGTTGTTACCACGCATGGCTTTACATCGCAAGTCGTTTCTACGACTTGCACTAGATGGAGCGCTGGACTTAGGAATAGTATAAATTACTATTCCTACTCCAGTTAGCGCAACAGCAGGGAATGTGTTGGATTTAAAATCCAACACATTCCCTGGTGTTGCGCGCCATCTAGCGCAAGTCGTAGATACGACTTGCGATGTAATGCCATGTGTGGTAACAACGCGGACGATGTAACGTCCGCGTTGTAACCTACCCGCGTGGTATTACCAGCGTTGTAAACGCTGTTTCCCGGTCAACACCATCCTCCTCTCCACTGTCCTCATCACTGGACACGGGTTGGTTTGCAGGTGGGGGCCTTGGCTGCTCATCATCCTCCAGGATCAGGGGGATATCCTTGCGAATGGCTAGGTTGTGGAGCATGCAGCATGCCACTGCAATCTGACACACCTTCCCGGGCAAGTACATGAGTGCACCTCCCGTCTTGTCCAGGCAGCGAAATCGTGACTTCAGGAGACCAAAAGTCCGCTCCACCACACAACGTGTCCTCCCATGGGCATCATTGTAGCGTACATCAGCTGGTGTCCTGGGATTCCGCAGTGGGCTCAGCAACCACGGACGGCTGGGATATGGAGAGTCACCTAGGTGTGAGAAACACAGATAAACCTTGTAATTATACTGTGGCAGAGAACAGCATGTCACACACACAGCACGCTACTGGACTCTTCGTACTCACCCACAATCCATGCACGCTCAGGAAGCAGATTAGCCATGAGTTGTGGTACGATGCTGTTGCGCATGATGTATGAGTCATGGGCTGAGCCTGCAAATCTGGCACACACGTGCGTGATGATCATGTCCGCCTGGCACACCACTTGCACATTTATGGAGTGGAAATGTTTTCGATTCCTATAAATGTGCTCCCGTGCCTGTGGTGGAACAAGCCCAACATGGGTGCAATCAATGGCCCCAACAACATGGGAGATGTGTCCAAGGGCATAAAAGTCTCCCTTCACAGCCGCCAATTCAGGCACCCTGGGGAAATGGATATACCTGTCCTTGTATATCATCATGGCGGACAGGACATCACGCAGCACCATGCTGAACATGGGTTGCGACATCCCACCTGCGCTGGACACCGTGTGCTGGAATGATCCAGAGGCAAAAAAATGCAGTGCCGCCATCACCTTAGACGTTGGGGTGAAAGCTGTTGGATATGCTCTGCGAGGCTGCAGGTGGGGCTCCAACATAGCACATAGGTTTTGTAGGGTGGCTCTATCCAGACGGAATTTCCGGATGACCTCCTCATCCTCCATGTCTGCCAGCACTGTGTAGGGACGATGCAGATTTGGTCTCCTAGTTGAGATGAAAGTGGACACATGTCAATTCAATACACCATGAGACATGTACAACATCTTACGTTTTGACTGACACAACGCCAACAATGCCTGTCATCACAATTGAGTTACAGAGCAGCTTACACGTAGGGACACCTTCATCTACACTACTCGCACACTTGTCCCCTTTCACACAGCAAGTACATCCAAAACAACATCTGACTATGCGACTGCACGTAGGGATATGGCCACATCTAGCATGAGCAGGCCTGAGAGTACTTCATACAGCATATGTGTAAAACTGCAACACCACTGTCTCATACCTAGCTGCTGTACCTGACACACCTTCAGGCGTAAGTTGAACATGGCACACATCAACAACACAATGACCACAGGCTGAGCGTAAACAACAAGTGTGTGCATGATCCAAGAAAACAAGACAGTCAAATCTGCACATCCTATATTAAGACATACATCACTGTGATTTTCACAGCACTTTCACACATTGACATGTGTACACATTTGAGAGTCCATAACAACACTGTTCTGTGTACATGCCCATCAATATCACAAGTGAAATGTGAGTGAGTACATGCCAATGTACTACATGACATACACAAACATCGCATGTGTAGTCAGCAGTGTGTTAAATGTTACACTGGCATAGTATGCACAATGATGTGCCATTAATCATGTGGCCACTGTGCACTGTTGATGACTGCCCATTAGCCATTGACACAGCATGATGTGTCCATAGGTGCTGACCAAGTGCTCTGCCACCCAAATCACGATTACTCACATCAATGTTTGGCACCCACATCGCGGAAGCAACCGCCTCCCACCAGCGGTGTGTTACCACCAATCCCTAGAACACAATCGCGGTCGTGAGATATACATATGTATTGCCAAATGGCGCGTGGCATGCTCTGCCACCCAAATCACGGTCACAGGCACCAATGTATGGCACCCAAATCGCGGGAGCTACCGCCTGCCACCAGCGGTGTGTCACCGCCAATGCCCATGCCCTTGCAGCCAATGGGAACCGCAATCGCGGTAGCCTAATGCAATTTTGAAAATCGCGGAAGGCGTGCTCCGCCACCGCGGGGCTGGTCATTGGATGCAATTGAAAGATGCACCACCGCGGTAGCGCCCGCCTGGTCCCTGCGGTGTGTCACCGCCAATGCCCATGCCCTTGCAGCCAATGGGAACCGCAATCATGGTAGCCTAATGCAATTTTGAAAATCGCGGAAGGCGTGCTCCGCCACCGCGGGGCCGGTCATTGGATGCATTTGAAAAAGGCTGACCTGGCACACCAATTGCAGCAGCTTGGAACCACTGAAACTGCCCCAGGGGGCTATATATGTGGGAGAGAGCCTCACATTTCCACAGCTTCCAGGGACTGCTGCCTGAGATCCCTCACCTGCTGCTGCTGTCTCCAGGGACTGCTGCCTGCCACCCCTCCACACCACCTGCTCCTGCTGCTGTCTCCAGGGACTGCTGCCTGCCACCCCTCAACACCAACTGCTGCTGCTGCTGTCTCCAGGGACTGCTGCCTGCCACCCCTCCACACCACCTGCTCCTGCTGCTGTCTCCAGGGACTGCTGCCTGCCACCCCTCAACACCAACTGCTGCTGCTGCTGCTGTATCCAGGGACTGCTGCCTGCCACCCCTCAACACCAACTGCTGCTGCTGCTGTCTCCAGGGACTGCTGCCTGCCACCCCTCAACACCAACTGCTGCTGCTGCTGTCTCCAGGGGCTGCTGCCTGCCACCCCTCAACACCAACTGCTGCTGCTGCTGTCACCTGGCCACAGTGATGGCGAGGACTGAGAAGATCCGGGCCAGTCCCTTCACCAGCGAGGAGCTGGAGGTCCTGGTGGACGAGATGCTCACACAGTATCCAAGGCTATATGGTGCCCCAAATGTCGTGGTAAGTCTTCAACAGTGTGAGTGAGAGTGCAGGGGGGGCACACATGAAGTTGAGCTGCTGCAGTATGTGCCTGCGAGTGTGGGGTTATGTCATGCACTGCCTAGCACGCTTTCTCCAGGGGGAAGGGGTGTGTAGCCTATTTTCCACATTTCCCTGCCTGCACATCAAGATTTGAGGGACATGTATTGTCTTGTCAGCCATACAGTGACGCAGCAAGTTGGTAATGCAGGAGTCAGGACAGTGATTGCTTGTGTGAATGGCTGTGTGGGTCCCTGTTGTCCTTCTCAGTGTGAGCCCACCTGGCCTGCACAGTCACCACCCAAACTGACAAGGACACATCACTGAATGTACAGAGTGTTACATGTGTCATTTTTTCTTTACTCTCCTTCAATGAGCCATCTCAGCCCTGTAGCTTGCACACGACAAGCCTTGTGAGAAGGGTGTGGGTTTGTGAGATCATGTCCCTCAATGTGACCTCCATGACACAGTGAGCCATTCACAGGGCAAGGACATTGAGGGCTGCGCAGTGTTGGACACAGTGAGTCTAACCCCAACATATGTTGATATGTAATGTATGTCTTGCTCTACCTAACGATGGACAGTAGATGTGGGCAGACTAGACATGGCTTCATGTGCTGGCATCCTGCATGTGTATGAGATGGGCAGGTACTGTGTCCACCCTCACACCTGCATGCATTTACGTGTTGTTCTCCCATGCTGATGTACCATGTGAGATGCATTCTTGTCTCTGTGTGACATATCTGTGGATTTGGTATGAGTCAGTATCATGCCATTGTACTGAGAGATATTGGTACATAACACTGTGTCACTGATGTTTTCCCCCTCTTGTCTCCCATGCCTGCAGCTCAAAGTACACCAGCGTAAGACCGTGTGGAGGGCCATTGCATGCAAGGTGTGGGCTCTGGGTGTCTCATGCTGACGGCGCACCCACTGCCACAAGAGGTCGGATGACATCTGCCGGCTGAGCAAGAACGTGGCGGAGATGACACTGGGTCTGCTCCCTCGGACTGGCAGGTTGGCGCGGAACAGCATGACACCACTGATGGCCCGCATCTTGGCCGTGACACAGCCTGAGCTGGATGCATGTTTGAAGGAGCATCAGCAACAAGCTTGGGGGGAGTATTCTGGGAAGGGTGACTTTGGCTGTGATTGGCTGCATGTGTTCACAGCCTGGGACAGCGCTGGGCTATGTGATGTTGGTAGTGTGATGCAGTGGCTTGTAAGTGGCCTCTGTGCTGGGTGCAGCTGTAATGCATTTGCACTACCTGTACCTCCTAGTGTGATTTGAGTACTGAGCATTGACATTGCATTCTGAGTCGTGGGCTTCAGGTATCGTCTGCATTGGGGTAGCCTGGGAAATCACATGGAAGGGAACAGCAGTGTGCCTAATCTGAGTGCGCTCTCATCAATGCGCACATTGCCTAACCTCAGATTTGTGAGGCTTAGACATCTGACGCCAATGTGCTACAGTACTTGTGCCCCACAGTACAACATGGTGGATGGCATGAACTCATGGCCATTGTGGACTGTTATGTTGGAGTCTGTATCTGTGTTGTCCCCTTCTGCTCCATCCAGATATGACAGTGGCAACATGTTGTGGGGTTCATCCTTGCCCACATCAGGGCCCTATGTGTGCTCAGAGCTATTTGTGTGTCTGGTTAAACGGAGCCACCGGCAGGATATTGTGCTGTGTGGTCATCACATAGCTCACTTATGCCTGGTTTTCTTGTTTACACGCACTGTTCGAGTTCAAAATTGAGGGTGCACAATGTCATAGCACAGGGTGGTGTGCAACATGTAGATTTCTTCATCTTCAGTGATGCTTTGCTTGCATATGTTTGTTCTGTTGATGCCAATGAACTGACCCTACAGCTCTCTCATGCAGCATCTCCCGTGGGCACGGAAGGACAGGGGACTGACACCAGTGGTGAGGCATCAAGCACAACAGCTGCACACGAGCACAGTGACACAGATGTGACCAGCGCCTCGGAGGGGGACAGGTGTCTGCTGGAAGAATCACAGCCAGAGACTCAAAGCTCAACGTCATCTGACGCCAGCAGTGACGCATCCATGTTGACGGGCACAGGGAATGGGGACTCTGCCTCCTCTTCCACCACACAGCGTACAGTGCCCACCCTCCCAGCTACTTCCACTGTTGCTGCCCGTGTTCGTACCAGTAAGCAGGGAAGAGTGTCCTTCACCCCAGGCACCGCCTCCCCTGCCCCTGTCCCCCCTGCTGCCATCAGTGCTGAGTCTGTGGACCTTTTGCGCCAGCTGTGTGTGGGCCAGACAGCTCTTCTCAATGCCTTCATAGACCACGACAAAAAGTTGGCACAGGTGGTTCCTTTCATGGAGGGCATACATTCAGACGTGGGTGGGCTACACCGGACTGTACAGTCTTTGTCCTCCGCAGTGACAGCAGCCATTCAACTGGCACAATCTCTCTGTCCAGCTCCAGTCTCTTTGTCCACCCCTGTGCCAGTGGCCACATCGGACGATAGTGACCACGCTCAGCAGACCTCAAGGTCAAGATACATCACACGCAGCACACAGCAGCAACAGCCCAAGCGGTCCAAGGCGCAGATACCATCTTCACAGAAAACTAAAGCCACCCCAGAGCGCAAAGACATAAGCCCGTTGTGAGAAGTTGACCTTGTATATGCTGTCCACTAATTAAAGTGGGCACCTTGCACCAGTCCAAATGACCCTTATTGATGATTAAGTTACAGACAACCTTTATAGAAAGCTATCCTAGTGGTAGCTGTGGAGAGTAGCCTTCAGGCTAAGTCTTGAAGGAATGTAAAGCAGCTTGTTTTACCAGTATATAACCTCTTGAATGACCAAATGAAAGGAGAACCACAGCAGGTATATATAAAATATATGTATTTATTACTAAACACTCTCTACTAACCTCTTTATGAGATTAGAGAACAAGGCACACAATATTACAGTACTAGACTGACAGTAAATAGCACAATACACAGTGGGCTCCAGGGGGAGACCAAACCATATATTAAGAAAGTGGTATAACAACCCCGACTTGACTAGACACAGTGCCTAGAGCACGTAGAATCGCTGGGAACCCAAGGAACCACCCAAGGTAGTGACACAGGGGACCCACGGAGGACGGGTGCAGTGTGGGAACACAGACGCGAGCTCCGTACAACTCTATGGGAAAGTCGCGGTTGGAAATTTAGAGTTTAAGGACACTTCGGAGAGGACTTCAAGCAAACCCAGTTAAACTTAGAAGGTTGTAAGGCCAGCACCCTTGTGAGTACCGAGGTACCCGAGTTACCTATCCCAGAGGAGCCGGGTGCATAGGGGTCAAGTGGTGTCCGAAACCCTCGTCGTTTTCAATGGCGTGATGCAAAGAAGTGCTGCTGCCGTGGAGAAGAAAAGTGTCCGGTGTGACCCAAGCCTGGATTGGAGGTGAGAAGAACCTGAAAGCAGAGGGGACAAAGTCTGGGTCACTTCACGTGACCAGGAGCGGAGCAATCAAATGCCCACCGATGTCGGGTGCTTCAGGTGCGAAGAGGTGAAGCTTGACTCTGCAGCCACAGGGACCAGGAGATGTCGATGATGACCAGATTCTGCAGGCAAGCTGCCCACAAAAGATGTTGAGTGCTGGGGGGTCAGTTTCAGGATTGGAGACCAACAAGCCTTGGCAACTGCAACCCACACGGTCAAAGAAAAGATGCTTCGGTGAGGACCAGCAAGGTCCTGGGGACTCCCCTAGCTATGGAGAGTCAGGGCACGTCTGGAGCAACCAGGAAAGCCCACTGAAAGTTAAAGTTGCCTTCTCAGGGACCCACAGGTCAACGGACCAGGGATCGTGAAGGGACCTCAAGAGGAATCACACAATACCAGCCCACGGAATACTCGTAGAGTGTAGGCCAGTAATCTTCAGTGGAAACACTGCTCGGGGCTTGGACTACAAGGAGCCCAAAGCACAGCCTCAGGGATTGCCTAAAAGCATATGCTGCTGCAAATGTGCACGGTGTCCAGGGGTTCAGGTTGCACGGTCCCCACGAGGGCTGTGGGTCTCAGGTTTGCTGAGAGCACTAGTCGGCCTCGGGGAAGCTTGGGAACCAACCTCCTGTGTTGCAAAATCTTCGGAGTCTGTCGGGAGCTGCATAGATGCAAACCGGTCAGTTGCATTGAGGTGCCTGCCTTGCAGGGGAGTACCTTCTTTTTCTCCAAGGGAGATTCTTCAGTCGTCCAGCAAAGCGTAGAATGTCGAAGGTTACTTGGTTTCTGTAGCAGAGTTTATTCCAGGTAATATCTAAAGTCCTGTAGTCAGGGTTCCTACTTTATACCCAAGGAAGGGGTGGGACAAACTCTGGGGACCCACCTATGGGAGGGTCAGGACAGAGGGGTGGCTACACCCATGTCCTTTGCCCAGTTTCACGCCAGAGCAGGGGCTGGTAGCCCCTGCAACCGGTTTGAGCTGGACTATGCACAGGGACACCAAATGTGCCCCCAGTGCAGACATCAAAGCACTCTGAGAGTGCACCCACCCAGCCCCAATACACTCAAGCCTGTCTGGGAGGTTGTCACACCTCCCTGTGACAGGAAACCTATTGTCAAGCCTTCCCCTGCCAGAGTTTCGTCCAGCAGCAGGACGGCAGACTCGTGTCTGTGGCTGGCAGCATCCATTTTGTGATGCCAGGGCTCTGTGAAGCTGGTACCGGGTGTACCGGTGCTGTCATATTTCACCCTCTAGGAGGGAGGAATCATACCTCCCACACCAGTTACTGGTATGGAGGTATGATTCCAAGGTGTTTGACACCAAACACGACATAATTCCTTGCAGCCGTTTTAAAGTTAGCATTTACCGCAAGGTTATAATGCACTTAAGAGTATATGGTTGGCTGCATCACAGACAACCCCAGAATAGTGGTTCTGAAGGCTGCAGAGGGGCTCTGCTCATGCATGGGCACCCTCTCACATAAAACCCAGCACCCTGCCTTCAGGATTGATAAGGCCTGCCATAGGGGTGACTGATAGGCTTATATGTGCAGTGATTAGGATAGATATAGTGAACCTATATCTAAGGAAGGGGTGCATGCACCACCTTATACAGGCTGCAGTAGCAGACCTGTTGTGTCATTTTGAATGGCCTCTCAGGGGTGGCATAATACATGCTGCAGCCCCTGGGAGGCCTCTGGGGTACCTATGCCCTGGGTACATAGTATACCATGTACTAGGGACTTATAAGGGTACCCCAGAATCCAATCTGGAGTGTACCTAAAGTACATGAACAACCAATTTAGGGAGTAAGCAGATAGACTGGGGTCCTGAATAGCAGGATCCCAGTCAGACTAAGTCGAAAACCAGCAAAACACCAGGAAAAAAGTGGGGGCAACCATGCAGTCAGATTCCACCTTCCTACATAGCCCCCCCAAACGAAAGGAGATAAGGCTAACCTTGTCCAGTTGAGCCTTTATTGACTAAGTGGCCATACAAGGAAGAGCCTGCACTAGCATGGATACCCCCTGTCTTATGGTCCACCAAGCAGTCCCTACCCCTAAGGGTATGGGATGGTCTCCAAAAGTTGGGATTTCTACCTGTGGGGTGTTTTGGCAAAGTAAAAGGCTGGTGGGGTGGCTGAGTAGAGAAGTGAGACCCTAATAAAGTTGGCCTCAGCTTCCTCAGATCACTGGTCACCATGGAGGCCTTTCTTTCCATGACTGAGTTGTATCTGGCCCTAAGGGTCATCCTCTGGCTGCCTACAGCTGGGGGTTGGGTCCCTCTGGTTGGAACACTGGAGGGACATGGTAGGTTTGGAACCACTTGGTCCCAGGTTTGCCTTGGCCCAACAGAATCCATCTGGGGGAGGTCCCTATCCAATGGTAAGAGGGATCCCTCAGTGGGTTGAGGAATTTTCACCTGGCTAGGGCTACTAGACTGAGTGCCCCTAATCTGTGGATGAGGGGGTTCCTCTGGACCATGGGCCCTAAGGGGTCCACTGACCTCTGCAGCCCTAGGCTGAGTGAGATAGGGTAGAGAGGGGCAGGATACCTGCTCCAGACTGGGTACCACCTTGGAAGGGACCCCTGCCATCAGGGGTGTTGCCAGGCCAGGCCTGACCACCTCTGGGGCAGTTCCTTCACTAGGGGTAGGGTCAGATCCCTGAGGAAGCTGACCCTTACCTATAGTCTGGGGGGTAGAAGACTTTTCTTCCACCCTTCTGCTCTCTGGTGGAGTAGAGTGGGCCATTCTTTCAGGCTCCACTTCTCCAAAATGTCCCTGGGATGGGGCTGAGGCCCTGAGAGCCCCACCAACTTTCTCAGGGAGGCCTAACATTCTTAAATGGGCCTGGTATTCAACTTCAGCCCAGGCTGAAATCTCCAGATCATTGCCCAACAGGCAATCTACAGGCAAGTTTGGGGACACTGCCACTCTCTTTGGGCCAGTGACCCCTCCCCAGCTGAGATTGACTATGGCCATGGGATGATCTGTTTTAATACCATCAATGTTGGTCACCTGGTACTTAAACTCAGGTAAAAGCTGTTGAGGGGGGACTAGTTTTCCTGTCACCATGGTGACACTAGCCCCTGTGTCTCTGAATGCCACAACTGTCTGACCATTGATCAGTGGCTCCTGTGTGTACTTGCCCAAAGAATTAGGATTGACAGTAAAAGTGGCAAATCCCATGCCACCATCACAGACTAAGGAGGCCTGGGAGGAGGACCTTGATAAGCTGGGGTCCACCTCAGTTCCCCATACCAACGCACCTAACTTTTTGGGTGCATTACTACCACCTGGGGGATTACTACTTGTAGTACCAGGAGGAGTGGTAGTATTGCTGGGAGGAACATTTTCCTTATTGCTGGCCTTAGGGCAACTGGGGTCATTTTTCCAGTGGCCAGGCTTCTTACATATATGGCAATAAGGTTTCTTTTCAGGGGAGGAAGGAGTTTGGGACCCACCCCCAGAAGAGGACTTTTGGGGCCCTGTAGTGGATTTATCTTTTGATTTATCCCCACCTTTCTCTGGGTTTTTGGAAGAATCTTTCTTCTGGTCACCACCCTGATTCTTTGGCTTTACTCTGGTTCTGACCCATTTGTCTGCCTTCTTTCCCACTTCTTGGGGAGAGGTCAGATCAGAGTCCACCAGGTACTGGTGTAAAAGCTGGTTTTGACAATTATTAAGGATCTGCTCCCTCATAATCAAATTGTACAATCCTAAAAAGTCATGCACCTTGCTGCCGGGTATCCAACCTTCCAGAGCCTTAGTAGCACAATCTACAAAGTCAACTCAGTCCTGAGTCTGTGCCTTTTGGGTGTCTCTGAACTTTAACCTGTATTGTTCAGTGGTTAAGCCAAACCCATCAATCAGAGCACTCTTCAGGACTTTGTAATTATCAGCATCCTCTTCTCTTACAGTGAGGAGCTTGTCTCTACCTTTGTCTGCGAAGGAGAGCCACAAGATTGATGCCCACTGCTCCTGGGGGACCCTCTGTACCTTACAGGCCCTCTCCAGTGCAGTTATCCATTTGTGGATGTCATCCCCACTCTGGTAGGGAGGGACAATCTTGTTCAGGTTCCTATGGTGATGAGTATCTTCTCTACTCCTAGGGACAAGGTTGCTGCCACCGTGGGGCTCTAGCCCCAACTTCTGAGAAGCTCTCTGAAGCTCCAGGGATTCCCTATCTAAGGCCAATTGCTCTCTCTTGATTCTGAGCTTAGCTCTCTCAAACTCAAGCAGTTGGCATTTCTTCTCATAAGAGGATTCCCTTTTATGAGAAGAAGAGGTCACTACAGAAGTACCAGAATGATCAGATTCCTGAGAAGGAGATCTTGATCTTCTTGGTAGACTGTTAACCCTTCCTGGGGAAGTGAAGAGAGGGCCACTGTGGCCTTCCTCACCCGAAGGAAGAATTGGATTATCCAGGTTAGAATCATCTTGATCCCCCTGGTCAGCATTGGAGTCCAGGTCATAGAAGTTTTCACTTCCTGGCCTTTCTTCCTCTGCTGCCCCACCCAACTTGCCTGCCTCATCAGACCCTGGGGTCTTTCTGAGGCCATCTAACAGCAAAGCCTCTATGAGGCGTTGAGTGATTGCATGTCTCCCTGTCTTCAATTTCCTAGATGTACACATATTTCTCAATTCTTGGAATGTGAGATTGTCATACCTAGTTGGCAAGGAGTCACTGACTTCAGGCCTTGAAGACATTCTAGTGTGGTGTGGTGTATGCACCTACCTACTCTAGTGGGAACTGAGACTCTCTTGAGTTGGAGAAAAGGGTGTGCTACACCCTTTGGCTACCCAACTCCAAGTTCAGTAGAACTTACTTTATTCTGGACTTGATTTATATGTACCTAAGTACCTTTAGTGGTTTTCAGTTAGTCACTCACTGAGATTATCTGGTAAAACAATAGCAAGCTTGAATCCCAACCACTGCACACCAACGTGAGAAGTTGGCCTGGTATATGCTGTCCACTAATTAAAGTGGGCACCTTGCACCAGTCCAAACGACCCGTATTGATGATTAGGTTACAGACAACCTTTATAGAAAGCTATCTTAGTGGTAGCTGTGGAGAGCAGCCTTCAGGCTAAGTCTTGAAGGAATGTAAAGCAGCTTGTTTTACCAGTATATAACCTCTTGAATGACCAAATGAAAGGAGAACCACACCAGGTATATATAAAATATATGTATTTATTACTAAACACTCTCTACTAACCTCTTTATGAGATTAGAGAACAAGGCACACAATATTACAGTACTAGAACGACAGTAAATAGCACAATATACAGTGGGCTCCAGGGGAGACCAAACCATATATTAAGAAAGTGGTATAACAACCCCGACTTGACTAGACACAGTGCCTAGAGCACGTAGAATCGCTGGGACCCCAAGGAACCACCCAAGGTAGTGACACAGGGGACCCACGGAGGACGGGTGCAGTGTGGGAACACAGACGCGAGCTCCGTACAACTCTATGGGAAAGGCGCGGTTGGAAATTTAGAGTTTAAGGACACTTCGGAGAGGACTTCAAGCAAACCCAGTTAAACTTAGAAGGTTCTAAGGCCAGCACCCTTGTGAGTACCGAGGTGCCCAAGTTACCTATCCCAGAGGAGCCGGGTGCATAGGGGTCAAGTGGTGTCGGAAACCCTCGTTGTTTTCAATGGCTTGATGCGAAGAAGTGCTGCTGCCGTGGAGAAGAAAAGTGTCCGGTGTGACCCAAGCCTGGATCGGAGATGAGAAGAACCTGAAAGCAAAGTCTGGGTCACTTCACGTGACCAGGAGCGGAGCAATCGAATGCCCACCGAGGTCGGGTGCTTCAGGTGCAAAGAGGTGAAGCTTGACTCTGCAGCCACGGGGACCAGGAGACGTCGACAATGACCAAATTCCGCAGGCGAGCTGTCCCATAAAGGATGTCGAGTACTGGGGGGTCAGTTTCCGGATTGGAGACCAACAAGCCTTGGCAACTGCAACCCATGCAGTCAGAGAAAAGATGCTTCGGTGAGGACCAGCAAGGTTCTGGGGACTCCCCAAGCTATGGAGAGTCAGGGCATGTCTGGAGCAACCAGGAAAGCCCACTGAAAGTTAAAGTTGCCTTCTCAGGGACCCACAGGTCAACAGACCATGGATCGTGAAGGGACCTCAAGAGGAATCACACAATTAAAGCCCACGGAACACTCGTGGAGTGTAGGCCAGTAATCTTTGGTGGAAACACTGCTCGGGGCTTGGACTACAAGTAGCCCAAAGCACAGCCTCAGGGATTGCATAAAAGCATATGCTGCTGCAAATGTGCACAGTGTCCAGGGGTTTGGGTTGCACGGTCCCCACAAGGGCTGTGGGTCTCAGGTTTGCTGAGAGCACTAGTCGGCCTCGGGGAAGCTTGGGCACCCACCTCTAGTGTTGCAAAATCTTCGGAGTCCATCAGGAGCTGTGTAGATGCAAACCAGTCAGATGCATTGAGGTGCCTGACTTGCAGGGGAGTAACTCTTTTACTCCAAGGGAGATTCTTCAGTCGTCCAGCAAAGCGTAGATCATCGAAGGTTACTTGGTTTCTGTAGCAGAGTTTATTTCAGGTAATATCTAAAGTCCTATAGTCAGGGTTCCTACTTTATACCCAAGGAAAGGGTGGGACAAATTCTGGGGACCCACCTATGGGAGGGTCAGGACAGAGGGGTGGCTACACCCATGTCTTTTGTCCAGTTTCGCGCCAGAGCAGGGGCTGGTAGCCCCTGCAACCGGTTTGAGCTGGGCTATGCACAGGGACACCAAATGTGCCCCCAGTGCAGACATCAAAGCACTCTGAGAGTGCACCCACCCAGCCCCAATACACTAAAGCCTGTCTGGGAGGTGGTCACACCTCCCTGTGACAGGAAACCTATTGTCAAGCCTTCCCCTGCCGGAGTTTCGTCCAGCAGCAGGAGGGCATACTCGTGTCTGTGGCTGGCAGCATCCATTTTGTGATGACAGGGCTCTGTGAAGCTGGTACCGGGTGTACCGGTGCGGTCATATTTCACTGTCTAGGAGGGAGGAATCATACCCCCCACACCAGTTACTGGTGTGGAGGTATGATTCCAAGGTGTTTGACACCAAACACGACATAATTCCTTGCAGTCGCTTTAAAGTTAGCATTTACCGCGAGGTTATAATGCACTTAAGAGTATATGGTTGGCTGTATCACAGACAACCCCAGAATAGTGGTTCCAAAGGCTGCAGAGGGGCTCTGCTCATGCATGGGCACACTCTCACATAAAACCCAGCACCCTGCCTTCAGGATTGATAAGGCCTGCCATAGGGGTGACTGATAGGCTTATATGTGCAGTGATTAGGATAGATATAGTGAACCTATATCTAAGGAAGGGGTGCATGCACCACCTTACACAGGCTGCAGTAGCAGAACTGTTGTGTCATTTTGAATGGCCTCTCAGGGGTGGCATAATACATGCTGCAGCCCCTGGGAGGCCTCTGGGGTACCTATTCCACTGGGTACATAGTATACCATATACTAGGGACTTATAAGGGTACCCCAGAATCCAATCTGAAGTGTACCTAAAGTACATGAACAACCATTTTAGGGAGTAAGCAGATAGACTGGGGTCCTGAATAGCAGGATCCCAGTCAGACTAAGTCGAAAACCAGCAAAACACCAGGAAAAAAGTGGGGCAACCATGCAGTCAGATTCCACCTTCCTACACCCGTCAGGACCTCAGGGTCACATGCCTCAGAGGCATCCCCAGCCAAGGACTCTCCTGTCCCAAAAGCGTCTTGCAAGCACAAGCAGACAGTTTCCGTGCCTGCTGAGAAGGTGGTGCCTGCTAAAAGTACACATAAGAAGGGCTCCAAGGCAGATTCACCCACAACCTCAACTCCCATCCAAAGCCCTGTGAAGCAGGGAAATGCGGGCACTGTAGGGGGAAAACCTGGTAAACAGGGGATGGAGGGGCTAAAGCAAGGCCAGGCCAAGCGAACAGCTGGATCCAGCATGTCCCCAGAGGGAGGGCCACCGTCTGCACCTGATGCAACTTTGGTGGAGAGTGTGCCTGTTGTGGCCGCCCACCTCCCACTCCTACCAAGACCACACTTCCATATCGAATCCCCAAGAAGTGGAAAGGTACCCCTCCATATTCTCCCTCCCACACTGTGTCTCATGGCAGCATATCTCCGCCTCCACGGGCCACAACACCACCCGGTCCATGCAGCCCTCCGGCTCCCAAAGCCACTGATGCCTCAAGCTCAGCTGGTCCGCTCTCTCCCAGATCCAGTCCTCCAACTGGCCCGACACTCAGCCAGCTCCCAGTCAGACTGACAGACAAGTCTGAGGCTAAATACCCCTCACACACCTGTCTCTCCCACAGCTGTGCCTGTACTGCCCATTGTTATCCCCCTGGCTGTGTTGCTGACCATGACTGTGTACAGTCTCACACATTCCATGTGCAGCTTCTCATGTACCTACTCTGCTGTTTGGACTGGCCACTGGCCTTGCTGTACATTGCTGTGTTTGCCCATTCCCTGTGCAGCTTCTCATGTGCCTACTCTGCTGTTTGGACTGGCCACTGGCCTTGCTGTACATTGCTGTGTTTGCCCATTCCCTGTGCAGATTCTCATGTGCCTACTCTGCTGTTTGGACTGGCCACTGGCCTTGCTGTACATTGCTTTGTTTGCCCATTCCCTGTGCAGCTTCTCATGTGCCTACTCTGCTGTTTGGACTGGCCACTGGCCTTGCTGTACATTGCTGTGTTTGCCCATTCCCTGTGCAGCTTCTCATGTGCCTACTCTGCTGTTTGGACTGGCCACTGGCCTTGCTGTACATTGCTGTGTTTGCCCATTCCCTGTGCAGCTTCTCATGTACCTACTCTGCTGTTTGGACTGGCCACTGGCCTTGCTGTACATTGCTGTGTTTGCCCATTCCCTGTGCAGCTTCTCATGTACCTACTCTGCTGTTTGGACTGGCCACTGGCCTTGCTTTACATTGCTGTGTTTGCCCATTCCCTGTGCAGCTTCTCATGTACCTACTCTGCTGTTTGGACTGGCCACTGGCCTTGCTGTACATTGCTGTGTTTGCCCATTCCCTGTGCAGCTTCTCATGTACCTACTCTGCTGTTTGGACTGACCACTGGCCTTGCTGTACATTGCTGTGTTTGCCCATTCCCTGTGCAGCTTCTCATGTACCTACTCTGCTGTTTGGACTGGCCACTGGCCTTGCTCTTGTCTACTTTTTATGCTTATCTGTGACATTTGTAATAAAGACAGTTGCTCCTGTTGTCTGCTTTGTCAGTCTCCTTGCTAAATAAAGGGTTTTCTTTGTGGGTATGGTTTGATGTGACACATGCTATGTATGCCACTTTAACGTTGCCAGTTGCTAGTTACACTATTTCAGAGTTTGGCTGTGGTGACAGGCACTTCGGTTCTACTTGACTCTGAGGCTAGGGGGTGCACTGATGGTTGTTTGTGATGATCTACTGTTATCCTAATGATTCTATGTTCAGGTTTGCTAAATTGTACACATGTCATGTTAGGATGCACTACCAGCACAGAGTGGGATTCTATCCATAGGATTGCAGGCAGGCTGGCCAGGGTCATCATGTATGTGTGATCTTACTTTATGTGTGCCCAGCAGTGTAGGTGTATAGTCATCTTGTGATGGTCAGTCATTCTAGTCACATGGGTTACTTTCAATGTGTGCACTTGGGTGGTCAGGAAGTGTGCAGTGTGGAGGGGGTGACTTTGTCTTGAGTGTTGATATGTGTGTGGACCTGCAATGTCAACTATACACATGTGTCACCCAGGAGTAGGGTGCCTGTTTGTGTAATTGTTCAGCCCTGTGTTTGTGTGCACATGTGTGTGTTATATGTTGTGCACTGTGCAGTGTGTTGGTGTGTCCTTGCAGTTCTGGCTGACTCCTACTTGTTGTTTTTGGCAATTGTGAGTATGCAGAGTATGTGACTGGCAAGTCAGTGTTGTGTTTTGTTGATCATCCATGTGTCTTGATGCTGTTTGTACTCACTGTGCATCCCTGCTCAGCCACACTGACATTGTGGGTGTGTTTTCTCATGCATTGCTCTCACATGGGGCTTTATTGCCTCCAGTATGGCATGTGGTGTGTGGTGTCATACCATCCCCTATCTGTGCTTCAGATGCCTACCCATTGTGAGTCTGCACTCCATCTATTTGTGTATGGTACACTCCTGCCATGTCCACTACTGACGTACACACCACTTCACTTTCATGTCAGCTGTCCCCTTGGTTTGCCTGTGTGTGTGCCTCCCCATCACTTCATTTGTCACACTGTGCTTTGTGGTGCAGATCTTTGCACAGGACCAATGTGCTACTCAGGACATTTTCCCTGTTGGTTATATGTGATTTTCTTGTACTGTTTAGCAGTCATGGTTGCTCATATGCAGTTCAACTGTTTGTACTGCACAGTCCTCTGGTCAAGTTGTTTCCACTTTGGTGTCCCACACTTGTGCATCTGTGGGTGTTGTGTTAGGTGTATCTGTGTTTGCTGAGGTACTGCTTCACTTCCTGAGTGTGATGTTGTCAGTGTGCTGTTTTGATTGTTGTTGTGGGTGTTCATGGTGTGTCACTCATGTCTGTGTGGGACTGGTATGTTTGGTGTGCACACACTGCTTGGTGTGCATGCAGTGCTGTGGGTGTATGTTGCCTTGTCCTTGCCTGGTGTGCATCCCCTGATGTCCTGCTGTGTTTGCAATGTGATTTATTGGCATGTGCTTCTGTTGTGTGTTTGATGTGGCTGTGTGCAGTGTTTGGGCTGTGTTGTCTCTTGCAGATGACAGATGCTCTGTGTGTGGTGTTCTATTGCATGTCAGTGTGTGTGTGTTTTGTTGGTGTGGTGTGTTTCATTAAGATGTGTGTTGTCAGTGTGGTGTGCCTTACTTGTGTGTCTGTCACATGAACTTAGGTCTATTCTAGTTCCTGTGCTTGTGTTAGGTGCGTCCTTGTTGTTTTCTCCTCTCATATCTGAGCTGTCTCTTGTCAGTCTTGTGCATGTGCAGCCATGTGGTACACTGTGACATCATGTTGACTTGATGGGTGGTGTGGTATGTCTGTCTGTGTGTCATTGTAGGCCCATTTCTCCCAGTTTGTGTCCATGATTGTTTTGTGATGGTGCACTTCTTGTCTGTGTTGTGGTATGTTGTCTGTGCATTGTTCCTGACTGATGGGGTTGTGCACTCCTGTTCTGTCTGTGCTCCCATTGCCTTTCCACAGTTTGGCTGCACAGTTCATGTCTGGTCTTGTTGTGCTTCTGTGTGTGTTTTAGTTGAGTTATGTGTTTGGCTGTTGTTTTTGTGCAGACATTGGTTCTGGCATCCCTGTGTGTGTGTGATGTTTGTGGGTGCCCCCAGGGAGTGTGATTGTTTGTCTGTGTATTGACTGGACTTTATTGACACCCTTCTGTGTGTCTGGCACTGGTGTTGTGTGCTGCAGGTGTGACGGGGGTATGTGTGAGGATTCCTACTTGTGTTTGACAGTCATGGAGTGTGTCAATGGGCCCTGTGTGTTGTTCTGCTGACATGCTCCTGTCAAGTAGTTGGATACATATGTGTGGCTGTTCACTGTTTGACTTCAGGGCCTTCCTTTCATTCTGTGCCTATCCATGGGTTGCCTTGCTGTCTCCCTGAGTTGTTGCACTGAGGTGACTGTGGTTTGACTTCACTCACTGTGCCAGCCCTGTGTGATTTGATGGGCTGAGGGTGTTCTTATATATTCCTTGTCTTGCATGTGATGTACACATGCTTGGTAGTTGGCTCCTTGGCCTTCCAATTGTGGGCACCTCACTTTAGCTTTCCTATATGTTGTACTCCATTGCTGCTGGCATGTGGTCTGTGTATGTGACTGTGTGCCAGTGTGGGGTATGTCTGTGTGACTTGGCAGGCTGTGTGTCCAGTGGAATGATTGTTCATTATCTGTGTGTGTGTGCATTTTCTGCTTGGACTCAGTTTTCTTGCCATGTGTGTGGTGTTGTTGTGGTGTGTGGGTTGCCCTGGCCCTGTGCTTCTGTGCTGTGTGTTCCTCTGCAGCCACCCTTGCTGTGGCTGTCTCTCTAGTTGCTTGGTGTGTGGTGCAGGGCGTGGGTTCACCTGGCTTGTTGTTGTGTATGGGGGAGCACAGGAGGGGCACATGGCATGTCCATTCATGGGGGGGCCTGGTGTGTGGGGGTGGAGGTGTGGCCCTGTGGTCTTTGTGCACTACCCATGCCTGGCGCTGGCCCTGCCTTCTGCATTGTGCGCATGTTTTCCCACGTTTTCACCGCTGCGGTGACGTGACCGGGACATTACTTCATGATCGCGGTGGATGGGTGACCTGGATGCGGAGGGGTGATTTGGTGACAGGTAGGACATGTGTGGGTACACTTGTAGACGTGTTCCTGTCCCCACCAGGGTGTCTGGTGTGGACAGGAACCCTAGTTCAGCCCATGCGTTGTGTGTTGTGGTTGTGTGCGGAGTTGTGTTGCGTACCTGCGGCGGCGTCCGCGACGGGCCATGAGTTTCTGGTGATGTATCAGGTACAGCGCCGGGAAGACGTGCAAAGCTGGGTCCATTGCGCTAGGGACCAGGCGGTTGGGACCGGGGATCAGGTTTAGCGCTCCGCTGTGATGCTTCCGCCGTCTCAGGTTGGGCGGTTTCTCCGCTGCGGTGCGACTGGCTGTTTGGGGCATCCTGATTTGTACGGCGGTCGGGACGTCATTCCGCACAGCGGTGAGTGTCCATTGGCTCCCACCACCGCGGTGGCGGGCGCACTTTGATGGCGGTTAGCGTCGCATCGCGCCGGATGGGAAATGGGCTACGTTTGGCCATCCTAATATGGCGGGCGTGAGGTTCGCTGCTGGCGTGCGGAAAAAAGCATTTTCCGCCGCCGCCAGCACCGCGGTGCTGCCTCCGACCGCCATCGTAATAGGCTCCTAAATTACTTCCCAGCCTACTCCCCTATCAACCCACAACCCACTCTTAAAAAAATAACACAAATAACATTATTAATAATTAATTAATAATTATTAATAACCAATTAATACATAATTAACAATACATTATTTATCACAATTAACAGTATAACATTTTAAATACATAAATATCAAATAATTAAAAATATAAATTAATAAATAATTATTAAATTACTTCCCACCCTACTCCCTTATAAACCCACAACCCACTCCTAAAAAAATAACGCAATTAAGATATTTACCAATTAATTATTAATAATTAACAACCAATTAATAACTAATTAATAATAAATTAATTACCACAATTAACAATATAAAATATTAAATACATAGATATTAATGAATTAAAAATATTAATTAATTAATTATAATTAAATTACTTCCCACCCTATTCCCCTATAAACCCACAACCCACTCCTAAAAAAATTACACAATTAAGATATTTACCAAAATAATTATTAATAATTAACAACCAATTAATAACGAATTAATAATTAATTAATTACCACAATTAACAATATAAAATATTAAATACATAAATATTAATTAATCAAATGTATTTATTAATTTATTATAATTAAATTACTTCCCACTCTATTCCCCCATAAACCCACAGCCCGCTACGGAACTAAAAAGCAAAATTTACTTTAAAAAAATTATTAACTTCTAAAAATTTCACACATATATTAAAAAGCAAATGCAATACTTACACACAAAAATAGAACACATACATATAAAATAGAGACTAAAATACATAACACTAAATAAAACAACAATATTTTTAACAACGATATTTTTGCTAACGATATTAACTACTTAGATATTTTGAAAAACGATATTACTTACCTTCAACTCGATATTCTTGACAACGATATTCTGACTGTCGATATTTTTGTAGTCCGAGATTTTGGACTCGATATTACTGCTACTCGATATTTCCAACTCAATATTATGTCTGTTCACCGCTGTATAGACCCGGAAGCAGAGATGGACACTGATTGTAGTCAGGGTCCCTTTAAAGCAACAGCATAAAATAATTTTAAAACTGAAATGCTTTTCATTAAACACCAATTAATCGTCATTCTCAAGAGTCCTTTCACAATCATTACCTTTGAGGTAGTTCCACCCTTAGGAGGCCAAAAAACAGAAAGCAAGAGAGGGCCCACTCACCCCTGGGTGTATAAGGTTTACTCACCCTATGTCTCTTTCGGTAATACCAAGCCCAAATGAAGGCCAGTAACATAGCAAGGTTTGGGTGGGTGGTCCGTAATGTCTGTGACACGGACTCTTGGGGCTAGGGACAATGACGATTACAGGTAAGTACCTGGGCATTAGCATTACGTCCCTCTGTCCACGTCCCAGTCATTACTTTTGGGAGGCTATCCACAGTAATCAATTTTACTCCCTTTATTAGTGATAGTATGTAATCATGATTCTGAACAGACAATAGTACTTATAATTCCCTTCACCAAAAGAATGTTCTTCAGGTTTAGCCTTATAGGGCATGGATGTTTACCAAAGTATCAGATGAAGTCCAAGTGGCTGCTCTTCATATTTCAGACTAAGGGACTCCTTGACACTCTGCCAAGGAAGTAGCCACTCCGTGAGTAGATCTTCCCTGAATGCCTTCTGCAATAGCAATTCCAGTGAGAGAATAGGCCATGGAAATGGTGTAATGCATCCATCTGCTTACATTCATGTTGGAAGCCTTAACTCCCTGATTTGTTTTCAAAAGGTACTAGTAAATGTCAGCTTTCCTGAAAGGTTTTGAATGATGCAAGTAGATAGTGATAGCTATTTAACATCCATGAGATGTAATTTCATTTCTTCATTAGAGGAGTGAGAAGAAATGAAAGATGGCAAGAAGATGTCTTGTTCTCTTTGAAAAGTAGAGGATATTTTAGGTAAAAGGCAGGATTAGGACTTAAAATAACACAGTCTCCTAAAACACAAAGAAAGGGAGGGTTACATTGGACAGCTCCTAATTCTCCAATTCTTCTAGCAGAAGTAATAGCTAGTAAAAACAATCTTCATGGTCAAATATTTAAGATCAACTGATTGTAATGATTCAAAGGTGACTCTGTAAAACCCTTAATGCCAAGGAGAGATTCCGTACAGGGACCGAAGATCTAGAATTAGCAAGACTAGCAAGGCTCTTCAGAAGACTCAGTATCAAAAGATTATCTTTCCCAACTCCACCCACCAAGGTTCGCAGCTGCCTAAATAGCAGACTACTGAGATCTCAAGCTAGACCACTAAGGGGCCGATTAGGATGGCGGGTGGACTTTAGTCCGCCCGCCATCCCAGTGGTAACGGGACCAGCCACCAGACATGCGGCGGTTCCGCAGCCCTGATTAGGATGCGACCGCCACCCTGGCGGTCGCATTCCGCATGTTAACATTGTGGCAGGTGCTGCTTACAGCAGCACCCGCCGCAATGTCAAAATGACATGTTGTGCATTTCCATGCACAACGTGGCAGGCACCGCGCGGTGCCTCACACCTTATGCATGGAAATGGAGGGGGATCCCCCAAGTGCACCCCCGACCCCCCCGGGGGCCCGCAACGGGCCCCCAGAGCAATTCCCCGCCAGCCTTTCCATGGCGGCATCGCCGCCATGGAAAGGCCAACCACCGCACGCATCATAATATGGATGGCGGTGCCTGCTAGGCACCGCCACCATATTAGAGGCCCAAGTCCGCCCAGCCGGCAATCAGAACGATTGATGACCGGCGGAAAAGCGGCGGATGCACTTTGCGTCTGCCGCGATACCCTCTGCCATTATAATATGGCGGGGGTATTACTAGTTACGATGGCGTAACGGTCGCCATCGCGAGCCGGCGGTGAACGTTACGACATCGTAATGACCCCCTCAGTTCTTATTAAATCCATCAATCAAGAACAGTGGCGCAGCAGACCTATACTCACAACTTCCAAACTGAAAGAGAACGTTTTGATAGAGGAGGGCACCCTGGTTGCGAAGAAGAAACGGGGAGAGAGAAATTTTCCTGAATGATGCTACTGATATGGACTTACAGGAGAGGAAACTATGAGAGATGGGGCTAAAATACGAGCTTCATGATCACCTCTGCATCTTCTGCCTGGGTCTTTAGAAGACCTTGAGGAAAGGGAGGAAACGTTGGGAAAGCATATGGGAGCTGAGGAAGCCAGGCTAGAGACAGAGCATCCATTCCCATAGTTTCTGGTACATGAAAGCTTGAAAAGACCTTCAATAGTTGAATGTCTTCTTGTGAAACAAATAGCTCGAACACAGGTTAGAACCATTGACATATTAGAGAGGACACCCGTGGAGACAATGAGAGTGACAAAGGGAGAGGAGCGATTCTGCTGAGTCACTCTTCCATAGAATTGCCTGTGCCCTTTATGTGGATAGCCCTCAAGGTTAGCAGATTCATTTCCACCAAACCTACAATTGGATAGGCCAAGAGGATTAGAGGGCCAGATCTTATACTCCTTTGACTGTTTATGCATGACATGGCTATTGTATTATCCATCCTGATGAGTACATGAAGGTTCCTTATTCGGTCCATTTTATCACAGAGAACTTGATCAGGGGCAAATTGATTCACCTGTTGGAGCTTGGACATGTCGGTAAAAGGTCTTGAAAAGTTCTCTGGAAGAGTTTTTTGCCGCCTTACTTTTACTTGTGTAGTAGATCTTTTTGGAACTTTTAATGGCTTCCTTATATTCAGTTAATGCAAGTTTGTAAGTGGCTTTACCCTGCTCACTATATTCAATCCTCCATGCACGTTCTGAGCGTCTACATCTAGATTTTAAGAGTTTTAGTTCAGAGCTATACCAGGGGGCAGAGGGTTTGTTTCTTCGTTGTTTAACTATTCTTTCTGGGGCCAACTGGTTCATGGCAGATCTTATTCAATTGTCGTAGATGTCAGCCACCATACTGGTATCTGACGCTAGGACAGGCATGCTGTTGTCAAGCGTCTCAATTAAAACATCTGTCCTAATTTTATGCCACGATCTTACTTTAGTGAGAGGCAGGTTTTGTACCTGAGGGCATTGATTATTCAATCCGGGTAAGTTGAAGAAAATTGCCCTATGGTCAGTCCAGGTTAAAGGCAATTTGATTGTTAAATCTTTTGTAAATTTGTGATTGTAAATTGGTTAATGTGGTTTTGTCTTATTATTGGTCATTTCAGAATAATGTTGTGATACCCCTTTACTTGGAACCTCTGTTGTAATTCAGATTTTTTTGCCCTTGGTTCTTGGTTTTTTGGGCTGCCCCTGTTGTGTTCAACGCTTGAAGCAATCAGTCATCTAGATACGGTAATACATTCCATCCCTGAAGCTGCAGCTTGGATACTAGCAGTACTATCATCTTGGTGAAGACACTGGGAGCAGATATGATTCCAGACTGAAGCACCTGTAATTGGAAATACTTGGTCTATATAGTAAATCTGAGCTATTTCTAGTGTTTCGTCCATATGGGGATTAGGAGATAAGCATCCATGAGATCCACCATCATGAGTAAAGTGTTGTCCTATATCCTAGGTATAATCCTTTGGAGAGTCTCCATTTTGTAAGGGGATCTTCTTTATCCTTTTATTCAGATATCAAACTTATAATATCACCTATCTCCCTCTCCAGCAAGGGACCGTGTGCTATGGCTCTCTTTAGTAACAGCTTCTGTATTTCCACCTTTAAAGCTGTTTTCTTAGCTTGATTCCTGGATAGGGCATAGTTACGTTACCCGTGTATGATGGAGCAGAGATGGAGTCTATCCGATACCCCTCTTTTATGATTTCACTCACCCAGGATTTAGAGGTGGGTGCCTGCCATGCCTCTTTGAAGAGAAGAATGCTGCCTCCAACTGGCCAGTTTAGGCCACTTCCCTGACAGTCAGGAACACTGAGACATACATGAAGAAGAGTTTTTGTTCTTCTGTTCCGCTTGTTCTACAAAAAGCTTCCCTCTATGTCTCTTGGAGGTAGGAGAGACATGCTGGGTCAATCTTCTAGAAGGCTGGTGTAGAGAAGGATTGGAGGAAAAAAAGGAAGCACCAGAAGAGTTCTTGTGCAAGAAAAAGGTGTGCTCTTCTCTTTAAAAAGCTTGTATAACTTTTCTTCAAGTTCTGATCCAAAACGTTGGACTCCCCTAGAGAGCTTTCTCAAGGCAATGGACTTCTGGGTAGCATCAGTGTGCCATTCATGAAGAATTGCATTCCTCTTGGCTGCGACAATGGCATCCTCAGGTAACGCAGAAGCTCTCACAACATCAAATGATCTTTCCATAGCTACTAGGAGGGAAGAGCATTCAGTACCCTCTTGAATCATTTTCAATAGATCTTTGAAGTCAGAAATGAAGGATTGAGAGGAGTAAGACTCATAAATGCCTGCACTTGTCGTGAGATGGTAACCAGAATAGGCCCTTCTTAAGAGCAGAGTCAACCTCTTTATCTGTATGGTCTCTTAGGATGCTTTTCTCTGCCATTGATGTACATCCCAGCAGTAGCAAGCAAGTCTACTGCTACTGGCATAGTCTTGTCCATGTGATCAAGAGGATAAGACTTGGACATAAAGCAAGCAATGGAAAGTTTAGCTGGCTCCTTCCATTCCATATGTATAACTTTCTAAACAAATTCATAGACAGGGAGATGAAGAAGGGGGCTTTTATAAATTGTCTCAAAAGAAGGATGGGGGATGTACTTGGTAGTTCCTCAATAGGAAATCCCAGTCGGTCAGGTACAAAGTCCTTCCCAATATATTTATCTCTTTGGTCAGAAGGGACAGGATCCTGTAATTCTCCTTCTCAACCGGAATCAGAGGCATCCAAAATGGCCCAAAAGAATATTTCTCAGAAGGCTGATGACCCTTAAGAGACTTCTTAGTCTCAAGAACAATCCTCCTAATGGATTCCTCCAGGGAAACATCCTCCTTCCAGCTGCTTAAAGGAAGGGGGAGAGAGACCAGGAGAGGAAGAGGAAGAAGAGTCAACATACTTCCTCTTGATGGAATGTTTCCCAGTTGCGAGTAGGAGAAGTAGTGCCCACCCTGATGACAGACAAGAGGAGAGTGACAGGACACACCATCTACTTATGTGAAGTCTATTTAATACTAGTTCCTCCAGAGAGAAGGGAAGTCAGCGTGTGTGTAGAAAAAGAAATCATTGCATATGTACATAAACAAAACACTAGAAGATGGGTAGAGGACCTGCTTATGCCTAACAAGCAATAGGCATGGCAGCAGCCCTCATCAGGCAAGGAGGCCCAGCTCTCCTCAAAAAGGAAAAGGATACAGCAAGAGGCCCAGCTCTCCTGCTGAATGGCATGTTTACCTGATGACAAACTGCAGGTGCTGAGAGCATACCTTTGGTATTGTGATCATCTAAGGTGTTCTCCCTTCCAAGTTCTGTGTGAACATCAGTGGGGCACCCCCACCCACCCCCCACATCCAAAGCCCAGGAGAGAATGTTCGGGGGGCAATAAATCCAGGAACCCAAGCTAAGCAAGGGTCTTTCTGTCTAGTCTCAGTCACTGGGCGGGAGAAAAAAAACAGTCAGTGAAATAGAGTAATTGATCCTTATACACCCAGGGGTCATTGGGCCCTAGCTTACTTCCCATTTATTTCTCCTGCGAGCAGTGGGGCCACCTCAAAAGTAATGCCTGGGTTGAGGATGGGAGAACACAGGGTTAATGCCTATTTTCACAGTATTCAAACTCCAACAAAGTAAGATGCCATGTTTCTTTTCTCTATTCTAAAGCGGTCACCGCTTTAAGCAGCTTCCAGATGGATCGTTTATCTCCGTTTGAGCCCTGGAAAGTCGCATTCTCTCTTTGAAAGAAGCCCCATTAAACCAGTAACATTGTTTCTTACAAAGTGCTTCCGCTACTTAGGCTTTAGCAATTACACACTACACAAATGGATTGAGTCAATATTGTTGTTATTGTCACGTAAAGGGAACTCAAACTGTTATAATAACTTCCTCTGTGTAAACTGCTGATCTGGAAATAGGTCTTTGAGCATTACGGAGATTAAAATGCTCTCGCTACGGACTACAGATGTTTTCAGGGAGACAAGCTTCTATCGACTGCAGCTTGAACTGGTGAGTTTGGCAGGTTGGGAGAATGTGAGAGCCGAATGGCTATAAATTCGGGAACTGACAGTGCCCACCACAGCTTTGGCTGCAAGAGCAAGAGCCCCATTGATGCCCGTTTAGAGGTAAAGTGGAGAAATGCCATCACTCACAGTGAAGTAAGCCAGTGGCTGAAGTAGTCTGACCCATTGGTCTAGGGCAGTGGTCTTCAAATGTTTAATGCCACGCCTCCCAATTTATTTAAAAAAATCATTGCCTCCCCGAATTTTTCATAATTATTATAATTATTCTATTAAATTTGCATAAATGTTTAAATATGTCTAGACTTATTTAAACTTTACAGTTATGTTAAACCTTTTAAAAATGCGATCAAATACATGATTGGCAAACATACTATTCTGGTTAGCTAGGCCTTACTAACGTGTAAAAGTATCCACAGTGTAACTATCTGCAATGTGGGCGGGGATGTTTAAAGAATATTTGGAATCCCTTCCCTTGTGCAACATACTCCCAGCCAGATATAAATGACAAAAGAGGTTAGTAATGGTCCATTCCAGAGGGGCTTACTGCTGATCATTTGTTTTCAGCTTAAAACAAAGCACTGCTATCATCTTGATGCTTCTTTTAATCAGAGCCTGCCTCCCCACCTGGGATCAGTTAAGGCACCCCAAGTGGGGCCCGCCCCCCAGTTTGAAGACCCCTGGTCTAGGGTGACCAGATCTTGAAAACCAAAAACCGTGCCATTTTGCAAAAATAGAAGAAGGACTATAATTTTACATCAACGGAGCGGCGCAGAATGACAGCTCTCATCAACATAGGAACACAGATCAGGCACTAAGAAAATAAATACAATGTAATTTCTAAAACCAGCATCATGCCTCTTAATTAAATTACTTACTTATAACAGCTGCTGACTAGCACAGCTTTGAAACACCTAAAAAACATGCTGCTCACTGTTTTTAGTCGACACCCCATTAAAAACCGGGACATGAGCCAAAACTGCCGAAATCTGCGGGGACTGCTGGTGGACTATAGGGACTGTCCCGGTAAAATCCGGGATGCCTGGTCACTCTACATTGGTCCATCCTGTAAACTGTTGTGGGTGGGAGCAAAATGTGAATGACAGCTATAGAGGCCAATGGGGGCTGAAAGTTCACTTAAAGCTCTCCTGTAAGTATTTGATATAAGAAAGCATACTTGCCAACTTACAAAATAACTTCGCCGTGTGAGGAGGAGGCAGGGCCTTTGAGGAGGCGGGGCCTGGTGCCGAACCTATCTAAGAGGCACTCTGCCCCTCACCAAGCCGGCCACCCCCTCTAAAAAAACCAACAAAAAGCAAAGGATAATCAAGGCTGTCGCCGATGTTCTGGGGTGTCTTCACACCTTTTATGGACTTTGGCTGCTTACAGCCTCCGAAAATGAGTCTTAGCCAGTGGGGTTCTGAGAGCGAGCCGCAAAGCCTCTGTTGAGTCTTGGATCGCAGGGATGAAGTGAAGGGGTGGCTAGTACCGTCAGCCCCTGTCCCTCGGCTTCCCAGTCAAGCGGTGAATTAGCCGTGTGCTTCAGAGTGAGCACAAGGAATAAAGGAGCAAAGGAACAAGGAAGCACCTGGGCTCAAGGAAGCAGTTCAGGTGCGTTTGCCAAGATCTGTTGTGGTGGGCCCTGATCCCTCCTCCTGATCCATCGCCTGCTCTCAGCAGGAGGTCCACCATCCTCCACTTCGCTCTATCTGTGCCGTGGGCTTTTCTCCCAAAACCTTGACCCTAGCACTGCCTTTCCTCGGAGGCACCCATTGTGTGTGGACTGTTGTAGTGCAGTGAGGCAGGGGAGGGAATGGGAGTAGGTAGCATGCAGTGGGAGTTGGTTGGTGAGGGGGCCGGGGGAAGAGTGGGTCCGTCAGGGTTCGGTCAGCTAGTGGCCTGAGCGCAACTTGTGGGCAACTTTTGAGCATCTGAGATATTAGCAACAGTATCAGCAGCTTCAGCATTGAATCGGGTAGGTGTCCTGTTCCCTGTTCTACCCCACCCCAGATGAACTGATAGGAGTATCCAGATTGCTGTAGATACAATGCTGTTGCTGGAGGCTACTGATATGAATATGGATACGAGCTCCATTTTTGCAGTGCTGCACCTCTTTGACACCTGTCATTGCTGCCACAGCTTCCATTACATGGTGGCCAACGTTTGACCTATTTTTGACTAATTTCTGACTAAGTGGAAGCTGAGACGTTGTAACAGCTGGAATATTTGTGAACTTGGTGTTATTGCTGTTGGACAGGGATCTGGCAGGTCCTTAATTGTCTCACTAGCGTCCTGGGTGCTCATGGGTGTTCATGCCCCTGGGTGGTAAGACCCACAAGGATAGAATGGTCACACAACAGTGAAGGCAGCCCTGACACAGTTGGCAAAGCTCCAGGAGCAATGACATGGGCAACCATAAATAGAGGCAAAATATGAAATTGCAGGGCTTGAAACAATGTTCACCCAATATAATTACGCTTATCCAGGATGCCTTTGAGGACAGAATGTGCTCACGATGACTGAAACCTCCCACTCAAGGTTTCTTGAGTGTCCATCGTACTGCACACAAATAAAGTATCTACAAAGAGAGAGCCCAAGGGGGGAGACCATGATAACAAGGTGAGCAAATAAATTTATGGCCGACATGATCCTGAGTAATAGCATCACGCTAGCCAATTAGGATATATTGGTGCATGAGGGTTTACCTGAACCATACTGAACGGTATTTGAAGCTGTGCATGCCCAGCTAGCAAGCCATCATCACAAGGAATATCCCATGTACTCTGTCCTTGTATCAGCCTTGGGTCCTCTTGTCATAGTTTTAAGACCCATTCACGCAGCCTAAGAATTAATGTCCATCTGTTTACAGCAAGCATGAATACTGAATACAGAAATCCAACTTTTGCAGGACTTCCAACTCCTGAAGCACAACATCCATAGGAGCTAGCCATTCGCTCAGGTCGAAGACCAAAATAAATGTGATAGGTTGTAATATTGCAGGCTTAAACCAAAAATTAAATGACAAAGACTGGGTAGCATTTGTTAGATCCAACATTCGAATACTCCAGCACCACCCTATAGCTAAAATACAGCAAAGTGGTTTCAGTGAATTAGTCTGATGGGGATCGCAAGGTATGCAAAAAAGTAGAAACTAGCATTATGCCTGCCTCCTGGTTTAAACACTTTTAATCATTGCACAGCTCCGCCAGCCATGAAAAGTCTACCATCCTGAGAAGTGCAGCAAGGAGTGACGGTCTGGCGGATGAGGAATATAGCTCGAGGGAGACTCTAAGTCCTGAGTCAGGGACCTCATCCCCCATCAGCAGTGCACTGAGAGGCGTATTTGCAGAGTGGAGGAGAAAGGGTGTGTGACCTCTGACCACCTATCATCAATCCCACTGGCTTACTGGAGGTAACAGGAGGTCTTGTTGGCCCCTAAGGACCCACAGCAGCCAAGGGGACTTCATTCCCCAACCAGCAACACACCAGGAGGCGCGTTTGCAGAGTGGTGGAGAAAGGGGGCAGGGCCTCTGGCGAATTGTCAGCTTTTCTTTTCCTTTTTCCTTTTTTTTTTAGAAGGGATGCCATGTGGCCCCCCTTACCTGGACCATTTTGGGCCCCTGGGACCCCATCCCCGGGGCCTCCCACTTTAAAAAAAAAGTTTCATAAAAAAAGGGAGGGGTGCCGCACAGCCTCCCTCCTGGTCAAATTTCAGCCCCAGGGACCCCATCCCCTCAGTGCTCGGCCTTTTAATTTTTTTTTTTATTAACTGAAAGGGAGGGGGGCCAAGTGGCTACCCTCCCAGGCCATTCTCATCCCCAGGGCCTGCCCCTTTTTTTAATTAACCTTTTTTTTTTTTTTAAAGGGAGGGGTCCTCGTAGCCCCCTCTGCGGCTGATTTTCACCATGGGGACCACATTGCCCAGGACCTGCCCCTCTTTTTTTAACTTTTATTTTTAGAAAAACAAGGGAGGGGGGCTGCATGGCCCCCCTCCCTTGGCCAACTTTAGCCCTGGGGACCCCATCCCCCGGGGCCTGGCTTCTTCTTTAGGGACTGCGGGGGGAGCCTCAAGGCCCCTGAAGTCCCTGCTGGTGCCCTGCCTCCTGCGGGAGCCAGCACTGCTTTGGGGCTCAGGGAGCTGCTGACAAGCAGCTCCCTGCATCCCAAAGTAATGTGTCTGTTTCCCTGATTGCTTCAGAGCGAGCAGGGAAACAGACACTGCTTCGCTTTCAGCAAGCGAGAGCATTTTGCTCCTGCTTGCTAAAAGCAGAGCTAAGTTTGCAATGGCTTGGCGGGAGCGGTGCTCCCACCAAGCCATAGCAAACTGCATTGTCCCAGGGGTGGGCACCCTGGGACATTGCTGGAGCTGGCCCTGGAGGTGGTGGTCCCCCGGGCCATCTAGGGTTCCAGAAGGGGGGCCACGTTGCCCCCTCCTTCCTCTACTCGGGGCCTGCCCCCTGGAGGTGGCGGTCCCCGGGGCTGAGAACAGCCTTGGAGGGGGCCACATGACCCACCTCCAATTTTAGAGTTTGCCCCTGGGAGGTGATGGTCCCCAGGGCTGGGGGAGAGCGTGAGGCCCCCCAACCCAAACATTTAAAGCCCAGGGGAGGTGGTGGTCCCTTGGGCAGGGGGTTCTGTGAGGCCCCACCTGATATTATTGTAAATAGCCCCAGGTATGTAGCGGTCCCAGGGGATGCGGGCGGGCCCAGTGGGCTTGCCCGCATGCATAATTAAAAGCACCCCGGGGAGGTGGGGGCCCCCGGGCTTTGATAAGTCCTAGGAGGGGGACCCCGGGACCCGGGGGTTATTCCAAAGCAAGCGCTGGAGCCCGCGATATTCGCACCGATGCCGCAACCATCAGCGCAGACCTCCATTTACCGTTGCAGGGATGTCGCCACTATCGCAGCGATATCACGAATATTGGTGGAAATGTAAAAAAATATATCAGTGAATCATTAATGCATATTGTATTATATTGAGACTCTGATAAATGCTTTTATAGAGTTATTTAGATAGTGATTTATCTAGTGTGATGTTAGAATGAATTTTATAGTTATAATTTTGGAATGTGGGGGTGGCTATTGAATTCCTGCTTTTGCTTTCTGCTTTCACACAGTATCCACGGGGATCACGATTACCTACGTCATTGCGATCTCCGGTCTCACTGCGAAAACGGAAAATAGGTTGTTCTAGAAATACACTAGAAAAATATTAGTTTGAAGTGTACAGTAATAAACCCCTAGTGTGTAAAATATTGTAATGTGTGTGTATATATGTGTTTTTCACTTTATGGAAAGGGTGCGATGTCCCAAATAACTGCGAAAACATAAAATAGATATTTAAGATGGATTTTAAAGAAACTTGGTACAAAAACATGAGGTTAAACATGTTTTTAAAGAAGCATGTATACAGTAATATATGTAGCAAAATGTTTACAATGGATTTTTTTTAGTTAATATTTTGGGATGTGCTGGTGGCTGTTGAATGTATGCTTTTGTTTTGTGATTTCACAACGCATTCGCGGCGATCGCGACGACATCGCGAAGATACCCAAAAACTAAAAAAAGGATCTTTATAAAGAAAATTAACAATATTTCGGGTACTAGGTGTGTGTCTCTGACAAGAGCCTTTGTGTTGATTGTGTGTATATGACAGTTACACATAAGACCGGATGCAGAGTTTCAGGTTACTTAGAAACACCCTGTTGCCTTCGTCTGTAAAGTGCACTCCATCACTGCTATAAATTCCATGCATGTCAAAACACAGATTGTTGTTATAGATACAGCCCATGTGATTGTCTTTGTCAATCTGTGGACAGAATTGATTTAACCACTTCCATTTCTGTCTTTGGCATATATTAGAGTACACCAAGACGTGTGAGGGAAAAGCGATATCAGTTCTGCAAAGGTATCTTTCATTTGGATTTCCAGCCCTACCCGAGTCAATGTACCTAGGTCATTGCCACCACAGTGCCAAATCATGAGGTGAGGAGCTGGGCAGTCCACAATGGTTTAAACCAAAGCCAGCAACTGATGAAACTTTAACCCTCTCTGGCCAAACCAAGTAATCTCCACAATTGGCAAACCCAAGTCTCTGTCAATACCTCTTTTTGCAGCATCTTTAGTCCAATAGACATAGCTGTGGCCAACAATCCACACTCTAAGCATTTTGAAGTGAAGGAGCAATAGCAGTTAGAAGAAGGCTGGAGCTGAATGAGGTAGTTTTCTAAATGAAAAGCAGTTAAAATGGAGGTGTTTTCTTTTATAAAAAAATATATATTTCATTGGATGCTGTCAGTAAGTAAGTGAATACAATTAGGTAGTACGTTGGATGCATTAGAAAGAAATCCTGTTATTGGCTGTTGTTTAAAAAAAGAAATGTAATACAGACATGGATTTGCTTCTGAATCTGTGCAGTAAACAACACCTGCTGTATCTCACACTGAGCTAAGAATGTATTGGGGGGAAGGGTGTTAAAGAGACGGACCATTTTTTTTAGAGTTATGACATAATTTAACTAATGATAAACTTTTATTTACAATTGAGGACTATGTAATAAACTGTTGAGCAGTATCTAAATTTAAAAAAAACTGAAGCTAAATATAGGTTTGGACTCTCTTTTTTTTGCAATTACTCGCAGAGACATGAACCTCATTTTGAAAGAGAGGGAAAGGGTTAACAGATGCTAACCATTCACAAGTGCAGACAGAATAGTCTAAAATGAAAGACATGATTTTATTTGCTGACTTTCTCATGATCATAGAGTGAAAAGTTGAAGAGGTTTCCATTTTATGGTTGCCTTGTATGAGAGTGGTGTACCATTCTTGTGCTTAGTTTTTACAAATCCTAATTATGTCAAAACTATTTTAAAAAGAGCTAAAACAATATAATCTATGAACTCAATTCACTGGAATGTACATAACATTTTAGTTATTTTAAAACAAATTACATTAGAAATGAAGAGCTATATGTGGCATGAAAAAAATATATGAGATGAACTGTATCTATCAGAGGTGTTTAAGATATTAGTATGAACTTTTTGGGAAGTAAGAGAAAAATGAATTAGTGCCCAATTCCATTATGTAGTTTATATAAAAATAACAGTATAGTATTGTTCAAAGTTGTAATTATGTATGTATTTAAAACTAAGAATGTTTTAAATAACTAAGCATCATGTGCAGAATAGATACATCTATGTAATTTACATTCTGGGAGTTGGAGTACTTTTGGTCACATTATTAAACAGGAGTAGTGTAGTCACAAGTTAAACATAAGACAATGTTCTGTGCCTGTATTATAAAGTAGTAATAGTTGTTAGGTATGTATCAGGAAGTGTTTGTCAATGTGTTTTTTTAACTTATATGAGTGATTTGCATATGCTTAGATGGTGTGATTTTTTTGTGGTTGCAGATAGTTATATGTACGGTGGGGCTCTTGAGTTTATTTCAAGGGTGGGTGGAGCTGGCGTAGTGCCTCTATGCGTAGCTCCACAGAGTTTGAAAAAATCTCCGTGGAGCTACGTGTAGCTTCTCTCCGCTCCCTCCCCCCTCCCAAATTCTTTAAAAATGATTAAAGAAGGCACTTACCTGCGTTTCTGCCACCTTCCCTGGCTGGCCGCTCTCCTTCCTGCTCCTCGCGTCCTTCTTCATTGAAAAAAACACTACATTGTACGTCTTGTGCGTGAGCATGCACACTCGCAAGACCTACAATGTAGTGTTTTTTTCAATGAAGAAGGACACGAGAGGAGCAGGAAGGAGAGGGGCCAGGCAGGGGAGGTAGCAGAAACACAGGTAAGTGCCTTCTTTTATCATTCTTAAAGAATTTGGGAGGGGGGAAAGTGCGGCTAACTCCGCTCCACCACGGAAGCAGAGTTTTGCCTACCTCCTCATTCGCAACGGAGCGCGGAGTAGACAAATCTCCGCAAACTCCGCTCGCGGAGCGGAATTACCCACCCAGGGTTAGTTTATTTAAAGATGTAGAGAACTATATATTTTTGGAAATATGGCTTGAAGGTGTATATCTAATATGGAATCACATATATGCTTGCATGGTGATCTACGTTCTTTAAGGCTAATGACATTTTCATGTATGTGGTGAGGGTGGTGTATTTCTTTAAACATGCTCCGTTTAAAATTGAGTTGAGGTTATAATGCAGAATTTCTGTTGAGAGTTCTTGTGCTATCTTCATTTGCTGTGTAACTTTTCCTTGAGAAATGCTGAATATATGTTTTAAACACATAGGAACATTTTGAGAAATGATGTAGGTATGCCATTAAGAAAAGATTTGTTTATTTCAGTTTTAGAAACTTACTGATGCATATGCATGCTGAGTAACAGAGCAATGTATGCTTGTAGAGAGGCATGTATTCAATTATATATGAAGTGTGATATCTAGACTTTTCTGACACATAGGTCATTAGAAAAGGATAGATACACTAAAACAGATAGTTTGATACTGACAGAAGGAGTTAAACAATGAGTTACAGGTATAGTCACAACTGTTATGTATCTAACAGCAATGTAGATACTTTACAATCACCCAAGAATTATTCAGGCACTCATCCAATCACTCAGCCACTACTCAGGCAGTTATCGAATCACTCACGCACTATGTACACACTTATTCCATCACCCAGGTACTACACATGCACTCTTCCAATCTTGGAGGTACTAATTATGTACTCATTGAACTACGCAGGCAACACTCATGCATTCATCCAATCACCCAGGCAATAGCCATTCACATATACAGTCACTAAAGCTGGACTTATGCGGTTGTTCAAACACCCATGCACAACGCATGCACTCATCTGAACACCACTTATAACCCATGCACTCATACACATACTGAGGCACAACTCATGCACTCATCCAAACACCTAGGTACTAGTCATGCACTCATCCAATAATGCAGGAAGGACCATTGCAGTGAACCTATCACCCATCCAGGATCTATGCTCTCATCCAATTACTAAGGCATCACTCTTACACTAATATAATCACAACAGCAGCACACTTGCTTTTATCCAATCACTCAAGCTTTAACAATGGACTTATACAATTACTCAGACATTAGTCATGCACTCATGTAATCAGCCAGGCACTACTGATGCAGTCATTCAATTATCCAGGCAATACGCATGTAGTTTTGTAATCACCCAGGTACTACCTTTTCAATTAACCAAAAACACATTGGCATCAGTCATGTACTCAGTCAATCACTGAAACACTACTCATGCACTCATGCAATCTGCCAGGTGCTGTGTATGCACTTAAACAATGACATATGCACTATGTATGCACTGAATAAATCATGGATGTACTACGCATGTAGTCCTGTTGTCACCCAGGGACTGGAGTAGCGCTCATTTAATCATCCAACCACTATCTATGTCTGTATTGAATCATTGAGGCATTTGTTATGCACTTATCTAATTATTCAGGCAGTACTCAGGCACTCATCCAAACACCCACATAGTAACAATATAGTCATGCAAATACACAGGCCCTAACTATGCAGATATGGAGCCACCGATGTATGTCCTACATACTCAGGGAATCATCCAGACACTACCTATATTTTAAGGGAATCACCTAGGCACTATCTACACACTCATCCAATCATCCAGGGGGTATTGTTGTACTCAACCGCAAACATGTATTTACAAGTTTTAGTGAGGAATAGGTAATCTTTTAGAACCATCAGGTGAATTATATATGCAACCTGTCACACACTGTTTGCGTGTACACAGAAGAATTAGTGAACTATATGCTGTGATACAGATTAATGTGCAGATTTTTATATGCAGTGTTTCTCAAAATTTAAACCTAACATATCTAAGTAGAAAAGTACTGAAACACTCCAGTGACACAATCAATCAATCAGGGGTTTCAGAGCACACTACTCATCTGTGAGGGTCTCAAGGTGCCAGGGAGGGGTGTGCGAGCGGCTCCGTAGGTCATTCAAGGAGACAGGCCTTGAGGTCCTTTTTGAACTGGTACAGTTGTTCGTTCCAGGTCTTGGCTTCGAGGTAGGAGAAGTGGTAGAGAGACACAGAAATAGCTCTTATGTTGTGTTTTGGGATTTACAGTATTGAGACACTGTATGTACACTTTGGTTGATGTTTATTTTAAAACTCACTACAAAAGGGATAAAGTGTTTTTTCACCGTGTATAAGTGAGAACTGAGATATGGTACAGCTGCGTTGTAGGAGAGGGTGCTATATTTTTAAAAGGTAACTAGTAAATTAAGTTTTGTGTTTTGGTTTGCGTTTGGTACATTGAAGTAAGTGCTTGTAGTTATGTAGCTAGGTTCATCTGTAGATTTAAAACTGCAACATAACATAAAAACTGTTTTTGTGTTATGTGTAAGCCAGTAGTAACGTAGTTGGTACATTGGCTAGAATAAAAATTCATATATACTTATTTTTTTACAGAGCAATATCTACATAACTACAGACAGAATGCCTACAAAAGCTCAAAGGAAAAAGGAATCAAGCAACTACAGTATCTCTGCAGAACTAAGACACAAAAGGGGCAAAATTAAGAAAAAGTGGTGAAAGAAAAAGGAGCTACTGGTAAGAGGACAAAGTAATTTCTTAAAAATATATATGGACATTTCCAAAGATTACAAAATAATGGAAGTAAAATTCAAATATGAGAAAGAATAACAGTGGACAAAATCTATGTAACAAGAACAGGAAAAAATGTAACAAAGATGGACACACCTTAACCAGGAGACAGAAGCAGTTTAAGGAAATCAGAGCCAGGATGTTTCGTAGTAGAGTAGTTATAAATCTACTGAGAACTATGAAAAAGTATAGAAGAAGGAGAGAGTCACTGAAACTGAAAGAATGAGTTGAGAGAGTAGTTGTTAAGGACTTTGCTTTGAAGAGGAGCCTTTAAAATTTTGATTATAAATAGAATATAGACTCTTGACAAAATGGTGTTGTGCATGAGGAGACAACACCAGAAAAAAGATTAGTCAATAGAAGTAACTTTTGTACAGTTTTTAGTGGACAATGGATATATATTTCTAGTACAGAGTCTTTCTTTAATGAAGTAAGCTATCTCCAGGATAATAGAATAGCTCATGCTATTGATTAAAGAGGATACTGTTATGAAATGAAGATTGGCACTCCTATAGCGAAAGAGGTGATGGTACCTAGAAATGTAGAACAAGTTATCAGAGAAGAGGTACAAGGAAGGCGGAGTCAGGCGCCTGTATTCAAATAGCATTGTAGTAGTGTTTGTGGTATTCAACAGCAATCCATTGATATATTAAGGACATTTCTACGTATCTGTCCAAGGCGAAGTTTAAAACACAAAATAAGTACTTTACAAGGATTGGATCCTTGCAAAATTAGAAAGCATACAAATTTGCAGGGACACTCACTGGCTTGTTTATCAAAGAAAGTACGCCAAAGCAACTTTTCATCATTTCAGGATGTTAGCTGTACATCATTCTACAATGTGAACTTTAGTTACGAGGCTGTACTATGTGAAAGCTCCTGTTTTATGTTTAGGAGAAATGAATAGAGCACTTTTGCATGGTACTGTGGCAGACGTAGAAAAGGTTTGTGATGATGTACAGTTTTGTTTCTTTGGTCCTTAGTAGGATTCTAGGGAAAATGAAGAGTTGTTAAGAGAAGGAGTTGCAGAACAGGACACAGATATTACAGTTGATAGTTTTGAAGAAGAGATTACAAAATTTAACACAGTGTGGTATGAAAAACCAGAGTATGTTTGTATATGTTGTCGATGCACTCACTACAAGATTCAAAAACAGACTGTTGACTTGTATTTAAAAAGTGAAAAAGAAAATAATGATAAGTGGTAAAGGTTAGCTGTGTAGAAGAATGTTTTGACTTGTCCATACGGCAAGTTATATGTAAGTAATGTTACAATAAACTAGAAGATAACAAAATGCCTGCTAATGCCAAAAAACTATGAAGGGCCAAAAATAAAAAAAAATCAGCATTATGATTCTTTGCAGCATTACAAAGGGCTATTATGGTCTGCTCCCCAGCACTCACTACAACTCCACAATTCATGCAGTATGATGCCATCCGGGAAAACTCTGGAGCCAAGGGCCAGATGTATGACGCACAAAATAGTGCCTCGCAAATTGCGAGTTTTTTGCGATTCGCAATTTGCGAGGTGCTATTTTGGATGTACAACAGTGTGTATCACACTGTTTGCGATTCCCAATGGGGTAACAAATTGAGAGGCTCATGAATATTAATGAGCCTCTTGCAATTTGCGACCCCATTGGGAATGGCAGGCCCTCCCAGGTATGGTGGTCTGCTGGACTCAGCAGACCACCATGACTGGGATTGCTTTTAAATAAAGCAGTTTTTTTTTTTTAAATGAAGCCCGTTTTCCTTAAAGGAAAATGGGATGCATTTAAAAAAGAAAAAATTAAACATTTTCGTTTAATTTTTTAAGGGCAGGCAGTGGGACCACTGCCTGCCCTTAAAAAATATTTTCCCCTGCATTTCCAAAGGGGAAGGGGTCCCCTGGGGACCCCTTCCCTTTTGCGAGTGCATTACTACCTCTTGAAGAGGGTGGTAATTTGCAAGTGTTTTGCGACCGCAATTGTGGTTGCAAAACATTCATACATGGGCTTGCGCTCGCTATTAGGAAGGGAACACCCCTTCCTAATAGCGAGTCGCAAAACCTATTAGCGAGTTGCAAATAAATTGCGACTCGCTAAATAGGCTTTGTACATGGCTCATGATGTTTTTGCATGAGCAAACGGGTTCGCAAACCCGTTTGCGCATGCAAAAATGGTCGTACATCTGGCCCCAAATCTTGAAGTTGAGATTGGACCTCTGAAGGGACTCTCTGCCAAGGTGTTGTTGCGGCTGCTATTGAGGTTGAGGGTCCTTCAGCCTCGCGTTGCCTTCTTGCTGCTGTTAGACGATTGTCATAGTATGTTTTTAGATGGTAAAGCATGGATGTAGTTCTGCAAGAATATTTTTTATTTGTAGCCCTTGACAATGTCTTGTCACATATTGTCCATTGCGCAAATTTGGAGACTGTTTTTAATTCTCCAGACGGAATCCTGAAGAAATCCCAGGCAATGCTTGATTTCTTCTGGGTAGGCACCTCATCTCCAGAGTCACCAGAATACACCTCTTGGACCTCATGATCCACCTGCTAATCCACCTGATCTCCCTTCTCTGGCTGAGTTGCCAAAATATGCAAAAAAACACACCAACAAATACTAGTGAGATGCTCACAATGAACTCCTCTTAAAGAATGTTCAAGATAGATAAATGAGCATGTTCTTCCTATTCTTATAGTGTATCATCCAATCATATTCCTTTATTTTCCGGTCACATGATCTTCACAACGATTGGCGTCTTTGCGTAGTCCGGAAATTGAACAGAATTATATTTTAGTTGAAAATAAGTACTCAAACATAAGTGTTAATCAACTGATATTAAACCCCAAATTTGGATCGTACAATGAAAATGTATAAATATGTGATATACACTTCACCAAAATCACGCATTCATCGCGGTTACCGATGTCATCGCGACTTCCGGCATCTCTGCGATCACACAAACCACCAAGTAAAAGGCTTTTGATTGAAAAATTGTGATAAAAGTTAGGTTTATAGAAAATATCAATAAACAACTTGTGTCAAATATTAATTAAAATATGTGTAAGGATGTTTTCCTGAGATTTAAAAAAACACGAGCACTTTACGACTACTGATGACGCCGCAGTCCACAGAGTCCCTGCGAATATAGAAAACACCACATTGAAGAGCCATCACACAAACTGAAATATAAACTCTACATTACTAAACAACTACTGTCTACTATTAAGTAAAATCTTTCTATATATATGTTTAAGACTTCCTCAAAAACATGCGCCTTTCGCGATGTCACTGCGGGTATCGCAACGTCGTCGCGAATATAAAAAATGTACGGAAAAAAAACTACACTTATTAATCCACTGAAGAAAATACATGGTTATAAAAATACTCGTTATAGAGCCATCATAAATAGAAAATACAATTTAAAAACCTTAAAAATTGCACCCACTGATTCACCAATACACCTTGGAATATATATTTAACACTCATAAACTTTTTAAAAACACTTACACTTACTGGATGATGTCGTCAGTGATGTTGCTGACAATGTCATGAGTTATGTAATATCTGAGGTCATAAGCAGTGCATTGCGGGGGCGCGAGTTATGGTTAGCTCAGCTAACCATAACTGCTGAATTTCACTGGTTTTGTATGAGTGTAATCTGAGCCTAACTATAATGTCCCAGTAACCTTTGGTTTTTTCAGTGAATTTCTTAGGTCTCTTTAATTTCATTTGCTAACTATAATGTCCCTGTCACCTTTGTTTTTTCCAGTGTATTTCTAAGGTTTTTTGAAGTGCTAATCCTAACTAGAACGTCCCTGTGACCTTTGTTTTTTTTAATGAATTTCTCTGTTTTTTTAAGTAGTAATGGCATTTGCAGAGTGGTGGAGAAAGAGGGTGGGCCTCTGACCAGCTCTAAGAAATCCTGCTGTGTAGGACTTACAGAAAAAGCCAGGAGGGCTTCTGGGCCCCCAAGGTCCCTCACCATCCAAGAGGGCTTCTTTCTCCAACCAGTAGTGCGCCAGGAGATGCATTTGCAAAGTAGTGGAGAAAGGGAGTGTGGCCTTCGAAGACTTCTTAAAAATCCCACTTGTTGGGACTTACTGGAGGCAACAAGATGGGTAATTGGCTCCCAAGGACGTCCTTGGGGACCAACTACCCCTACTGTTACCTGTTTCCTTCAGTAAGTCCCACACAGCAGGATTGCTGAGAGGTTATCGGAGGCCACATCCCCTTTCTCCCACACTTTGCAGAAACACCTCCTGCTGCACTACTAGTTGGAGGATGAAGTACCCTTGGTTCCTGAGGATCCTTGGGGGACAACTACCCCTCCTGTTACCTGCAGTAAGTCCCACAGAGCCTGATTGCTCTTGTGAGGTGGCAGTACCTGGGGCTGGGGTGGGGGGACATTCAGCCTCCCCAGCATTAATGTTTTCTTTTGCCCCATGGAGGTGGTGGTCCCCAGACCCTGCACTAATATTTCAATGAAGCCCTGGGGAGGTGGGGATCTCTGGGCATAATAAGCCCCACACGTGGCACCCCTCCTTTATTTGTACACTGCCCCAGGGACCTGGCCCACCCGGGGGTCAATTAATAATGAAGCACGGGAAACAGCGCTTTGTTTTTTTTACATTTTCGGTCGGATTCGCAGATCCCTCCAATATTTAAAAAAACATGTTTTTTTGGGGCCCTGGAGGTCCCAGTGAGACCCCCTGTTGAAAAGTGGGTTATTAGTAGTGGCAAATATGCATCTGCCACTAGCAATAAGGCCACAAACACAGTGTAGGGCTTAGAATAGGTCTCAGAAAATTATTCCCATGCTCAACCCTTGGTAGCTTGGCTGCAAGCAGGCAGGCTTAACTTTAAAGACAGGTATGTAAAGCAATTAAAAACATCAATTCAGTAGATAATTATGACACAACACACAATAAAAATCCAACACCAATTTATTAAAAATAGGAAATATTTTTATTTTTAAAATGACACCAAAATGAAAAAATCTACTGCATGGAACCAGGGATATGAATTTTTAAAGATTAAACAGTTTCTAGTGCTTAGAAACCAATAGTGCCACTTCTGGACATTTGGTCACCTCTGAGCGGGAGAAAGTCAAAGTTTGAGGCCGACCACGAGCCCTGTTTGGATACACTAAGTGGGAGGCCCTGTTAAAGATTTCACCTTTCTGGAGGATTTCTCACCAGTAGTCGTGCAGCCTCCTCCCAGCAGGCCGGATTCAGTGAGGGTTAGCCGGATTGCTTTTCTGTGAGAGTCCAGTCACCCTCTGTAGCTTTTTCACAAAAGTTCACCAAACTTTCCCAATATTTTGGAACTTATTCTTCCTGAGGTTCCTCTTGAGGGTCCAATACGAGGGTCTGGAATCTCCAAGATGGTCCTTGAAAGGTTGGGACCACAATTCCCACAATGCACCTGGACAACACCCTTAAAAGTACACTAAATAAACTCCAGGCAGGGGACTCTTGGTGGAGTTGATGCAGGTGAGCTCTGTTAACTTGTAGCTTGCAGGAACTCCACTCTTTATTCCTCTTAAAACAAGGTACATCCAAAGGGCTGTAGTTCTAGATAATGCAGAGGGTACAGTCAGTCAAAATGCAGGTCCTGATGGTGTAAATCAAGTTCCCAGCTTGGCGTCCACTCTTTATTCCTCTTGAAGCAAGATACATCCAGAGTGCTGTAGTTCCAAATAATGCAGCAGGCGCAGTCTTTTCAGAGTGCAGAGCCTGGTTGGTGCAAATCAAACTCCTCAGCATGGACCTTTCTTCTTCTTCTTTTTTCAAGCAGCAGATCGGAGAGGTTCTGCACCTCTCAGATACAAGTTCTCTGGGTCAAGCAGGAGGGCAGTCCTGTCCAATAAGGTGCAGAGCAACACCCCAGAGTATGACCATATCCTCCAAAGTGTGGCACACTAGTCTCCCAGAGAGCACCATTTCTCCAGAATTCAACAAAGAGAATTTCAGCAAAGAGACAAGAGCTGGCTAAGCAAACCTTCAGGATGGTTCATCTCCATATTGTCCCTCCCCCTGCTCATTCCTTCCTTCATCTTGCGATCTAGCTGGTTTCAAAGAGTAGGGGTGTAAATGAAACTGACTTCTCCTGCCTGTCTCCTCCTTCTATTGAGGATTATTGTTTACAACCCCTCCCCCTGCTCTGGCATTCCTATATAGCAGAACCCTGCCCTCCCAGAATGGCTCTCTAACCCCAGGGGATACTTATCATCTCATCATAGCAGCCTGGCGAATCCACTTAACTCTGACCAATTAGGACAGACTACTGAAAGGCTGAATTTTAGCTTACAGACAAGAAAGTCTTATAACTTCTTGTCTGTACATTTTAGGATAAATTCAACAATAGCATATTGTTGGATTTCTCAATACAATTCCACGAAGTCCTTGAATGGTATTGTATGACATCCTTGACGTTAGTTATTATGTAATAACTTCTTGCCATGTTAACATACGTGGCTAGGGATTTGCAATGGGGAAAATGAACTGGGCAATTTCTCTAACACCATGGCCTATAAAACATCTTTTATAAGGACCCTGCGTATATCTACAGGACCCCCCACCCCTGGAACACCAAGGGGAGACTTTAGGGGTTCTGATTATGTCTAAATATTGCAGATCCTCACTCCACAGTGCTCCTAGCACAACAGTCGATTTTGGGAAGCACGTTACTGCAATGTGGGGAGTGACCTCTGGCCTCAGCAGTGCACACATGTAAGTGCAGAAAGGGCTGCTGGCCTCTAAACGGCCATGCCCTATTATATACTTGGGTCTTAAAGGTAGTTTTGATCTCCCTGCCCTATTATGTACTAGGCCCTTATAAGGGAGGTCTTGCCAATCATAGGGGTACCTTAACCTATAGTGTACCCTAGTGTATGTAGGTGTCTTCACTGTATTCTAAGTGTCTTTTCAGCATAGTACTGCTCCTGGGCCTGGTTAAGCAGAGCCCTGGGAAAGTCAGAGTCAGTTACCACCAGTACCAGTCAGCAAAAGAAATGGGTGTGCCCAGGGCACAGGGATGACTTTGCGACACCCCCCAAGAGGCCTAGGGGGTCAGGGTGTTTCTACCCTGTCCCCTTTTCTTCTTTTTGTACATTTTTTGTGGGACCTGGTTCAACCGAGTCGCAAGATGGCTGCCAACACTTCCTGGTTGCAGTGTTGGCAACCAATCAAATTTCAGTAGGGTTTCAGTAGGCTGTTAGGCTCCCAGTTATCTATATTTTTAAAATGTAAATATCTCTGAAACTACTAGACGGATTTACATCAATTCACAAAAAGTACGCTTTCTGGACCAACATCCAGCTTTCTGCCAAATTTTGTGTTGTTCCGTTCAGGGGTTTGGGCTGGAGTCATGTTCAAAAAATGAAAAATCCCCATAGTCATAACATGGGGAAAACATGTTTAAAGACATATTTGTGACAGATCTTATAGTGCATCCACTCCTCGGCCAATGAAGATAACTGCAATGTCAAGTAATATGTACAAACCCATTTTAACAAGACCATTGATGCACCAACTCCTCCAGAATTCCAATACAGTGCTGCATAAGGCATTTATAGTTTGCGAGTAAGAGCAATACTTTTTTAACCTACAGTGTGTAACAATATTTTCCAGAAATGTCTTTATATCTTCACCTTTCCTGCTAACGTTAGCAACTTGTTTTCAAGTTGAGGTTCAGGCCATCATTTACATTAAAAAATAAGTATATTAATGGTAGATTTGAAAAAAGTGTCAAAACACGCTTGATTTAGCAGACGATACTTTGCAGAAAGGAACCATAAGCGTTTTCATTACTCGGTGAAAGCAACTTGATCTTTCTCTTTACTTTGGAAAAATTGTCAATTTAAAGAGTAAAAATGAAAAATTAAGCTTTGTTATTGATAAATAATATTTATTGAATTGAAATACATTTTTCTTTTGTATTTGCAGTTTATGTGAAAAGGGTTGAAATCAGTGCCTAATTTGTAAACAAATTAGTGCTGGGCTCTCGTCAAGAGACAACTGCAATGGACGGAACAATGCAGGAAAATACTTTACATGCCTTTACAATACATTGTTTACTCTGCATTTGTTTAGTACGCATATGCTTTTACAACGAATGCCATTACCACCCATTGTTTATGTATATTTATATATATACAAAAATTTATTTGTGGGGGGAGACCCCCCACACCCACATAACTTACCCTAAATGCGTGGTAAAGGCAGGCGTTGTAAAGGCATATCATGGTAAAACATGCATAGTAAAAAATGTATGGTAAAGGCACAACATGGTAAAAACTTGTGTAAAGGCTGTCTCCCCACTGCAGCTTGCACCACACATTGCCCTTGCCATGCTGCCAATGATAGTAACAACACAACTACTAACCACCACACTTCTACAAGTGTGACAATTCTGATTATTTCAGGCCCCCAAAGCTATAATAATGGCTTTGGTGGCAGGTAATAGTAATTTTTTATGTATATTTAATTGATAAAACTCAAGTTGTGGTCATCTCTAAGTTAGCCAGACAGCACCACCTTGTAGCAGACTGTTGCAAGCACCAGTGTTCACAACTAAGTATGGGTGCCGAGCACTAGAAACCACTGGCTCAAATTAAGTACTTGATGAAATCAATTCATTAATCAGTATTTGTCCCATCAGTTCCATCCTCCTGTATTTTTTCCTACCTGTTTTTGTTGGTTTTGTGACTCTGGGCACTTTACTATTGCTGATCAGTGCTAAAATTCATGCGCTCTCTCTTGTAAACTTGGTAAGATTGGTCTACACCTGTATGGCATATTTAATTTACCTGTAAGTCCCTTGTACAATGGTATCCCATATACTCAGGTCCTGTAAATTAAATGCCACTAGTGGGCCTGCAGTGCTGCTTGTGCCACCCATCAAGGTAGCCTTTCAAACATGTCTCAGGTCTCTGCCAGTGCAGAGCCTGCCCGCGCAGTTTACTGCCGCAGTGACGTGGCATTTAAAGTGCTTGCTACATCTGAAACTCCCCTTTTACTACACATAGGTCACCTCTAAGGTAGGCCCTAGCTAGCCCTATGGGAAGGGTGCTGTGTAGGTAAAAGGTAGAACATGTGCCTTAGTTGTGTGACATGTCCTGGGAGTGACAAACAGCCTATTTGGTTTCTTACTGCTGTGAGGCTGCCCTCTCATAGGTTTGCATTGTGATTTCCCTCATATGTACTTCAGTGGTAATTGCTAATATGAAAGGGGTAGCTTGGCCATGTTTGGTATGTTTGGAATAGTATTAATAAATCCTGCTTATTGGCGAAAGCAGATTTGTTATTACTGTTTGAGAAATGTCACTTTTAGAAGTTGGAATTTTTATGTGCTTATGACTCTTTGTGCCCTGCCTGTTTGTGTATTCACCATTTGGTTTAGACTGACGGGAGAAGGAGATGTGCATCACTCTAGACAGTCACAAGGGGGGTTGAGGTGTGTCCTGCCTTTCCTGGATGACTCAGCCCTGAGCTGAATAGACCTTGGCTGCATTTTGAGTGGTGGGAGAAGGTTCCCTTGCATCTGAATAGGCCCGCCTGCATTTAGAATGGTGGTAGGAGTTGCACCTGCACCTGAATAGGGCCATGCTTGACTTTCCCAATGCTGTCTCCGCCCCCCTGTAGTGTGTCTAGAGTCAGGGCTTGGGATGTGAATAGGGGTGTTGGGCACTTCTAAAAAATGTTTGAAGTGCCCCCAGAACAATGACTTGTCAAGTATAAGAAAAGGGGCTATGACCACATATTTTTAGAGACACTGTGTGGACTTGTAACCAGATGCTGCTGGTTCTAAACCAAAGGACTGCTGTGTGCCAGGAGGAATAGCCATTTGGATCCCCTCCTTGCTGTCCTGAAGGGGGACGTCCCCTCTGCAAGCTAACTGTCTGTGCTGGCCTGCCTGCCTACTGTTCCTGTACGTGTGCCCCCAGTGCTCTCAAGGGGGCCTACAAAGGTGGCACCTTGAGCATCTCTGCCGTGGGACTCTTGTCTCTGTGAGTCCGGCAGCAGCGGTCTCTGAGCTGGGAATGAGGGCACTCCCAGTTAAGTTGTGGCAACCCAGCGTGGGGCAAGTGCTGGATTCATGCTGATGGTGGGTTTGCTCATTGTGCTCTAGCCCCAAGTCAGCGCATGGTGACCACTTTTCTCCTGCCTGCAGGGGGCAGGGACAGCCGCAATGAAGGGAGCTGTTGCACAGGAATTAAGTCCCTACTTCAAGGCCTCCAGGGAGCTTCCTGCCCTGCATTGACTAGAAGCCCGCCCCCTTTCTCTCCTGCCTGCCGAAGCTGCGATCGGGAGGGCGGGGCTAGGAGTAGCTGCCTGGCCGGCTCTGATCGGGGAGAGCAGCATACCAGCAGAAATCTCTGGAAGCTTGCAACCCTGCCCCGAGGTAGAGTGGGGCTGAAATCCAGCCTGTAGCAGCCAGAGGGAAAAGCGGCCTCCACGGCAGCGCCGCCCTGTTCCAGCCCCGTCGCTGGATAGGGTCTTGCGGGTCAGCTGAGAGTCCCAACAGGGACAAGGGAAAGACAGAGGCAAGCGGCCAGCTGCTTCCTCACCGGGCCGACGTGCTTTGCCCTCTCCAACTTCAAGGCAAGTCAGCCGAGTGGGGAGGAATCCTCAATGGAGGTCCCAGTTGTCTGTAGCAGTACAGCCACATTTGCGAGTGAGGCAGGGGCGAGCGGGCCAAACATGCAAATAAGTGCGTTGCATCGGGACGGTGTGCTCAGTTCTGATTAGCACTGAGGTGGTAAATCCAAACGTGGGGTTATTTGCAGTGTTATTTCTCCACATCTACCGGTTGCACTTGTGCCCTCCTCTTGTGGCCTACCTTTGGGGGAGCAGTTACGACTCAGCTAGTATGACAGGAGGGAATCCTTAATGGTGGTCCCGGCCTGCTGAGTCCATCAACTACCATAACTCAGGAAGTAGGTGTGCAGGCATTCCTGCAACCTACGTGTCGTGCCAGTTAACGTACTCCCTATAAAAGGCACCCAGGAGTTGCAGTGCCCTACATTGTGTATTGAGGCTAATGGTAGTACTATGCATATGGAGATGTTATGGTGACTTGTGTGTTGCCTGTGTCTCTAACCTAACTGCTTCATACTTATGCCCTGATGTTGTGATGTAAGTTGTATTCCCTCACATTTCCAGGACTGGCTTAGTATGCCGAGCAGCCATGAGTGATGTGTGACCTAACCTGCATTTTAGCCCTGATGTGTTCTAATGTCTGTTGTTCTTGCCTTGAATTGTCAGGATAACGAGCATTATTTCAGAGTTCGCCTTATATGTTCACTAAGTGTATTTGTATGACGTGTGCAATTAATGAGTATGTACCTGGTTGCACTACCTATGCTGTTATGACCATTGCCTAGTGGCAAAGTGATTTAGGATCTATGTGATGTCATGACAATCATCTGGTTTGCGAAGTGATTTATGTGATTGTAATAACACAAATGTGGACAGTAGACTATAGAGCACTGGTGCAGCACCAGTTTAGATAGTTTTACCAATATATTTACAAAAATTGTACGAGTGTAACCAATGTGTGCAGGTTCCGAAAGCACCCCCTGCCCAAGGGTGCTACCTTTAAACAGGGACAACAAAACAAACAATAGATCAGAACTGCACCACCTTTCCTAACATATATGTAAGAAATCTTAAATGACCATAATATCCAGTTGAACCAATTAGTGCGAGAGAAGTTAATTGTCCCAACAGTTGGTTTATAATTTCTTTATTTTCAATCGAAAGCCATCAGCCAACGCGTTTCGTCCTAATCTAGTAGGACTTCTTCAGGGCTGAAAATTTAAAAAAAACAAAAAAACACATATAAACATAACCTTTACAATACTTACAACATCTAATGACAATATTTAAATTTACAAAACATGTACACATATACACGTCAGATACATTAAAAGACAACAGTCCACATATAACCATAATTCATACATTTTATATACAAAAAATATATATATTATTCACTTTATAAGCAATCATATCATATTTGACTTCCAAATACTGCTAAACATGAGAGTCTTGTTACGATAAATATCAACCGCCTAAGTATCATGTTCAATCTAGGAGAAATGAAGGACATTACATAGCCAGAGAGAAAAAGGAAAAAGCATACTCCTAAACAAATTAATAAATAAGGGAAGAGAGACCAGCACCAGTGGAAAAACGAAAAAGAAGAAAAAGACACCAAAATGACCAGCCAGCGTTGAACACCCAGAATGTGAAACGGCCGCAAATCCACACCCTGGAGTGTCATCCCCATGCTAAGGGAATATGAGAGCAACATACCAATTGTACTTTTCTTGTAACGCAAGTGCAAGCGAAAAAGACCGTCCGATGAAAAATAACCAAGAATCCTCTGTGAATGATGCTTCTGCAATGCGAATGAAATGAAATATTCAGTGACCTACTATAATTATACACTCTAAATGGAAGTTTCAAATAAAAACTATTGGCAGAAGCCTACCTCGACCAGTTCAAGTACCAATACACTTTGATTTATCCATATTTAAACCCATGGGCGGCTTCTTCTGGGTCCCATGGTAGTCCGGTATAATAACCGCAAAGACAGAGATGTGCAACGTGTACCCAAACAGTCTGTTAATACACTTATCAGTGGATACTATCCACCTAGGCAATGGTCCTACAGAAGGAAAAATAGAGAACAGAATATAGGGGGCAAAGGTAACTAACTTGATAAATGAAATTTACAAAAATGAAAATGTTTCTAACCATATCTTAGCGGACTACCTCAATATACTTCATCATTGCTGTTTACACAAAAAAGGAATACGCAAACATGCAGACTACGAATACAAAGAGATAAATAAGTAAATAAATTGCGGAGAGGAAATCTGTATGGTAACTGAAACATGGGGGACTATTGCATGCGATGCAAATTCGCCAAATAGTTATCTCAACTACAATGCGGGCCACACGAGATGCAGGTGGTTTAACACACCCCAATGAATTGACCCACTGTCTCAAAATGGGCAGTCGTGGTAAATCGCCTCACACCCATGTTTAAAGCGCTCACATATCTATAATGCGGGTCGCAGTGAGCAGCTAACAATTCCCATACCAAAGGGTCGGCAGAAGTCAATCGCCAAACCCATACTGGAATTACTGTCAGGCCATCCAATATTGGAGGCGCCCCCGGAAGTGAATACACTATTCCGTAAAGAGAGCCTCCACTTGCGTATCGAAATCGCCTCTCACCCATGCTCGCAACGCTCACGTGCCTATAATGCGAGTCACACTAAGCAGTTAACAAATCCCATACAAAAGGGTCGGCAGAAGTAAAACACCAAACCCATACCAGAACCAATGTCAAACTATCTAGTATAAGAGGCGCGCCGGGACGCGAGTACACTACTCCGTAAAACATGCCTCTATTTGCGCGTTGAAATATGCACACACCGGCATTCGTAAAAGCCACATATCCACCCCGTCGTAATGCAAACCAATCCACAATGTGAGTGCCTTGTCCAATAAACATACCACCCCACATTGTGGCCAGATAACCCTCACCAAATCGCAGCGCGTATACCACGCCAGCGCTCAGAAATAATCAAAAAAGCACTTCCCACAAATCTCAAGATCACCAACAAGAGTCACCAGCATCATACCCAAACCTCAATCGATATCCGACCCACCTGCAACAGTAGCGCACCGCGACGTCGTCCAATTCTCCACAATTCAGTAAGAACAGAACCCCCCTCGCGCGCTCCTATTTAAACACGCCCTCATACGGCGTGTGTGCGTGATGACATCATATCCTCTCTGTCAGTTTGACACTCCGTGCCACAACACAGGCGCCATATTAGATGAGTATAATAGCTCATCGTTCAAACAGTGTTCCCCTGATATGGAACACACCATTTATAATACTCGAAGTTTCAAATGCAACATTCCTAAAAGAATTGAAAGAGTATAGTACTCGAAATTTCATATATATATATTTAACGTAGGCGCCATGTTGAATGAATACATTGGTTCATCGCGGCATTGCGTTTATACAAAATTCCCCTAATGTATATAACTACAACCGTAGTGTTCAGTATTCCAAACACGATAGTATTTAAAGTTAATTAGAATAAAAAAACGTATGAGCTATCATCATGGCCTATGACAATGTTATCATGACACACTGTTAAATGAATTTTCAATGTCAGAGTGTCACAATCCATGCCGTATCCCGAGGAGATTACCGGTAGTCTCCAAATGGCATTTGATATCCCGAAGAAAAATTATATATATATATTGATAATTTCCAAGAGACATTAGAACGGGCCAATGGCGTAATCCTCACAAACGGACAAAATAACCTGTTGCATGCTAATAACACAATAAGTATCAAGTAAGTGGGGCAGTTGATAGCAGGCTGGCATGATTAAAAACTTTTAGATGTCATAAGTTTGTAGGCCTTATCTAGACCACATGTTCCAATTTAATATATGGACAACCCCGAAAGAGTATAGAAAATGAAAAAACGAAGAAAGAAAGGTAGAAAAAATGAAAATGAAAAAAAGAAAAGTTTTTTTTAGGAAGCTTATTTCTGGTTTCAAATAGACGTCATTTTAAACATATGTAGACATATCAGATTCAACATATGGTCATTTAATACAGTCATATATTGGATATTGTTTGTTAAAAACAATTCCATTAAAATAACTTTATTCACATTAACTTTGAGCATGTTATTACTCATAGTACTCCAACCCAGGAAAGGCAATTACTGCAACCCATCAATTGAATTGGCTGAGTTCTTATCGTATGTATAACAGAGTTCTTATCATAAGTATAACAGAACACGAAGAGCCCTTCGTGTTGAGATGTTATAAATGGTAGTGCATCTCATCGTCAGTATTGTGTCCCATCTCAATACATCTCAAACGGCAGATCCAGATGGCTTCCCTACGTCTCAGTGCCAGTTCACGGTTCCCACCCCGTGGTAGCACTGGGATATGGTCAATCCCATGGAACCACACTGTACAGATACCTTCATGTTTCTCCCCCATGTGGTAGGTTATAGGATACCTTAGATCATTGTGTTTAAGTGCCTGTATATGTTCTTGAATACGAGTTTTGAGAGGCCTCACAGTACTACCCACGTATATTTTGTTACACTTGCAACCCAATATATACACAACATATTTTGTGTTACAATTTATGAAGTGTTTGATATCATATTCCTTGTTGGTATTATAAGTAAAATTCTTTATCTTGTCCTTTGCCAAGGCACATACATTACACGCATGACACTTGAAAAATCCACTTGGAGCAAAAGGCAACCATGTACTCATTGGGGTCCTCTTAATGTAGCTGGGGCACAGCATATTCCTCAACGTCCTACCCCTGCGAAAGGTAACCCTGGGGTTTGGGGTTAAATGATCTCTCAAACTAGGTATAGCACACAATAAGCCCCAATGTTTTTTCAAAATAGTAAAAATGTTACTGCTGTGGTTTGTGTACTGTGTAATAAAAGCCAGGTGGGAGTTAGAATCCTTTTCAGGTTGTGCATTAAATTTCTTAGTTAAGGTACTGGCTCTTGATGTTTTTTCTATCCTTGATTCTGCTTTTAGCAGGATTTTCTCATTATAACCTCGTAATCTAAACCTGTTCTTAACTTCTTCAATGTTCTCCTCAAATGTGACATCAGAACTACAATTACGGCGAACCCACACCATCTCGCCAAATGGAATATTTCTAATCACAGATTTGGGATGTGCGCTTGTCGCATGTAGAGCGCTATTGCATGATGTTGGTTTACGAAACATGGTGCTCTGAATGGTACCATCCTCCACGTAGAATACTACATTGAGGAATTCAATCCTAGTAGTGCTGTGTTGTATTGTAAGGTGGACATTATAGGGGTTGTCATTGAGAAATGCATGAAATTCAATTAATTGACTTGCTGATCCCTTCCAAAGTAGTATAATGTCGTCAATATACCTCCCCCAGAAGACAATCATGTCCATCCAGGGGGAGGCATATTTTCCCCAGGCGTGCTCCCTCTCCCACCAGCCCATGAAGAGGCCAGCGTAAGAGGGAGCAAACCTGGAGCCCATTGCAGTACCCTGTAGCTGGTGATGCCATGAGCCGTTGTGTAAAAAATAGTTTTTGGAAAGGATGATGTCGATCATGTCCATTAGCATCTCATTGTGTTCCATGTGGTCCGCTGTTCGTGTTTTTAAAAGGATTGTACTGCCATGCTACCAAATTGTTTCTGAATGCAGGTGTATAAACTAGTGACATCCATTGTGGCGAACATCAGGTCATCCGACCAAGTGAGACCCTCGAACTTCTGTAGGATGTCCCTAGTGTCCTGTATATAGGACGGTAAGTTAATTACAAACGGTTGGAGAAATTTGTCTACGTACTGGGATAATCATTCCTTAGGTGAGTCTATGCCCGAGATTATGGGACGTCCAGGTGGAAATGGACCCCCTTTATGGATTTTTGGGAGAACATATATGCAGGGGGCAACAGGATGGCTGACTGTGAGGTAGCCATATTCCTCATCAGATAGAAGGCCATTCTCATGCCAATCATGGAGCCTTGTGTTAATATGAGTCACAAGGGGGGCAATGGGGTTGGTGGCTACCTGTTCAGAACAACTTGGATCCCCAAGTTGTCTATCAATTTCGGCCATGTAGTCTACAGAGTTCATGACCACCACATTGCCCCCCTTGTCCGCCTCCCTGATAACAATGGAATCGTCCTTCATTAATTCATTCAAGGCAGTCCTTTCAGTTTTTGTGAGATTCTGACTGTAGTTTCCATATTTACTAGGGTTATCCATCAAAGTATAGATGTCCCTGGTAACCCTATCTTTAAAGAGATCTATATTGACATGCGTGTTATTGGGCATAAATTTTGATTGCGCTTTGAGACCACTGTTGATTTGCGTATTCTCTGTGATGTTAAGATCCTCTCTTAGTTCCTGTAAAGTAAAATGCATATTATCAGGGATTGCAAGAACCAACTGTAGATCCTGGAGATCAGAAACAGTATGTGATACATTTGATGCAGGTGTCATAATAGAACACTTATCAGATGGATTTGCTGCAAAAAAATCTTTTAATTTCAAAAGACGAGTGAATTTAAACAAATCAATCAAGAAATCCACTGGGTCACCCCACTGTGATGGACAAAAACCCAAACCTTTTTGTAATACATTGCATTCCGTTTTTGATAAAGTTCGACAAGACAAATTAACAATGGTCAGTTCATTAGACACTGCATTTTTTGAACCCCTCTCTAAGCTGTTTTGGACCGAGTTGTCATTCCTGCAGGGGTTTCCTTCTTTCTGTCTTTTTTCTTTCCACCTTTTTCCTCCCCTCCTTGTTTTTGATCTTTTTTCATTATTCTGTTGCTCAACCTCTCCATTTCTAATAAAAAATTGGGTCGCCTTGGGGATGTCGATGAAGCAGCACCTCCATTCCCCGACAAGCTACTGTCAATTGAGGAAATGGAACTACTACTTATTGATGTCGAATCTATGGTGTCCTCCCTAGATCTTTTTCCTTCACCCACTGGTTTGATATTGTCAAACTTCTTGGCGAATGTATAGATTCTACCTTCCTTATAATCGTTGTCATCCCGCTTAATCTTTCTTAACTTTTTGTCCCTCAAGTAGATTTGGTAATTTTCAATGACTTTATCATAGATCTCGTAATTTTTTTATAATTACTTCCTTGAGCTCAGAACATTCGATCTCTCTTTCCAGATTAACTATGTCCTCCCTTAACTTGATCACTTTTTTGTCAGCGTGTCTAATTAGGATAAGCATCATGGTATTGGAAGCACTATGAAGATTATCCTCCCAGTCTTTCAATGAACCCTCATCGAGGTCTTCAAAGGTCGGGAATATAAGTATTCTCAGACCCCTTGTTATTTTCCCATTATCTATATATTTCTGGAGGGTAATACCATCCCACCAGCGGGACATTTCCTGTTTTTTTAACCTTTCCAGTTTCTGGAATTTGATCTTCAGACCTTCTCCCGCTCGAGCCTCTGATGTGGTTGAACCACTTATTTTGATGTTGGAGAATAAGCCAAGAGCCATTTCCTCTCTCTTATCGTTGAATTTCGACATCTTATTAGATTAGCTTGTCACCAATATAAATTCACTCGATCCCAATCAATTATACCTGGCTCTAACTGTGCTACTGGGTCCCAAAACAGGTAATAACACAAACGTGGACAGTGGACTACAGAGCACTGGTGCATCACCAGTTTAGATAGTTTTACCAATATATTTACAAAAATTGTACGAGTGTAACCAATGTGTGCAGGTTCCGAAAGCACTCCCTGCCCAAGGGTGCTACCTTAAAACAGGGACAACAAAACAAACAATAGATCAGAACTGCACCACCTTTCTTAACATATATGTAAGAAATCTTAAATGACCATAATATCCAGTTGAACCAATTAGTGCGAGAGAAGTTAATTGTCCCAACAGTTGGTTTATAATTTCTTTATTTTCAATCGAAAGCCATCAGCCAACGCGTTTCGTCCTAATCTAGTAGGACTTTTCAGGGCTGAAATTTTTTTTTTAAACACATATAAACATAACCTTTACAATACTTACAACATCTAATGACAATATTTAAAATTTACAAAACATGCATACATATACACGTCAGATACATTAAAAGACAACAGTCCACATATAACCATAATTCATACATTTTATATACAAAAAATATATATATTATTCACTTTATAAGCAATCATATCATATTTGACTTCCAAATACTGCTAAACATGAGAGTCTTGTTACGTTAAATATCAACCGCCTAAGTATCATGTTCAATCTAGGAGAAATGAAGGACATTACATAGCCAGAGAGAAAAAGGAAAAAGCATACTCCTAAACAAATTAATAAATAAGGTAAAGAGAGACCAGCACCATATTTACCTTATTTATTAATTTGTTTAGGAGTATGCTTTTTCCTTTTCTCTCTGGCTATGTAATGTCCTTCATTTCTCCTAGATTGAACATGATACTTAGGCGGTTGATATTTATCGTAACAAGACTCTCATGTTTAGCAGTATTTGGAAGTCAAATATGATATGATTGCTTATAAAGTGAATAATATATATATTTTTGTATATAAAATGTATGAATTATGGTTATATGTGGACTGTTGTCTTTTAATGTATCTGACGTGTATATGTACACATGCTTTGTAAATTTTAAATATTGTCATTAGATGTTGTAAGTATTGTAAAGGTTATGTTTATATGTGTTTAAAAAAAAAAAATTCAGCCCTGAAGAAGTCCTACTAGATTAGGACGAAACGCGTTGGCTGATGGCTTTCGATTGAATATAAAGAAATTATAAACCAACTGTTGGGACAATTAACTTCTCTCGCACTAATTGGTTCAACTGGATATTATGGTCATTTAAGATTTCTTACATATATGTTAAGAAAGGTGGTGCAGTTCTGATCTATTGTTTGATTTATGTGATTGTAGTCTAATGTGTTTTATGAACAATACAAAGGATATTTGTATATAACGTTTTGTGGAGTCTCTTTTTGTGGTGTGCCTAGTGTGTCACTAGTGTGTGTGTGTGTTGCGCAAACAATTGACACATTGCCTCTGGGATAAGCCTGACTGCTCTGCCAAGCTAACAATGGGGTGAGCAGGGCTTATCTTGTGTGTCTTCCCCTGACTAGAGTGGTGGGTTCTGCCTGGCTTAGGTGCAAGCCCTAGACAACCAGAAAACCAATTTCTAACACATTGGGTCTTGACTCTTCACAGCAACATTCTGCCGCATGCAACAAAGACTAAAGCTCCGATTTACTAAGATTTTGCATCCAGGTTGCATCACTTTTGTGACATAGTCCCAGTGCAATATCCATTTTGGCATTTACTAAGGCACGCAAATCCAATTTGCATGGCTTTGCTTGGGTCAATAAATTCAAAGTAATGCAAGGTAGCACTAAGTGTCAGGTAGGCATTGCATGGCTAGAGCAATGCCATTCCCATGCTTTCGCCCATATATTTTAATCCAAATCCAGATTTAGACTTGTAAACCAGAGTTTGTGCCAAAATGTTGTGCCTAACTGACAGAGGCATAACAAGGAGAAATATCACTCTGCATCACACATAGAAGGATAAATGTGCCAATTAGGATTGTTTTTGTGCAAGAAGGGATACCGCATAGCGCATGGGTGCCTACATTGGCACTAGGCAGTACACAATGCACCAGTGCTCGAAGAGAGCAGATGTGTGCCATATCTTAGCAGATATGGCACATTTCTGATCTCTCCCTTTCTCCTAATACTGCCTCTTATTTTAATGTGCACATTGTTATAATATGTCTCAGATTAGGTGAGTAAATTATTGTAGTAAGTAGACACAGCTTCAAAGGACAGAACTAACTCACAATGAAATCTAAAATATTTTATTCAATTTAAGATATCTATCACAAATCAGTAAATAATGCTATTTGCTTTGTTCCAATTCATCTTTATAAATGTGCATTCCTTACGTTGTAGCCAGGCCCATTCCTGCTGAATAGAGAAAACCGTGGATGGAATATTGCTACTTGAAGTAAGCTGGTTCCAAGCTTAGAGGTGACACAGCAGACGTAGCCAGGTGGTGTCTTTTATGTTATTTATTCAAGTCTTCAACATCAAAGGTAATACGGTTAGCAGGTAAAGCAGCCCCACCAGGAGCAGCCTGCTAGCTGCTCAGCCCATCTTCCCAACTGTCTCACACACACCCAGGCACCCAAGCATTCCACTCATGTCAACATTCCACACAGAACTCTCACACTGGCTATGCAGCTAGTTACAAGGTAAAGGGGAACACTAATAACATTACATGAAGATACTACATTATCTTCTCCCTTTAAAATTGAAAATAAAGCAAACCATACTAAAAATTCTAAACAACTATACACAAAATGTACACAAGTAATCAAGAGTCTAAAACCCAGGGGTAAAAGGTAAAAACCATACCACGAGAGGGAAACAGACTACACAAAGGAAGAAAGAAAGGTGAAAAGATAAATACAAACTATCACCATCCTCCTCCTTTAATAAAAAACACGAAAAAGAGCAAAGAACATTTAACTCACTGTACAAAAAGTGAGAAAAAATCACCACATGAGAACTAAATGCAGAGAAACACAGTAGAAAAAGACTACAGGAACTCTACACAATGATCGAGACACATGGGGGTGACAAACACACCCCCAGAACTCATACACTATGGGTGGACCACACCCATGTACATACAACTAAAATAAGAAATAGACACTATGGGTGGACCGCACCCACGTACGTACTCCATAACTATGTAAAAATAAACACTATGGGTGGACCGCACCCATGTACGTACTCAAACAATGGGTGGGCTGCACCCATGTAGGTGTTCCTATGTCAAGAACACAAGCCAGAAAACATGCCAAAGTGGGACACAGACCCAAAAAACAGAATGTAAATGGGACTGGAACCCATTACAAATTACATAGGTGGGACTAACACCCCCTATACACCGAGTGGATGAGACTAACACCCATTACCCATAACACAGGTGGGACTAACACCCCCTATAAACTGAGTAAATGGGACTAACACCCATTACTAATAACATAGGTGGGACTGACACCCCCTATATACCGAGTGGATGGGACTAACATCCAAACTCAAAAAGTCACACCTTAAGAAACTGAAAAGTGACTTATGACGTGGAAATGGGGCTAAAACCCATTCCAAACAAAAATGTGAAGCAACATGACTATCACACACAGTAGAAGAATAGCACACAACACATAGTGACTATAAACACAACAGCAAAAAGAGATGCGCGGGGCGACACACACCAATCGACAAACCTCCAGGGTCTAAAGAAGCAAAAACTGTGGCAACAATAAACAGTTTTCTAGAAACAATATGTACTCTAAGACAATGCAAAATCCAACCCCCAAAACTGTAATACATTTTTTTTAAAAACAGGAACCACACACACACTTGAGCACCAAAATGCAGCACTGAATGAGGGTTCATAAAAAACACAGAATTAAAGAATACTAGACAAATAACGCCCAACCAGAACAACAGTACAGGCAAGAATAATTATAATGGTGCTGGGAAAAAAAACTATAGCACATAGCCATTGTGAAACAAGCGCTGGTGAGCGAAACCCCTCACCCGAAGAATGTTGATAACGTTGATCTGGCTGCACCTTAGTTAATCCAAAAACGCCGACAATCTCACCAGTAGTGAAAAGCAGTGAACTGACTTTTTCAGAGTGTACACCAGATCCTCCTGATGCCTGACATTTCCCACGTCGACCAGCATATCCTCCAATTACATAGAGTGAAGAAAGAGTACTTTTGAAATACCGGTGCTCCAGAAAGCCATCCAGCAACAGATGAAGCATATCAGGCCACAGCGACATTACCCTTCACGAAGAAAGCTAAAAAAAAAACTTTATTAAAAAAAACAAAGAACGTGGTTGGCAGAAAACGTTCTGTAAATCTGTAAGCCACAGAACACTAAGTGGCTCTGGTGATGCTTCCAAACAAAAGATGGCGGCACGCTGTCACGCCCGGACAGGGTGGCTCACGGCTTGTGCGTGCATCCAAACTTGCCGCACACCAAAACAGGATCGTCACAAGAAGAACGAGAACAAGATCGTCATAAATGAAGACACCAAGATCCTCGTGCAGGTAAGAGTGCGCGCGCTTCCTGCGACTCGTGCCACAGTTTTTAACCCAACTACAGCGGTTTAACTGCCCATAATCCAGGAAGGGCCTCAAATGTTTTTTTGTTTTTTAAAAATAATAAAAATTATCTCACCAAAAATCTCGCTCCTCTGCCAATATCAGGTTAGAACTTGAAACGAGGGTCATCGTAGACGAGAACAGGGCAAACTTTACATGAAGACAAACCATACTTGGCAGAAAGCTTGTTTACGCTAAATTAAGTTGTGTAGGCACACATTTCACAGCACAGGGTGTGAATACTTGCGTTGTGCCTGTAGACGTATCTCCATAAACTCCCAACACGGTAAAATAAGGTCAATTAATATTCTGTTACACTGGATGTAGCACACAAAACTTCTTCCTTTAAAGTGCCACACTGTACATAGATGAACAAGAAGACGCAAACAATTCTTTTCTCTTTACAATCCATAAGATACGATGATTGTGAGCGGAGCACGCCTTGGCTGGGGCTGTCCGGTATAATGGACACTGGTGGGGCTGCGAGGCGTGTTGCTCCAGTTTCTCTTTTTTTCTTGACGCTGCGTTTCTTTTGAATCAAGTGGATCTTTTCCCTTCTGTGTCCACACATCCTCAGTAGACTCTTTAGTACCATTTCATCCATTAAATATACATGCCCTGTTTTTGTCGTCAAAAGAAAACCTTTACATGCTCCTTGCACTCTCAAGGCTTGAGGTTTCTTTATGTTCCATCCAACATGAAGACATCCTTGGCTTGTCATCTAAAAACTTCCTTGAGGTACCTTGTAAAAAGTGGATAAGTCTCCAAATCGTCGCCAAATGAAGTAAGCTGGTTCCAAGCTTAGAGGTGACACAGCAGACGTAGCCAGGTGGTGTATTTTATGTTATTTATTCAAGTCTTCAACATCAAAGGTAATACGGTTATCAGGTAAAGCAGCCCCACCAGGAGCAGCCTGCTAGCTCCTCAGCCCATCTTCCCAACTGTCTCACACACACCCAGGCACCCAAGCATTCCACTCATGTCAACATTCCACACAGAACTCTCACACTGGCTGAGCAGCTAGTTACAAGGTAAAGGGGAACACTAATAACATTACATGAAGACACTACACTACTCCTTATCTTGCAGCATGCTGTGCAGAACCAGGGACCTTTGCAAAGCAATAAGCTGTCCGTACACATGCTGAACAAATGCTATGAACATTTTTATAAGGGGTAAGACATTTTTCTACGTCTAAAAATGTTCTACTTGTCTCATGGGGGAATAATACTAACATATGCAGTCTATTGCACCCAACACATTAGACAGCCAGCAGTGTGAAAAAATGCTGCTTTTATTTGTTTGACCACAATCGTTTAAGTGAAAAAATGCTTAAATGTGTTTAATGCGCCACATGGCTTCACACAGCAAAGTGAAGTCAGCAGACAAGTATCAAAACAGTAAGAGTCTCAATTTAACGGACAGAACTGCAGCTCATAAAAGCATATCACAATTCATGAAATAACGTTTCTCAAAGTTTCTCATGGTGCCAGTTTTACCAGAAACTGTGCTTAGAACATAAAACATAATACAAGCCACTAATTGAAGATCTTTAAAATCTGCTTTTTGATGAATCTAGCAAAAAAGCCCCTGATTATTGAATATTTAATCAACATTTGAGGATCTTGAATTTTCATTCGTTGAGCCATCACCATCTTCCACAGATTTGATATTTTCCTGTATTTCAATTTTATATTATGGATGAATTAATAAGAACATCAGCAATTTTAAAGGAAACAGCCACCTTTCATTTGTTTGGGTGAGGTGTCCTAACTGAGTGACTCTTAGTATAATGTTGAAAGAACAGGAATATATACTACATACATGATGAAGTGCAACTGCCCTGCTCTTTGCTACAAAAATGGCTTACACCACAAAATAAGTGTACTTTAAGTGAAAAAAAGACTTGTTGACCTTGCCAGATGATCCTCACTTGTAAATGCCTTCAAGGCATTCTTATGGATTGAAAAAGTTCATCCTAACATCATATGTCTTGTAAAACAAGTCTTTGAGTCACAGTTGTAGGAGCAGAAAATGTAGCTGGAAATGTTAAAACAACCATTACAGGGATTACAATGAAAGCACCACAGCCCCGCAAACACATCTTGGCCTCAAGTTTTTTTCAGAGTGCTGCTGTTTTCCAACTAAGGGGCCGATTCCGATCTCGCTCGGACAGCCCTCCGAGAGCTGTCCGTAGCCTTACCTTGCGACCGACTCGTACTGTGAGCCGGTCCGTCCAGGCGATGAAGTACGATGCGCAAAAGTGCCACAATTCCCAACAACACGTAGGCTTCGATTCCAGCAACATTTCCCGTACGAACCGCTTATCCAAACGCCCATCCGAGTCGCCCGGAAGCAGTTTCCACAATAGTTTCCGGCCGGACAAGTACGATGCGCAAATCCTACGCATCGAACGGGTTGCCACTAGCAGCACGTCACAGCATCCGGGAGAGATGAATAGCAGGCCCGATTCGCGCCACAACACGATCCACTGCTATGAAACGGACCAACTCACAACGTGTACGAGACAGAGCAACAATCAGCAAGTACGAGACGAACCAATGATGAATCCCATAGCGCAGGTCATCCCAGTACTGTATATCTATGACCGGATCATGAACAGATGCGTACATCGCAGACGGTAAGTCAGACACCCACACAAACAAACGTCACGAACACGCGAAATGCTACACACACATAGAGAGGGGACATGCCGTCCACCAGCAAAAGCAAAACCACAGGGGTAGCATGGTCCACACCACCAGCAGTGCCCACACCTAGGGGGGGGGTGCCCAGCACTACTAACATCCCCACTCATAGGGGGCTGGATGCCCTGCACCACTACCATCCCCACTCATAGGGGGCTGGATTCCCTGCACCACTACTATCCCCACTCATAGGGGGCTGGATGCCCTTCACCACTAACATCCCCACTCATAGGGGGCTCGATGCCCATCAATACCAGTACCCCCCACTCATAGGGGGCTGGATGCCCTGCACCACTACCATCCCCACTCATAGGGGGCTGGATGCCCTGCACCACTACCATCCCCACTCATAGGGGGCTGGATGCCCATCAATACCAGTACCCCCTACTCATAGGGGGCTCGATGCCCATCAATACCAGTACCCCCCACTCATAGGGGGCTGGATGCCCTGCACCACTACCATCCCCACTCATAGGGGGCTGGATGCCCTGCACCACTAACATCCCTACTCATAGGGGGCTGGATGCCTTGCACCACTACCATCCCCACTCATAGCGGGCTGGATGCCCTGCACCACTACCATCCCCACTCATAGGGGGCTGGATGCCCTGCACCACTAACATCCCCACTCATAGGGGGCTGGATGCCCTGCACCACTACCATCCCCACTCATAGGGGGCTGGATGCCCTGCACCACTAACATCCCCACTCATAGGGGGCTTGATGCCCATCAATACCAGTACCCCCACTCATAGGGGGCTGGATGCTCATCAATACCAGTACCCCCCACTCATAGGGGGCTGGATGCCCATCAATACCAGTACCCCCACTCATAGGGGGCTGGATGCCCTGCACCACTACCATCCCCACTCATAGGGGGCTGGATGCCCTGCACCACTACCATCCCCACTCATTGGGGGCTGGATGCCCTGCACCACTACCATCCCCACTCATAGGGGCTGGATGCCCTGCACCACTAACATCCCCACTCATAGGGGGCTTGATGCCCATCAATACCAGTACCCCCCACTCATAGGGGGCTGGATGCTCATCAATACCAGTACCCCCCACTCATAGGGGGCTGGATGCCCATCAATACCAGTACCCCCTACTCATAGGGGGCTGGATGCCCTGCACCACTACCATCCCCACTCATAGGGGGCTGGATGCCTTGCACCACTACCATCACCACTCATAGGGGTCTGGATGCCCTGCACCACTACCATCCCCACTAATAGGGGGCTGGATGCCCTGCACCACTACCATCCCCACTCATAGGGGGCTGGATGCCCTGCACCACTACCATCTCCACTCATAGGGGGTTGGATGCCCATCAATACTAGTACCCCCCACTCATAGGGGGCTGGATGCCCATCAATACCAGTACCCCCACTCATACGGGGCTGGATTCCCATCAATACCAGTACCCCCCACTCATAGGGGTCTGGATGCCCTGCACCACTACCATCCCCACTCATAGGGGGCTGGATGCCCTGCACCACTAACATCCCCACTCATAGGGGGTTGGAAGCCCATCAATACCAGTACCCCCACTCATAGGGGGCTGGATGCCCATCAATAGCAGTGCCCCCCACTCATAGGGGGCTGGATGCCCTGCACCACTACCATCCCCACTCATAGGGGGCTGGATGCCCTGCACCACTACCATCCCCACTCATAGGGGGCTGGGTGCCCTGCACCACTAACATCCCCACTCATAGGGGGCTGGATGCCCTGCACCACCTGCATTCACACGCATAGGGTCACTAAGCAAACCCCCAACCCTACCATCTTTGCAAGATTCTATGTATGTGTGTGCCAAATGCCCACAACACTGATTCTGATAGTGAACATACAATGTGACTCCCATCACATGTGTGCCCAAAAGATGACTGTGGGGTTCAAAACTCCAGCATCTCAGGAACATTGTGGTAATGGGTTCCAAAGCCCACATCACTACAGTGACCAGAAGGTGAGTGTGGACAAAATAATAGCAGCATCACCAGACCAGCATTTGTGCTCACTGGTCCCAAATCCACAACCAATGTAGTGGTAATGTGGTGGTTGTGTCACATACAAACATAGATTTGAGAGGCAAAGATTGCTGTGTCTCACAAGAACTCCCTCTGCCATGTGCAGACAAGCATTGGCCATGAGCCCTGACAATGCCCACAGTGTCCAATTAGACTATGTGAAAAGTGAGCATCATGATGCATACACACATATCTCTACGAACAGACACACAAACTGAGGAATCCTGTGGAGACTGTCGATGTTAGGTGACAAAGTCCCATACCATGGCAGCAATGGGACATATCAAACATGAGCAATGTGCAGGATGATGAGCTACAAGATGCATGGACATTAGGGAAAAACCTCCAAACTACATCCACACAATGGAACGCAAAAGCAATACCAATGCAGAGGTGCAGATGCACAAACACAGACAGGCAGACCCACACTGCATATCATACACAACACATGTGTGTCTCAGTGTCCCCAGGCTAGTACACAACACATGACGGTGGGATGAACTCCAATCACACAGATGTGTCCACAGTGCCATACAAAAAGTAACTAATGAACTGGGCACCCCTTTGTGGTCAAGCATACATTGTCAGATGAGTGGTATAGCAACGTATTCATGTGACACACGCTGGGTGGAACAGCAACCAACACAGCAAGAGACAGACCCACTACAGCACTACCCTCTAGTACCCTAATTTGTGGTGACAGTAGCCTGTACGCCAATCCCACTGTGATGACAAAGGTCTGTTTTGCCTATACTGTGGAGCACAGTCAGCTGTGCATACTGGGTCATGTGTCTAGAACAACAAACTCACATCACACCTCCATAAACACAAATCACTGGCCATGTCCTGCAACCAATGTGCAAAATGTAGGTAGGGGACTAGACATGAAACAACTCACATGTGGCCACCCTCAACACCACACACCCTGATCTGCAACAATGTGCATCAGCTAGGCACACAGGGACTGTTGACATTGCTCAAGCACCCATTACAATCCCAGGGGTGGTGGGGGGATCTAAGGTACACAAAAATCAACACACATGGCCTGTCAACAACACCTGTGAATGTCTGCCACACTGCACAGTATGCGGAACATGGGCATAATGTGAAGACAACACGATTCATTGGGAACCCTGCCACACACCTACACCAATGAGGAACCAAAGGAGACCCACAAAGAACACATGTTGACACCTTCCAACATTGCAGCAATGACCCTGATGAGTGGGAGTAGTCACACACACATACGAGTGAGCCTCACACTGACAGATACCACATAGGGAAAACAACATGATGTTGGAAACACATAAGTGCCAATGGGAATCCTGAATGTGTCCCATGTGCGTTTGACAACATCCCCTGAAATTACAACTAAAACAGCCATGGATGACAACCTAATGACCAGTAGTCTGCCATGCACCTACATCCCAGTAAACCCAGGGAAAAGAAGTCTGATGAACACAGGACAACTCAGCAAGTGCACATAATAGGAACATCTGCATGGAACACAGGCTGAGTCGAAAAAAGGGAAGGCAACACACACAGACATGCTCACACAACACACACCATGTGCACAGGCAATGCCACGGAATGACACAATGCCATGAGGGGTCTCCACTCCTGGGGAATGTCAGCTGTGAAAAACGTTGTTTGTGTAGGGTCCTGTCATGCCAGCACACCACTTGCACAGTGAGCCAACAATTACAACACAATGAAAGCTCTGGTCACAGCAACATGTGTACGGGAGTGTCCCTTCAGTCATCTGCACATACGCAATACACATGTAGAGATAGTTGCACTGATGACACAGATGACTTGTGTACCATGGATGCACAAACCTGCCTGTCCAGTGTAGATGGGCCCAGTCAGGGAATCTCACCATGTGCCCAAATGTAAGTACAACATATGTGCAACAGTGTATGCCAAAGATGTGAAGTAGCAAACCCAAAGAGATAATCCTGGTTACAACATTTTGCAATCATTACTCCCTATAATTGCAGCAAAGGATGTCATGGATACATAGCAGAAAAGTACACATATCCCATGGACCACATGGAGTCCATCACATCAACAAATCATCCTGTTGTACCTTCAAAACACAAGTACAACATCAAGTCCATGATACTCATCATCAACATCATGTACATTAGATGCAACAACAATGGATAACAACAATTTCCTTTATTAAAAAATAAAAATCTTCAAAACTGGTAATTCGAGTCCACAATGTCAAAAGGCCAATGGCCAGTCCATTTCTCAATTCAACCAGGGTGACATGTGACAAGTTGTCACCCATTGCTTGCCTGCACTGCTACGACCAGGGGACATCTCCCCTTGGAGGGGCATACATGGGGCAGGCCAGGCACCGCAGGGACAGGATCAGGGGACAGCAGAATAGGGCAGGGGAGGGGTGGTGGGTGCTGGAGTGTCACTGGCAACTGCTGTGGAGGTGTCTGACACAATGGGCACCGTCACAACTGCAGGGATGAAGTCAGATGGGGTGGTTGCCGGCACCACAGCAGTGGGCAGGTCAGATGGTGTGGACGTGGTCTCCACTGCAGTGCCAAAGTCAGACGGGGTGGATGAGCTCTCCACTGCAGTGCCAACCTCCAAAGTAGTGTCATGGGGTCCAGGTGAGGTGGGCAGGACAGAGGGGGGAGACACGGACTCCACACCAGTGGCAGGAACAGGCTGAGCGTGTGAGGTGGGGGTGGAAGTGCATGTGGTAGGGGGTGAGGGCCTAATCATTTTGGGGATGCGGTATCGGTGTGTGGGTGAACCAGGGGCAAGGTGTGGCTGGGGAACCTGTGGAGTGGTGGCCTGGGGGCTGCAGGACGGAGACTGTGTGGTGGAGCTGCGGTATTGTGGTGGGGTCTTGCTCTTCCTAGTCCGGGGGGACTTGCGGATGGGGGCCTCAGTGTCCGTGCGCCTGGGAGAGGGTGTCCGTGTGGCAGGGGAACTCCCCCCTGTGCGTGGTGACTTCCTCTTCCCCTTGTGAGTTGGAGCAGATGGATCGGTGGGGAAGAGGCCAAGGTCACAGAGGAAGAGCTGCTGGGAAGGGGGGTTGCAGGTGAGGCAAGGGAAGGGGTTTTGGAGGGAGAGGCATCTGAGGACTGCGGAGTGCTTGTGGATGTCTGTTTGTGCGTCTGTGACCCATCCCCTGTGTGTGTGCCATCAGTCCCCGGAGTGTGCGTGCCTGTGGCTCTGGATTTTGGCTTGCGTGGCTGTGTGCTGCTTGTGTCTGTTGTGGTGCGTGCCGGTGCTGGTGTGTGTGTGCGTTGGACAGGTAGGGCAGTGGGGATTGTGGATGTGGCAGAGGTAGGAGGGGTGAGTGACTGTTGGAGGAGGGACACTGCTGACGTCTGTGTGGAGGCCATGGCCTGAATAGTCCGATGTAGGGCAGACATGTTTGATGAGATGCCCTCCATGAAGGACACCAGTTGTGTCAACAGACTGGTGTGGGAATGGAGGACACTCAGCATCGCTGTCTGCCCTACATGGAGCTGCTTCAGCAAGTCCACAGACTCCACACTCAGGGCAGCAGGGGAGACAGGGGCAGGGGGCGCGGTGCCTGGCACAAAGGAGACATGCTCCCTTACACGGGGGCCTCCACGGACCTCTGGGATGGGAGCAGATGGGAGGGTGGAGATGGTGGTGGTGGTTGGGACAGACTCGCTTGGTGTTGTCTGGGGTCTGCTGACACCCGCCTCCACAAGGGAGTCCTCACTGGAGATGCTGTGTTCCTCAGCCGAGGTGGTTGTAGCTGAGGTATCCTCAGTGTGGCTCCCCTCACCCTCTGTGCCACTGGGTCCCTCCAAATCCTCTCCAGCAGACCCAGTCTGGCTCTGCGGCTCCTCTTGGTCCGTGGAGCTGTCTCCTCCAGTAGCCGAAGATGTTTCTGCAAACAATCAGGATAAACAGATACACATCAGTCACTTGTTTCACCTGAGACATCACAGCCATTACAGCACATTACAGATGACGCATTTGCCGCATTTGCTAAATATTGCTAGAAGTGATGGCACATATTGAAAAAGACACCTGTCATTCTGCTAGTCAACCATGCCACTCATACACTTCCCCTCCATGGACCCATCTGTCTGGTGCATGTAGTATGCCACTACTTATATGTGCACACATGCACCGCATAGACATATCTCAGAACATCTTAAATTGTGAATGAAATGTGTCAGTACACACATATCCCATCTCCTGCCACTGACTCAGTACATGTGTCAGAGATAAGGGATGGCCAAACTCATTGTCAGTAAAATGGATATGCTTCCTTCACAAGACACCATGATGTGCCCATGTATTGATGGTCAATGCCACAATAGAGTGTATGCCGTACAACTGACATAACGGCAGGATACACATTAGCAAGTGGGATACCATGCTACGTGCCAGTCTGGCTAATCAGTCATCACTGGATAAAGTCACAGGGGCAGTGCATCCATAAATAAAAAAGTCTGCACTGTGTCACAATCATTATCATTTTGGGGAATGTAAGCCCTGCAGCTGTCAAGTGCACATGTTCCACTACTGCTACACACATCTTAAGGCATATGATGATCCCACGTAATACAAATGCGACAGTTGAGTGACTGCAAGCACCAATCTGTGAACATGATAACATCACAGTCTGATGAGAATGAATTGAGGCTGCCTGCACTATTATGTATAATACATGATTATGCACCGTCAAGTGATCACACAACTATGTTTTTCCCCATTGTGATGATCCATTAGCCACACCTCAGCTAGCTGCCAAAACCAAAATGCTCAACACCACAGGAGTCTAAGAAGCTAGGCCACTCCAGAATGACACCGAGGCAGACACCATATTGCATATTTCACAATGAACTAAATGTAGGCTGACACACAGGAGTAGGAGCACATAGTGTTCCTCATGTCCGGAGTAGGCATACCTGTCCAGTTCCATGTGCAACATGGGATTACCCTAAGCACTAGGCATGTGTTCATGCATGTGTGACACACATTATGTACATTATTATGATGCCCCAACATTGTCTTACCTGCTGCATGGCTGTGTGGTAAATACCCCAGACACATATGGTGAGCCAAAGCATCAATTGGAACACATATCATTTGCCCACATAGAGTACATGTCTGAGTTCTGGCAATGTGCAGACACATGGCAATCAATTGCCTCACTCATGAGGACAAAACAATGCACCGGTAGCAGATGCTGTTTACAACCTTTAATTTTGGACAACAGCAGGGACAGACAACACAAGTGACACAAGTCACAGACTGAAAGGGCCACACCTGTGTATCAGATGAGGATGGGCCATGAACTAATTTAGGAACATGACTCCTGTTCAAGCAGACAGGAGATCTGTGGGAGTGTAACCAGGATGAAGGAGTGCAAAGAGCATGTGAGACATAGTTCACAGAAAAGGCATGCACTTACCCCCTCCTTGCTGCTCTCTGGCCTTTAACTGCCCATCCAGGTCAGGGAAGACCACCGCCAGAATCCGGTGCATGTGGGGGGTCAGTGTCCGTCGTCCGCCCCTTCTGCGAGGAGGCGACAGCTTCAGCTGGACTCTGGCAATCCTCTGGGTCCAGCCACGAAGGTCCTGCCACCTCTTCTGGCAGTTGCGGATGCGGCGTCTGTAGACCCCCACAGAATGAACAGCCTGGGCAATGGTCAGCCATATCTCCTGCTTCTGATGGGCATCAACCTGTGAGGATGACAAGGATAAAAGTCCATTGCCAGACATGCAACATGTTTGTGCAACACACAGTTGGATATACATGTCTTCATCACAAGGGCATATGATGTACACAGGTAGTGCAACTATGGTGATTGACAGTTGTCCTGCATTTGCAAAATTGAAACATTGCCTGAGTATAATAACTGTGTTAAAATGCACTTTTCATGCACAGTACCTGTCCACTACAGGTACATACACACTTTGGGGGTAACAACTACTCAGTGAGCATGCTAGCCACTGGTGTACACAATGCCATTAGTGCCAGTCATTTCATTTCAAATGCTTTATTTCGATTACTAGAATCATAAAAGCCACAGACAAAAAACACAGACAGACGTTAAAAAATATACAGTGTGTCACATTAATATGAATACATGATTTAACGGAGTTATCAAAATAGCTAAAAGGATACTAGTAGAACGATTAAGACCTGTAAATTGATTAAAAAGTTTAAAAGGTTTGAAAACAGCTGTATATAAAACCTTCTAGCAGGGTAAAAGAATGGGCTTTGAACGCACAACCAGACATAAAATGCAAATCTTGAAAATTAGAACGGTTATGCAAGCATATCTGGGGAGATGTACAGAATCAACCACAAATAGAGAAGGATATCTCAGGGTCAGGTGCTCTGCAAAACACGAACATTTTCTCAGTGATTCTAAGTAAGTAAACTCTGCAAGTTGTTACAGCACTTAGGTACTAAAAAGTAGGCTGACATAGATGTTTATCCCTCAGCAAGCGTGCTAGTGCCCTTCAGTGCTTTGTTTCTGATAATCCAGGCACGACTCAAAAACTTCGCCATCCCGCACAAAACAAGCACACATGGGTCAGTTTTTAGGATACGCAGGGCGGTCCTATGGTCGAGCGTACCCATAATTTTGCAGACCGGTTTAATCCAGCTAGACCTGGCAACGGAATAAGCCGGGCAAGCAAACAGAATGTGGGGCATGCTTTCCAACAAGGTTCTACAGCAGGGGCATGCCTCACTTTGGTATTTATAAGAGTGTCATTTTGAAGTGGTTGCGTGAATTGGGAGTGTGCCCAGCCTGAATTGCATATATAACTGTCTATCGCGTGGAATCTGGATGATGTCCAGATAAGGCTCTAAGCCTCTACACTGTTTATGGCAAAAAAACTCTTCTGTCAGACTCCCCAATTCTGGGTTGCTCAACTCTTTGGTATCAACCCAGTTCCAATAAATGTGCTTAAGTTCTGCCTTGTTGGGTGGTACTTGGGTATCCCATGCTTCCGTGAGACCCAGCTTGGACAACAATCTTCTAACATTGGATATCCACTTGACCCTGTGCCCCGTGTCTAAGTTAATCACCTCTTTTAGTGCTGCGGCATAGTTAGCAAGCTCTGGGGTACGCATCACTCGCGCCCAAAAGAGAAGAGGGCACAATTTTGCAATAACCCTGAGCGGCCGTCTGCCCATATCAAACATCAAGGGAGTTAATGGGGTGTTACTGGGAAGCATCACCAGATCCCTCAAAAACTTGTTTTCGGACCTGTCAATATCCTCGATGTTTTCGAAGCCCCACAGCTCCGCCCCGTACAACGCAGCGGCAACTGCTTTAGCTTCGTAGATTGCAAGTGCTGGAGCTACCGGCCTACTATAGGAGGCCCGGTGTTCTTTACTAAGAGCCCCGGCAGCGCGTTTATGATTCAATAACATCTTGGCTAGGTGCGGCTTCCAGTGCATTTTATCAGAAAGGCGGATGCCCAAATTGTCAAACACATTTACCCTCTCAAATCGGGTGTTATTTAAAATTAAGTCATTTTTAAAAGTCTTATGGGGATTAAAAGCCATGAATTTTGTCTTGTCTGTATTAATAACCAGGCTCCGGGAGTCGCAGAATAGCTGATATCGGTTAAGAAGTTTTTGCAACCCAGACGGGGTTTTCGACACCAGAAGGGTGTCGTCAGCAAACAACAGTGTTGGGACTTTCTCGCCCGCCAGGGTTGGTGCATCTGCCAGGATTTCCTGAAGAAATCTCACCACTCCATTGATATACAAGGAAAACAGGGTGGGTGCCAAGACACACCCCTGGCGGACTCCTCTGCTGACTAGGATCTTTTCCGTAACCTCCCCTTGGGGGCCCCACCTGACTTGGGTGAAGTTTCCTTCGTGCAATCGAATTAAAAAGTTAAGAAGAAGAGGGGGAGTGCCCAGGTCCCTCAGCGTTTGCCACAGTCTTAACCTAGGAACGAGATCAAAAGCTGTTCTCAAATCGATAAAAGCAAGGTAAAGGCTTCCCTTACCAATAACAATGACCTTCCAGTATATGAGTAATAACCTGAAAACTTGGTCAATCGTGCCTGTGTTTCTTCTAAACCCAGCCTGGTATTGGGATAGAATGTCCTCCTCTTCAGCCCAGGTCTGTATTCGCTGGAGGAGGACCCTACCTACTAACTTTTGCATGGCGTCAATTAGGCTTATTGGCCTATAATTTGATGGATCTTCCCTGTCCCCTTTTTTAAATATCGGGACCACCAACGCTCCTTTCCAAGAGTCGGAAATTGGGGATCCATTGGCTATGCTATTGATCAGAAGTTGAATGTAATGCGACCAGTTCCTGGGATCGGCCAAAAAGAGGTCACCAGGAAGACCGTCCGGTCCAGGGGCTTTTCCCGACACTGTCTTTGTGATTGCCATTTCAATTTCAGGCAACGAAAAGGGATTGCTCGTATTCCCCACCGGAGGGATGTCTGTGGAGTCGCTTAACTCCTCCAGACATTCATCGTCAGGGGCAGAATACAGTTTCCTGAAATGGTTGTGCCATTCATGGCTTGTTATATGGTTAGACAGAGAGGCAGGATCTCTGCTAATACCCTTACTAACGAGGGACCAGAACTGGTTTTTGTTTTTCTCCAGACTGGCGTCTTTCAAGTTCTTCCAGTGAGATTCGTCCCACTCTATTTTAGCCTCGTGGAGGGCTGCCCTATACTCCTTTCTCGCTAGTTTAATCGATTCAGAGTTCTTGGACCTGATTGCGGCTGCCAATGCTTGTCTATTTAGTCTGCATTTTTTGGTGTACCACGGATGCTGTCTTTGCCGGGGTGCCTTTGTGTTAGCGTAATTATGAGTGGCTAAAAAAAAAGTACTCAGCTGATCTATGGTACGGGAGTGGGCTAAAGAAGCTCCTGCACAGGGGTCGGCAGCCGATAGGGTTGCCTGGAGGGCTTGGATACCAGAGAAGACAACTTCCTTAACACGAGATAATTTTATTTCGTGTGCGCTAATCTTATGCCATTTCAGGTATCTTTTACAGTTTGAAGGAACGATGTCTATAACCAGAGCTGTGGCCTTCCTAGTTTGGTGCGAGGACGGAGTGGCCCAGAGCAATTCTGATGTCAAACAAAGAGGATTGTGGTCGCTATCTGTTGTGGTGCCCACATACATGTCTAACATTTGGGCCCACAATTTTACGTCCACTAGGATATAATCTATACGTGAAGTGCTACCTACTCCATTAAAAGTGTTTGCACCGTGCGTGTCTGAATTAGTGCCAGTCAGACAACATGCACAATGAAAAAGGGATGTGGACTGCACACTCACCTGCTCCCCTGGTGTCCCATACAGCTTGCTGTACTGTGGAAGGAGGATGTCCAGCAGGGCCTTGTTCTCCTCCTCTGTGAAGGATGGGGCCCTATCCACAGTACGTGCCATTCTTGGAGCCAGAGGATGCAGAGACAGCAGCAGTGGTAGCAGAGATGTCAATCTGGAGCATGTAGTGCAGGCAAGTGAGCTCTCAGGGGAACAGACAGCCTTATATCTGTGCTGCTGAGGCAGATTCTGTCCCATGCGTCCAAAGCGATAGGTCCAACACGTTTGCATCCTATGTATCTGGCCAATCCATCGCATTGCACGGCTCGTACACGCCTTCTGCATCGTTCAAATATTTAAAACCCATTTTACCAACGAGTCTGATACATTGTTGTAGGGAGCCAACTGATTTTTCACAACACGAATCGTACAAGGGCCAAATCCGCGTCAGTCCCCATTGCAGTCAATGTGCAAGGCATGTGTGCAAGGCGAGCGCTCGCCTCATTCCCTAGGTGTCCGACGCGTCTTTTGAATTGGTCACCCGCGTCAGTCCCCATTGCAGTCAATGTGCAAGGCGTGTGTGCAAGGCGTGCGCTCGCCTCGTTCCCTAGGTGTCCTACGCGTCTTTTGAATTGATCACCCACGTCAGTCCCGATTGCAGGCAATGTGCAAGGTGTGTGTGCAAGGCGTGCGCCCCCCTCGTTCCCCAGGTGTCCGACGCGTCTTTTGAATTGGTCACCCGCGTCAGTCCCCATTGCAGTCAGTGTGCAAGGCGTGTGTGCAAGGCGTGCGCTCGCCTCGTTCCCTAGGTGTCCGACGCGTCTTTTGAATTGGTCACCCGCATCAGTCCCCATTGCAGTCAATGTGCAAGGCGTGCGCTCGCCTCATTCCCTAGGTGTCCGACGCGTCTTTTGAATTGGTCACCCGCGTCAGTCCCCATTGCAGGCAATGTGCAAGGCGTGCGCTCGCCTCGTTCCCTAGGTGTCCGACGCGTCTTTTGAATTGGTCACCCGCGTCAGTCCCCATTGCAGGCAATGTGCAAGGCGTGTGTGCAAGGCGTGCGCTCGCCTCGTTCCCTAGGTGTCCGACGCGTCTTTTAAATTGATCACCCGCGTCAGTCCCCATTGCAGGCAATGTGCAAGGCATGTGTGCAAGGCGTGCGCCCCCCTCGTTCCCTAGGTGTCCGACGCGTCTTCTTAATTGGTCACCCGCGTCAGTCCCCATTGCAGGCAATGTGCTAAGTATTCCACCCACAATAGCTTTCCATGGACACATGGGCACACCAACAACAATACAGCCTGTGACACAGTATATCAAGGGGCATGTCAGGCTGCATTACCTGTGTGTGCATATGTGGGTAAACATGTGATTTGGTATGTGTCACTTAGTGGCACCCACTCCCAGGCAGGGCAAGGTGTCATGGGGACAGATACCTCTGTGTGTTGGACACATAACCACTGTGATTGACGACTATACAGTTCAGGGCATGAGGCATGTACACAGTTCCCGGGGTACATTGTGTATGACATGTGACATACACCCTGACTCTTAGGTGGAATGGGATGTGTGTCACAGGGTGTCCCAGTGCCACAATTGTGATGTTCATCCACAGTATGTGTGCATTTAGCTACGGAGATTACTCTGATTTCATGTGCTCAATGTCAAACGGTCACCACATCCATGTGTATTGTCAATGTGAGTTGATGTGGTGTGTGTGTGTCACAGACACCATGTGTGAGATGCAAAAAAACGTTGTGGCACTTCATGTGTGTTTCATGTGTGCATTGTGGTGTGTATATGAGACGCTACATCATGATGGTGTCCTTGTGGCGACACAAGGTCCCTGTGTGTGTCTGTCAAAAACCTGTGATGTGTGGTAGACATCTGTCCTCACTAGTGACTGTGGTGTGTGTCTGGTATGTGACACTCATACTGATGTACTGTGGCAGAGCCTATAGATTGGTCACAGCACAACATGGACCTTGTTGTGTGGACCTGTAGAGCTGAGCTTTCAGATGATGGGCATGTATCTGACATGTGTGCACATACACTACAGCACATACATCATGTCTTTGTGTCCTGTTGTTTCATGTGCTATTTAGCATGTACACTGGCACCTAGATAGGGGAACTGACAAACTGTCTTTGCTCATCTATGTACTGCAGGAGACCAGCTGTCCACAGACCGTTCCCTGACCTTGCCACCATGGTTGAATGTGACTGCATGCGACGGTACCGCTTCACTAGGCCACTGATTGAAGATTTGGCAGAGCAGTTGGCACCACACTTGCAACCTGGCCGGACATACCCTACTGCGCTGACCCCCAAGGTGAAGGTGATGGCAACCCTACACTTCTTTGCCACCGGTACCTTCCAGCACACAGTTGCTACTGCTGGTGGGATGTCACAGACCATGTTCAGCCGTGTGCTACAAGATGTGTTGGAGGCGATGTTGCATTTCCTCAACCACTACATCCATTTCCCAACACCACAACTACTCTCTGACATCAAGGGTGACTTCTATGCCCTGGGAAGGATGCCACATGTCATTGACTCCATTGATGGGACACATGTGGCTTTGGTACCACCACAGGCACATGAGCAGACATACCGGAATAGGAAACATTTCCACTCAATCAATGCTCTGGTGGTATGTCTGGCCGACATGACCATTTCACATGTTTGTGCACGTTTCCCAGGTTCAGCGCACAACGCTTACATCATGCGGAGTAGTCGCATCCCAACGATTATGTCACAGATGCAGCACCAGCGTGCCTGGCTTGTCGGTGTGTACTGACTGTTTACTATTGTGTGATTTTGCTAAAGTTTATTTACACCCTCTTTTAAGACTCATCTAATGTGCTATTGTCTTTATGTAGGTGACTCCGGATACCCCAACATGCCGTGGTTGCTGAAACCCCTCAGGAACCCTGTGACACCGGCGGAGATGTGCTACAATGAGGCACATGGTCGGAGCAGGAGAGTGATCGAGCGGACATTTGGACTCCTGAAAAGCAGATTCCGCTGCCTGGACAAGACAGGAGGGGCCCTCCCATATGCACCTGCTAAGGTGTGCAGAATCATCATAGTGTGCTGCATGCTACACAATCTGGCAGTGATGAAGAAGTTGCCTCTCATCCAAGATGACGATGACCAACCTCCGCCAGCCGTGGAGGATCCTGCCCTGGGGCATGATGCCAGTGATGATGAGGGTGAGGATGATGTTCATAGCCAGCTGATCCTCAACTTCTTCACATGAATGTGAGTATACACTGATGTGTCTTCAAAGTATTGTGTTTGCCTGATATCTGTTGGTGGTGCACTTGTGCTGCTTGAGTGTGACAGTGTGCTACTTGTCAGGATGCTTGCTGTGATGTGTCCTTTCAGGTAGTCTGTACTCCCAAACAGTGTTTAGCTGATTGATATGTTGTGTGTACGTAGTTTTGTTACATTTGTGGGCATGTATATTGTTGTTGTATGCTGTAATTCAAGGTTTTTGATTGTGTTTTCTGTCTGTCCTTCACAGGGTACTTTGGCTGCTGTATGGTGAGGTCTGAACCCCAAAACCCAGATCCTTGTTCCAGAGTGCAAGTAGTCGTTGTCCCAACCAATGATGTGCCACACACCCCTGGACTTTCCTTGTTTACAACTTGTTTAATGTTTGCTCACTGTTACGTGAGGTTAACTTGCATCAGTTGGGGAATTTTCACGTTGTGAATCTTTAATAAACCTGTGCTTCACTTTGGGATGTGCTCCATGTGTATCTACACATCAGACAGTCATTAGCATCCTGTACCTGTGGAATGCTTGCCACTGACCCAGGATGGGTGTGGTGTATGTGCATTCCACTGTATTTCCTGTTGACATCACTTATGAGGATGAGTTAGCTGGACATGGTGAGTATGTCTTGTGTTGCCCTAGTGGTGTGTCTCCCTCATATGTGTCACATTACCATGACTCACATAACGGTGTTCACATTGCTGTGGTAGTTTGCATGCACAGTGTTCATTATCAGATCATCATCACCATGACACAGACAAAGTATAAATCACGACAGAGGCAAGTATTGTGTGAATGTGATTTTATTTACAGACATGTGTAAGGATGGTGAACGGAATTTGAAGTGCTGTACAATGTGATGGTAATCCAAAGTTCACAGGTGAGTTGGTAGTCTTAAGAGATGAAATGTCCAGAGTAGAATCCACAGTCATTTGCTGCATTGTCACAGCTTTGACCCTCCATGTCAAGTGGGAGATTTGTGTGTCAGTCGACAAGGTTAATTGGTTTGCACACAAGGGACGACATACAGTACAGGTGTTGAGTTCCTGGGGGATATGCATGGCCATCAGCGTCTCAATTCCCCTTCTTTGGACGATCCCTCTTCTTTCTTTGGGGAGTCCCTCCTGTGCAGGCAGCTGCGGTGCAGAGGACTCTCCGCCAGAGTCCTCCTCCCTCCCTGTGGCAGTTGCGGATGTTGTGGCAACAGATGTTGTGGGCGCACAGGGAGGTGTGGACATGTTGGTGCTGATCTGGCGGAGGCATGTCAGTATGTCCCTATGCACCGCTGTTAGTTCATCCAATTTGTCCCACTTGGACTCCATCCGGGACATGTGGGAGTCCAAGCGGGCATGATGTGCAGCATGCTGTTCTTTGATGTCCTTGAGGATCCCCACTACCTGTCCAAATCCTCCGGTGCTTTCATGCAGTCCAGCCCCCTCTGCAGGCCGTGTCCTCTGCCTGCCCACCCTCCCACCGCCCCTACCCACACGGGCAGGACCTGTGTTTGCAACAGTGGTGTTGTCCCTTGATTCCAGGGTGCCCTGTGTACCTGTTCCGTTGTTGTTCAGTGGCCTTGGCCTGTCCGTGTCGGCACGGCTACTCAGTGTGGTATCAGATGTGGCAGGTGTGGTTGCAGGGGGTGCTGATGTTACTGCTGCTGGGGCTGCACGATGAGTCACACCGGAGGTGCCAGGTTGTTCAGGGTCATCGTCCGAAGAGGACAGGGACTGATCCACACCGGTGAGCTCAGGGTCCGCCAGAGTCTGGGACTGGGACTCTTCTTCAGGTCGTGCTGTGTCCCCAGCATCCCCTGTGTTTGGAGGAGACACACAATGTATGTTATGTTTCTACCAACATCAACGTTTCACACACATGACATTTGCCACTGGACATCATAATGAGAGTCTGTACATTTCATTGTCAAAAGTTGTGACAGACTGAGGTTGATATTGTTGGAGCACTTTGTCATGGCAACCTGAAGCATTTCGATGTGCACGTCAAGCTGTGTGCATGACCAGCTCATGTATTGATCAATTGTCTGTACATGTCCATTGCTACTCAGGTTCCATCACATGCCTGACACAGCTGTATCATCCCTGTCCACATTTGTGCTACAACGATGACATACGTACAATTACACTTAGGGTATGTATCAAGCTTGGTGCATGTGTGGTGGAATTTGTTGCGTTGCTCTGTGCGTCACATTGGTGTGTCTGTGCAACATGGTCACAGTCCGGTATGCCTGTGATCCAATGTGAGATACTTTCTGGTTATCTGTGTTCCTAGTTCACATCTCATTACAAACAAGTCATGGTGTTACCATGCCTACTGATGTTGGTGCAGAGTTTTGTCAGTGCTAACGTCTTTTATCTTGTCTATTTCCTCCACAGTGAGAGGGATTGGGCACAGCAGCACTCTTTCTTTTCCATGCTCATGACAGTGATGGGCAGAGGTGTGTGTGTTACAGTTCTGCTGCTGTGAGTTGCATGCGTCATCCGATGCAGTCCAGGATAGTCATTGTGTTTGGATTGTCCATGACAGTGAGTGATGTGTTGTGTGAATGATGCGTACAACGCAGACCGATGTGGTATTGACATGCAGCTCACAAATGCACATTTTGTGTATGACACCATGCTACAGTGTCAGCTATATGTGTGTGCCCATTCTAGTCACTGTCAGGTGTCCACTGTCAATGATGTATATGTGACATTGTGTGTGTTTGGTGCTATGTACTATGTCTGCATCTCCCCAATTGTCATCTATGAAACACACCTTCACAGGCAGGTCAGGGGACACCCCAGGGACACTGAATCTCCAGACAGTGGGAGGATACCTACAGTTCCAATGGCTGTGAGTGTAAATGTGTTTGAGTTGGCCAGTGCGTAGGTGTGACTTGCAGCCAATTCATACATCAGGACCATGTGTCAGACATCTTGCCAAGGCATTTACTTTTGGAGTGACTGGTCCCAGGGTGCAATTTGTTCGAGCAGAGAAGGTGTGTTTTGATGCGGCATTGATGGCATTTGGAGTCATTGCAGGACCTCCTTCACCCACAGTGGCCAGGTAATCCCCCATGTGTCATGCTTCCATTGAAGGGAGTCACAATTTACGTTCAGGCTGTCAGTCAGTAGTTTCCTGTTGTTTGTTTGAGCACAAGTCCCAGCATGGCCTTGTGCGCCCCACAGCAGAGGCCATTGTCTGTGTTCTTGGTAGAGACTTTTCACTCACTCTCTTGTGGAGCATAATTCTAGGTGTGTATTTTGGTGTTGGTGGGAGGGGTGTGTGTGTGCAAGTACCTGCTGGTAGATGTGGTCAGAGCAGGCAGTACTCCTCACCCAGTCTGTAGGAGAGTAGGATCTGCTTCACATGGGTACCCCCACTTTTTGCTGATGCTTCACTGTTTTTCGACTTTAGTCTGGCTGGGGCCCTGCTAATCAGAACCCCAGCCTAGCTGCTTCCTCTCTAAAATGGTTTCCCTGTGCCTTAGGCACATCTCTGATTGGAATCTGGAGTGCCCTTATAAGTCCCTAGTATATGGTATACTATGCACCCAGGGCATAGGTACCTCAGAGGCCTGCCAGGGGCTGAAGCATGTATTATGCCACCCCTGGAAGGCCAGCCAAAATGACACCACAGGCCTTCTACTGCAGCCTGAGTAAGGTGGTGCATGCACCCCTTACAGTGGTATAGGCTACCTATATCACTACCATTGCACACACCTATAAACCTATAAGTCACTCCTATGGCAGGCCTTGACAATCCTGAAGGCAGAGTGCTTGGTTTTTATGTGAGAGGGTGCCCCTGCATGAGCAGAGCCCCTCTGCAGCATTCGGAGTACCTCCTCTGATGCTGTTTGCAGTGCAGCCTGACCATATACTCTTAAGTGCATTATATCCTCGCGGTAGAATGCTAACTTTGGACTGGCTGCACCAAAACATGTCGAGTTTGGTGTCATACATCTTGGAATACTACCCCCGCCAGTTCTGGCGGCGGGGGTAGCATTCCACCCTTCTAGAGGGAGAGACATGTACCCACCGGCCTACCCGGTAACTTCTTTCCAGAGCCCTGGCATCACAAAATGGATGCCGCTGCCACAGACACAAGTCTGGCCTCCTGCTGCTGATGAAACTCCGGCAGGGGAGGCCTGGACAATAGGTTTCCTGTCCCAGGGAGGTGTAACCACCTCCCCAGACAGGATAGTGTGTATTGGGGCTGGGTGGGAGCACTCTCTGGTGCTTTGAAGTCCTGCACTGGGGGCACATTTGGTGTCCCTGTGCATACCCCAGTTCAAACCGGCTCAGGGGCTTCCAGCCCCTGCTCTGGCGCGAAACTGGACAAAGGGAAAGGGGTGTAACCACCCCTCTGCCCTGACCCTCCCACAGGTGGGTCCCCAGAGTATGTCCAACCCCCTAACTTGGTATAAGTATGGGACCCCAGTCCTTAGGACTTTAGATTTACCTGGACGAAACTCTGACACAGAATCCTGGACCTTTGATGCTCTACTTTAAGATTAGAGGACTGAAGAATCTCCCTTGGGGTCAAGGAGTGACTCCCCTGCTTGGCAGGCACCAACGAAGCAATTGTCTGGTCTGCATCGCTGAAGCTCCCGCCAGACGCTGAAGTCTTTGCATCACCAGAGGTGGATTTCCAGACTTCCCCGAGGCTGCCCTGAGTTCCCAGCAAAGCTGAGGCCCGTAGCTGTCGTGGGTAACGTGGAACCGTGACACCTGGACACCGATCGCATTTGCAAGTGCATCCTCTTCTGGGTCTCCCACGAAGTTGTGCTTTGGGCTCCGAGTATCTCCAGCCTCCAGCACCGACTGCACCGAAGATCACTGGCCTCCACTCCACGAGTGTCCCATGAGCCAGCTCTAAGTGCGTCCACTCGAGGCTCCTTTGCGGTCGCTAGTCTGTTGGCTAGTAGGCCCTCCCAAAGGCCAATCTTCTTCTGTTTGGGCTTCCCTAGTTGCTCCAGGCGTGCTCTAACTTACCCTCGCTGGGTGAGTCGCTCAGACCTTGCTGGTCTGCACCACCGTCCTTCTTCTATTTCCACGAGACTTGCCGTTGCCAAGGCTTGTTGGGTCCAATCCGGTCGCCGATACCCCTGCAATCGACAGACGTCGTGGGACAGCTCGAATCCAGCTCCTGGTCGTCATCGACGCCTCCTGGAACTCGTGGCTGAAGAGTCAAGACGACCGTCAACCTACCTGAAGCACTCAACATCGGTGGGCATCTGCTCATCGCCTTCCTGGTCACTGGCTAGTGACCCAGACTCTTTCCCCTCTGCTTTCAGGTTCTTCAGATCTTCGATCCACCTTTGGATCCACCCGAACACTTTCGACTTGGCCGCCAGCAGCACTTTGCAGCAGATCGCCATTGAAAACGACGACGAAACCCGACCCCGAAAGACACCTATGCACCCGGCTTCCCTGGGTGAGGTAACTCGAGTACTCCGGTGCTCCCGTGGGTTTAGACTCTAGAACAACCCAGTTCTAAAGGGGTTTGCTCCAAGTCCTCCTCTAAGTGTCCCTTTTCTTTAAAATTCCAACCGCGACTTTCCCCATAGAAGTCAACGGCGATTCGCGGCTGTGTTCCCACACTGCACGCGTCCCCCGTGGGTCCCCTGTGTCACTACCTTGGGTGGTTCCTTGTGGTCCAAGCACTTCTACAGGCTCTAGGCCTTGTGTCTAGCTCAGTCGTGGTTCTTATACCACTTTATTGGTATATGGTTTGGTACGCCCCTAGGGCTCAAACGTGTATTTGTGCTATTACTGTTGATAACTAACTTATAACTTATGTACTTCGAACTCTAGCCTCATAAAGAGACTAGAGGGGTGTGTTTAGCAATAAATACATATATTTTGAATATATACCTGGTGTGGTCCTCTTTCATTTGGTCACTCAAGAGATTATAGACTGGTAAAACAAGCTGCTTTAATCAATCAATCAATCAATCAATCACGGCATTTATAGAGCGCGCTACTCACCCGGGAGGGTCTCAAGGCGCTGGGGGAGGGGGTAACTTACTGCTCGAACAGCCAGGTCTTGAGCTGCTTCCTGAAGGAGAGATGGTCCTGGGTTCGCCGAAGGTGAGTGGGGAGGGAGTTCCAGGTCTTGGCTGCCAGGTAGGAGAAGGATCTTCCTCCGGCGGTGGCTCTGCGGATGCGTGGTACGGTGGCGAGGGCGTGGCTGGTTGATCGTAGCTGGCGGGTGGGCGTGTAGAAGGTCATGCGGTCGTTGAGGTACTTGGGGCCCAGGTCGTGGAGGGCCTTGTGTGCGTGGGTGAGGAGTCTGAACGTGATTCTCTTGCTGACGGGGAGCCAGTGCAGGTCTTTCAGGTGTCCGGTGATGTGGCTGTGTCGGGGGATGTCCAGGATGAGTCGTGCGGAGGCGTTCTGGATGCGCTGGAGTCTTTTTTGAAGTTTGGCTGTGGTTCCGGCGTAGAGGGTGTTCCCATAGTCCAGTCGGCTGGTGACGAGTGCCTGGGTGACGGTCTTCCTGGTTTCAGTGGGGATCCATCTGAAGATCTTGCGGAGCATGCGCAGGGTGTTGAAGCACGAAGATGAGACGGCGTTGACTTGTCTGGTCATCGACAGGGAGGAGTCCAGGATGAAGCCCAGGTTGCGTGCGTGGTCCGTTGGCTTGGGCGCGGTGCCCAGGGCCGGGGGCCACCAAGAGTCGTCCCAGGCGGAGGGTGATGAACCCAGGATGAGGACTTCCGTCTTGTCTGAGTTCAGTTTAAGGCGGCTGTTCCTCATCCAGTCGGCGACGTCTCTCATCCCGTCGTGTAGGTTGGCTCTGGCGGTGGTGGGGTCGTTGGTGAGGGAGAGGATCAGCTGGGTGTCGTCGGCGTAGGAGATGATGTTGAGGTTGTGTTGGCGTGCGATGGCTGCGAGGGGGCTCATGTAGACGTTGAAGAGGGTTGGACTGAGTGAGGATCCTTGTGGAACGCCGCAGATGACTTCGGTGGCCTCGGATCTGAACGGGGGAGGCGGACTCTCTGGGTTCTTCCGGCGAGGAACGAGATGATCCATTCCAGTGCTTTCTCTCGGATTCCGATGTTGCTGAGGCGCTTCACTAGGGTGCGGTGGCAGACGGTGTCGAACGCCGCGGAGAGGTCCAAGAGGATGAGGGCTGCTGTTTCCCCATTGTCGGTTAGGGTTCTGATGTCGTCGGTGGCTGCGATAAGGGCGGTCTCGGTGCTGTGGTTGGCCCGAAACCCGGACTGCGAGGGGTCGAGGGATCCATTCGTCTCGAGGAAGGCGGCAAGCTGTCTGTTGACGGTCTTCTCGATGACTTTGGCCGGAAACGGAAGGAGCGAGATGGGACGGTAGTTCTTGAGGTCGGTGGGGTCCGCCGTTGGTTTCTTCAGGAGGGCGGTAAGCTCGGCGTGCTTCCAGCTCTCCGGGAAGGTGGCGGTGTGGAAGGAGGAGTTGATGATGTCCCGGAGATGGGGTGCGATGGTGGCGTCGGCTTTGTTGAAGACGTGGTGTGGGCAGGGGTCGGTTGGTGATCCGGAGTGGATGGAGTTCATCGTGCGGGTGGTGTCTTCGGTGCTGATCGGGGTCCAGTTGCAGAGGGTGGTGGTGGCGGGCGTTGGTTCGGCAGTAGGGTGCGTGGTCTGTGCGTCGAAGCTGTTATGTATGTCGGTGATCTTGCGGTGGAAGAACGCGGCGAGTGAGTTGCAGAGGTCTTGCGAGGGGGTGATGTCGTTGTTTCCGGCGCTGGGGTTGGAGAACTCTTTGACGATGCTGAAAAGTTCCTTGCTGTCGTGGGCGTTGTTGTCCAGTCGTTCTTTGAGTGCCGACTTCTTGGTGGCACGGATCAGCTGGTGGTGTTTGCGGGTGGCGTGCTTGAGGGCGGTCCTGTTGTCTGTGGTCTGGTCGAGTCGCCAGGCTTTCTCAAGAGTGCGGCAGTTCTTCTTGGATTCCTTGAGTTCGTTGGTGAACCAAGGGGTTTTCTTGCTTCCGGGTCTGCTGGGAGGGTTTTTTAGTGGTGCGAGGTCGTCGGCGCAGGCGGTCAGCCACTTGGCGAGGTTGCTGGCTGCTTCGTTTGGGTCCGTTGTGTTGGTGGGTGTGTTCTGGCTGAGGGAGGCGGTGAGCTGCTCGGCGGTGATCTTGCTCCAGCTCCGGCGGGGAACCTGTTGCGGGTGGTGGTGGGTCGCAGTCTTTCTGAAGCTGAAGTGGACGCAGCTGTGGTCGGTCCAGTGGAGTCCGGTGGCGTGGCTGAAGGAGATGTGCTTGCTGGAAGAGAAGACTGGGTCAAGCGTGTGGCCGGCGTAGTGGGTGGGCGTGTTCACCAGTTGCTTGAGTCCGAGGTTGGCGAGGTTGTCCAGCAGGGCGGTGGTGTTTCTGTCGTTGTTGTTCTCCAGGTGGAAGTTGAGGTCCCCTAGGAGGATGTAGTCGGCGGAGGGCATGGCGTGCGGGCTGATGAAGTCTGCGATGTCTTCGCTGAATAGTGTGCGTGGTCCCGGGGGTCTGTAGATGAGGGTGCCTCGGAGGGTGGTCTTGGGGTCAGTGTGTATCTGGAAGTGTAGGTGTTCGGCGGCGGTGAAGGTCTCGTCGGAGTTAGTCGAGATGCGGATGGTGTTCTTGTGTACGATGGCGATGCCTCCTCCCGTCTGGTTGACGCGGTCCTTCCGGGTGATCTTGTATCCGTCCGGGGATGGCTATGGCGATGTCGGGCGCTGAGGAGGCGTTCATCCAGGTTTCGGTGAGGAAGGCGACGTCCGGTGCTGTTGCGTCGAGCAGGTCCCAGAGTTCCACGGCGTGCCTGTGGACGGAGCGGGTGTTCAACAGGATGCATTTCAGGTGGTTGCTGCTGGTGCTCGACTTGGCGGGGGTGGTGCAGGTCCGGGGGCAGGTGAATCGGCAGGCTTGGCAGGTGAAGGGTCCGTGGGTGCGTCTCGGGGAGGCTCGGTAGCAGGCAGGGTTCCGGCCGGCATTGAGTGCGGTGAGGGTGGCGGCGTCGTAGGTCCGTCGAGTAGTGTTGCATCGGTGGGATCCAGGGGTCCTGGCGCTGGGCGCGTGCCAGGCGCGGACGGGCGCAGACGGCCTTACCTTTGGCGCACCTTCGGCGCTCCGTCGGTGCTCCCGCTGCGCGCGGCCGCTGCGCGGTCGCTCAGGGGGCGTCATAAGTAAGGAGCCGGGAGGGAGGAGCAGCTGGGTGGCGGGAGCGGGGCGGCGAATGGAATCACGGGGGGGCGGGGCCGCAGTGGCGGGAAAGTCCCAGGAGCAGCGGGAAAGTCCCAGGAGCAGCGGGAAAGTCCCAGGAGCAGCGGGCAGCGGGAAAGTCCCAGGAGCAGCGGGCAGCGAGCGAAGGAATCTGCAGGCAGGAGGCGACAAGGCAGGCAGGAGCGGCAGCAGTGAGTGGGGCGACCAAGCCCTGTGGAGGGCAGAGCGGTCACTTCAAGACTTAACCTGAAGGCTGCTCTCCATAGCTACCACTAGGATAGCTTTCAATAAAGGTTGTCTTTAACCTATCTCCAATAAGGGGTTGTTTGGACTGGTGCAAGGTGCCCACTATAATTAGTGGACAGCATATACCAGGCCAACTTCTCACATTGGTGTGCAGCGTGTGGAATTCCAGCTTGCTATTGTTTTACCAGATAATCTCAATTGAATTGATCAACTGAAAACCACTAAGGGTACCTTAGGTACATATAAATCAAGCTTAGTATACAGTAAGTTCTACTGAACTTAGAGTTGTGTGTTAAGGGATAGCACACCCTTTCTACAACTCAAGAGAGTTTAGTAGGCCACACTAGAGTAGGTAGTGCATACACCACACCTCACTAGTAATGTCTTCAAAGCCAGGACCCAGTGAGTCCTTGCCAGAAGCCAGTGGGCTTCTTCCCTCTAAGTATGATAAACTCCCATTCTTGGAATTGAGAGCATTATGCAATACTAGGAAGCTGAAGACAGGCAAAAGTGCCAGCACCCAACACCTCAGGGAGGTGCTACTAGCTGATGATCTCAGCAGGCCCCTAGGGTTTGATGGGGTAGGCAGAGAGGGTGGGGCAGAAGATGAGGAAGGGGTCAGGGGTGAAGAAACCCAGGCCCCCCCCTCTGAAACTGGCCAGGAAGGTAACAATGACCTTGCCCTGGAAAACCCAGCTATTCCTGTGGATGAAGAGGAGGATCAGGATGACCTCACCTTTGTCCCCCCAGGAAGAGTTGAGAGTGTGCCAAGAAGGGCTAGATCTCCTTCTCAGGAGTCTAACCACTCTGACACCTCAATAGGGACCTCTGTCTCTTCTCAAAGGAGAGAGTCCTCTCATGAGAGGAGAAAGAGACTGATTCAGTATGAGCAAGACTCAGCTTGAGCTCAGAAAACAGCAGTTGGCTATAGACAGGAGTCCCTAGATCTCTACAAAGAGAGACAAAAGATGGGACTAGAGTCCCATGGTGGCAGCAATTTCCCCAGAGATAGGGAAAGGTCTTATGACCATAGAAACCTGAGCAAGATTGTCCCTCCCTACCAGAGTGGGGATGACATCCACAAATGGATAACTGCCCTGGAGAGGGCCTGTAAAGTACAGAGGGTCCCTCAGGAGCAGTGGGCAGCAATCTTGTGGCTCTCCTTTGCAGACAAAGGTAGAGATAAGCTCCTCACTGTTAGAGAGGAGGATGCTGATAATTACACAGTCTTGAAGAGTGCTCTGATTGATGGGTTTGGCCTAACCACTGAACAATACAGGTTAAAGTTCAGAGATACCCAAAAAAAGCACAGACTCAAGACTGGGTGGACTTTATTGATTGTTCTGCCAAGGCTCTGGAAGGTTGGTTATTGGGCAGTAAGGTATGTGACTTCACAGGATTGTACAATCTTATCATGAGGGAGCAGATTCTTAATAATTGTCAAAATCAGCTGTTGCATCAGCACCTGGTGGACTCTGATCTGACCTCTCCCCAAGAATTGGGAAAGAAGGCAGACAAATGGGTCAGAACCAGGTTGAGGCAGAAGGTACAGAACCAAGGTGGTGACCCTAAGAAGCAAGATTCTAAAAACTCTGATAAGGGTGGGGAGAAGGGTAAAGATCAGAAGTCTTCACAAGGCCCCCAAAAAACTTCTTCAGGTGGGGAGTCACAGTCTAACAAAGGAAAAGGCCAAAAGAAACCATGGTGCAAGGTCTGTAAGCAAAAGACCCACTGGACCAGTGATTGCACCAAGTCCAAAGACTCTACTCCAGCCCCCACCAATGCCCCTAAGGCACCTGCTCCCCCTAGTGCAGTTACAGTTGGTGGTGGGACTACACAAGCCAAGGGTTTAGTAGGGTTGACCCTGGGTAAGGAGATGAGCTCTGACCTAGTCAGAGAACTCACTCAGGCTGTCCTAGTCTGTGATGGAGGCATGGATGTGACCTCCTCTGTGAGTCCCAGTAATCTGGGCAAGTACAGGAAACAGCCCTTAATCAATGGAAAAGAGGCTTTGGCATTTAGGGACACAGGGGCAAGTGTCACCATGGTGACACAAGACCTTGTGGATCCTGGGCAGATTATACTAGGTGAAATGTACCAAGTGACCAATGCTAGCAATGTCAGAACAGACCATACTCTGGCAGTTGTTAACTTCTCCTGGGGAGGGGTGACTGGCCTTAAGAAGGTTGTGGTAAGTGCAGACCTACCAGTTGAATGCTTGCTTGGAAATGATCTAGAAACTTCAGCTTGGCCAGAAGTGGAGCTCAGGACCCATGCAGAAATGCTGGGCATCCCTGCAGATGTGTTTGCTGTGACCAGGTCACAAGCCAAAATGCCTAACACTGAACAGGCCTTGGATTCTGGAATAATGGAACAAGTGCCCTCCAAGAAGAAGAGTAGTAGGGTAAAGGCAGTGCCTTCCCCCTTGGCTCAGAAGGAAGATCAGTCCCTTGAGGGGGATGATCTCAGTCCTGAGGAAGGAACTGTCCCAGAGGAGCTTGAACCTGACCAGGTTGAGTTCTTGGGGACAGGGGCCCTTCCAGGGCAGATCTGAGCCAGGAGCAGCAGAGCTGCCCCTCTCTTGAACCCCTCAGACAGCAAGCTGCTGCTGAGGCTGCTGGGAAAGCTAGTGGTCCCCATACTGTGTATTGGGATGATGGACTCTTGTACTCAGAGTGTAGAGACCCCAAGCCTGGTGCCACCAGGAGGTTGGTTATACCTCTGAAGTTCAGGGGCTTCCTATTGACCCTAGCCCATGACATTCCCTTAGCAGGTCACCTGGGCCAGAACAAGACTTGGGACAGAATTGTCCCTCACTTTCACTGGCCCCACATGTCTGAAGACACCAAGGAGTTTTGTCGCTCCTGTGTAACCTGCCAGGCCAGTGGCAAGGCAGGTGGCACTACAAAGGCCCCCCTGATACCACTACCTGTGGTGGGGGTTCCCTTTGAAAGGGTGGGATTGACATTGTTGGTCCCATGGATCCCCAAACAGCATCTGGGCACAGGTTTATCCTGGTGGTAGTGGATCATGCCACCAGGTACCCAGAGGCTATTCCCCTTAGGACCACTACAGCACCTGTGGTGGCAAGGGCCCTCCTGGGAATTTTCTCAAGAGTGGGCTTCCCTAAGGAGGTTGTATCAGACAGGGGTGCTAACTTTATGTCTGGAGACTTGAAAGCAATGTGGAAGGAGTGTGGAGTGACTTACAAGTTCACCACACCCTATCACCCACAATGCAATGGTTTAGTTGAGAGATTCAACAAAACCTTGAAGGGCATGATTAAAGGGCTCCCAGAAAAGCTTAGGCGAAGATGGGACATACTCTTGCCCTGCCTTTTATTTGCATACAGGGAGGTGCCTCAAAAGGGGTTGGCTACAGCCCTTTTGAACTTTTGTTTGGTCACCCTGTCAGGGGCCCATTGTGCTTGGTGAAGGAAGGATGGGAGTTACCTCTCAAGCCCCCAAAGCAAGACATAGTGGACTATGTACTTGGTCTCCGCTCCAGGATGGCTGAGTACATGAAAAAGGCAACTAAAAACCTTGAGGCTAGCCATGAACTGCAAAAAGCCTGGCATGACCAAAAGGCTGTACTGACTGTTTACCAGCCAGGACAGAAGGTGTGGGTGCTGGAGCCAGTGGCCCCAGCAGCTCTCCAAGACAAATGGAGTGGACCCCATACCATTGTTGAACAGAAGGGTGAGGTTACCTACTTAGTAGACCTAGGAACACCCAGGAGTCCCCAAAGGGTTCTCCATGTCAACAGATTAAAACCATATGTGGACAGGGCAGACATGGGCTTGCTCATGGCTCCTGATGAGGGACAGGAGGAAGAGAGTGACACACTCCCTGACCTGCTCTCACAGAACCCTGATGATGGGTCAGTGGATGGTGTATCCTTGGCAGGCAGCCTCACTGCCCAGCAGCAAACTGATTGCAGACAGGTGCTCAATCAGTTCAGGCACATATTCTCACTGACACCCAGTCAGACCACCTGGTGCACTCATGAAGTGGACACTGGGGACAGTCTGCCTATTAAAAATAAGATTTATAGGCAACCTGACCATGTCAGGGACTGTATCAGGACAGAAGTCCAGAAGATGTTGGATTTGGGAGTTATTGAACCCTCAGATAGCCCTTGGGCTAGTCCAGTGGTCCTTGTGCCAATACCTCACACCAATGGTGGGAAAAGAGAGATGAGGTTTTGTGTGGACTACAGGGGTCTCAATGCAGTCACTAGGACTGATGCCCATCCAATACCTAGGGCAGATGAGCTGATAGACACTTTGGCCTCAGCCAAGTATCTAAGCACATTTGACCTGACAGCTGGCTACTGGCAGATCAGACTAGCTGATGATGCAAAGCCAAAGACAGCATTCTCAACCCCTAGTGGGCATTATCAATTTGTGGTGATGCTCTTTGGTCTGAAGAATGCACCTGCCACTTTTCAGAGGTTGGTGAATACAGTCCTTACAGGTCTGGAAGCTTATAGTGCAGCATATCTAGATGATATTGCTGTCTTTAGCTCCACCTGGGAGGATCACCTGGTCCACCTCAGAAATGTTTTGCAGGCCCTGCAGAAATCAGGCCTGACTATCAAGGCCACCAAGTGCCAGATAGGGCAGAGTCAGGTTGTGTACCTGGGCCACCTTGTGGGTGGGGGCCAGGTTCAACCCTTGCAGAGCAAGATCCAGACCATCATGGACTGGACTGCTCCAACTACCCAGACTCAGGTGAGAGCCTTTTAGGCCTGACTGGGTACTATAGGAGATTTGTCAAGGGGTATGGATCAATAGTGACACCCCTGAATGACTTAACTTCCAAGAAAATGCCCAAAAAGGTTCAGTGGACAGTTAGCTGTCAAAAGGCATTTGATGACCTAAAGCAGGCCATGTGCACTGCTCCCATTCTACAGAGTCCTGATTACTCCAAGAAGTTCATTGTCCAAACAGATGCATCTGAATTGGGGGTAGGGGCTGTACTGTCACAATTGAATGATGAAGGTCAGGATCAGCCAGTAGCTTTTATTAGCAGATGGCTGACCCCTAGAGAGAAACGTTGGTCAGCCATTGAGAGGGAGGCCTTTACTGTGGTCTGGGCTCTGAAGAAGTTGAGGCCATACTTGTTTGGTACTCACTTCCTTGTTCAAACAGACCATAAGCCCCTCTTATGGCTAAAACAAATGAAGGGTGAAAACCCCAAACTGCTTAGGTGGTCCATTTCTCTACAGGGGATGGACTTCACAGTGGAACATAGACCTGGGAGTAACCATGCCAATGCAGATGGACTCTCTAGGTACTTCCACTTAGAACATGAAGACTTAACTGGGCAAGGTTAGTTTAATGTCCCTACGTTTGGGGGGGGGTTGTGTAGGAGAGTAGGATCTGCTTCACATGGGTACCCCCACTTTTTGCTGATGCTTCACTGTTTTTCGACTTTAGTCTGGCTGGGGCCCTGCTAATCAGAACCCCAGCCTAGCTGCTTCCTCTCTAAAATGGTTTCCCTGTGCCTTAGGCACATCTCTGATTGGAATCTGGAGTGCCCTTATAAGTCCCTAGTATATGGTATACTATGCACCCAGGGCATAGGTACCTCAGAGGCCTGCCAGGGGCTGATGCATGTATTATGCCACCCCTGGAAGGCCAGCCAAAATGACACCACAGGTCTGCTACTGCAGCCTGAGTAAGGTGGTGCATGCACCCCTTACAGTGGTATAGGCTACCTATATCACTACCATTGCACACACATATAAACCTATAAGTCACTCCTATGGCAGGCCTTGACAATCCTGAAGGCAGAGTGCTTGGTTTCTATGTGAGAGGATGCCCCTGCATGAGCAGAGCCCCTCTGCAGCATTCGGAGTACCTCCTCTGATGCTGTTTGCAGTGCAGCCTGACCATATACTCTTAAGCGCATTATATCCTCGCGGTAGAATGCTAACTTTGGACTAGCTGCACCAAAACATGTCGAGTTTGGTGTCAAACATCTTGGAATACTACCCCCTGCCAGTTCTGGCGGCGGGGGTAGCATTCCACCCTTCTAGAGGGAGAGACATGTACCCACCGGCCTACCCGGTAACTATCTTTCCAGAGCCCTGGCATCACAAAATGGATGCCGCTGCCACAGACACGAGTCTGGCCTCCTGCTGCTGACCAAAACTCCAGCAGGGGAGGCCTGGACAATAGGTTTCCTGTCCCAGGGAGGTGTAACCACCTCCCCAGACAGGATAGTGTGTATTGGGGCTGGGCAGGAGCACTCTCTGGTGCTTTGAAGTCCTGCACTGGGGGCACATTTGGTGTCCCTGTGCATACCCCAGTTCAAACCGGCTCAGGGGCTTCCAGCCCCTGCTCTGGTGCGAAACTGGACAAAGGGAAAGGGGTGTAACCACCCTCTGCCCTGACCCTCCCATAGGTGGGTCCCCAGAGTATGTCCAACCCCCTAACTTGGTATAAGTATGGGACCCCAGTCCTTAGGACTTTAGATTTACGTGGATGAAACTCTGACACAGAATCCTGGACCTTCGACGCTCTACTTTAAGATTAGAGGACTGAAGAATCTCCCTTGGGGTCAAGGAGTGACTCCCCTGCTTGGCAGGCACCAACGAAGCAATTGTCCGGTCTGCATCGCTGAAGCTCCCGCCGGACGCTGAAGTCTTTGCATCACCAGAGGTGGATTTCCAGACTTCCCCGAGGCTGCCCTGAGTCCCCAGCAAAGCTGAGGCCCGTAGCTGTCGTGGGTAACGTAGAACCGTGACCCCTGGATAGCAATCGCATTTGCAAGTGTATCCTCTTCTGGGTGTCCCACAAAGTTGTGCTTTGGGCTCCGAGTAGCCCCAACCTCCAGCACCGACTGCACCGAAGATCACTGGCCTCCACTCCACGAGTGTCCCGTGAGCCAGCTCTAAGTGCGTCCACTCGAGGCTCCTTTGCGGTCGCTAGTCTGTTGGCTAGTAGGCCCTCCCGAAGGCCAATCTTCTTCTGCTTGGACTTCCCTGGTTGCTCCAGGCGTGCCCTGACTTACCCTTGCTGGGTGAGTCCCTCAGACCTTGCTTGTCTGCACCACCGTCCTTCTTCTATTTCCACAAGACTTGCCGTTGCCAAGGTTTGTTGGGTCCAATCCGGTCGCCGACACCCCTGCAATCGACAGACATTGTGGGACAGCTCGAATCCAGCTCCTGGTTGTCGTCGACGCCTCCTGGACCTCGTGGCTGAAGAGTCAAGACAACCGTCAACCTACCTGAAGCACTCGACATCGGTGGGCATCTGCTCATCGCCTTCCTGGTCACTGGCTAGTGACCCAGACTCTGTCCCCTCTGCTTTCAGGTTCTTCAGATCTTCGATCCACCTTTGGATCCACCCGAACATTTTCGACTTGGCCGCCAGCAGCACTTTGCAGCAGATCGCCATTGAAAACGACGACGAAACCCGACCCCGAAAGACACCTATGCACCCGGCTTCCCTGGGTGAGGTAACTCGAGTACTCCGGTGCTCCCGTGGGTATAGACTCTAGAACAACCCAGTTCTAAAGGGGTTTGCTCCAAGTCCTCCTCTAAGTGTCCCTTTTCTTTAAAATTCCAACCGCGACTTTCCCCATAGAAGTCAACGGCGATTCGCGGCTGTGTTCTCACACTGCACGCGTCCCCCGTGGGTCCCCTGTGTCACTACCTTGGGTGGTTCCTTGTGGTCCAAGCACTTCTACAGGCTCTAGGCCTTGTGTCTAGCTCAGTCGTGGTTCTTATACCACTTTATTGGTATATGGTTTGGTACGCCCCTAGGGCTCAAACGTGTATTTGTGCTATTACTGTTGATAACTAACTTATAACTTATTACTTCGAACTCTAGCCTCATAAAGAGACTAGAGGGGTGTGTTTAGTAATAAATACATATATTTTGAATATATACCTGGTGTGGTCCTCTTTCATTTGGTCACTCAAGAGATTATAGACTGGTAAAACAAGCTGCTTTACATTCCTTCAAGACTTAGCCTGAAGGCTGCTCTCCATAGCTACCACTAGGATAGCTTTCAATAAAGGTTGTCTTTAACCTATCTCCAATAAGGAGTTGTTTGGACTGGTGCAAGGTGCCCACTATAATTAGTGGACAGCATATACCAGGCCAACTTCTCACACTGGTTGACTCTGATCTGACCTCTCCCCAAGAATTGGGAAAGAAGGCAGACAAATGGGTTAGAACCAGGGTGAGGCAGAAGGTACAGAACCAAGGTGGTGACCCAAAGAAGCAAGATTCTAAGAACTCTGATAAGGGTGGGGAGAAGGGTAAAGACCAGAAGTCTTAACAAGGCCCCCAAAAATCTTCTTCAGGGGGGGATTCACAGTCTAACAAGGGAAAAGGCCAAAAGAAACCATGGTGCAAAGTCTGTAAGCAAAAGACACACTGGACCAGTGATTGCACCAAGTCCAAAGACTCTATTCCAGCCCCCACCAATGCCCCTAAGGCACCTGTTCCCCCTAGTGCAGTTACAATTGGTGGTGGGAGTACACAGGCCAAGGGTTTAGTAGGGTTGACCCTGGGTAAGGAGATGAGCTCTGACCTAGTCAGAGAACTCACTCAGGCTGTCCTAGTCTGTGATGGAGGCATGGATGTGACCTCCTCTGTGAGTCCCAGTAATCTGGGCAAGTACAGGCAACAGCCCTTAATCAATGGAAAAGAGGCTTTGGCATTTAGGGACACAGGGGCAAGTGTCACCATGGTGACACAAGACCTTGTGGATCCTGGGCAGATTATACTTGGTGAAATGTACCAAGTGACCAATGCTAGCAATGTCAGAACAGACCATACTCTGGCAGTTGTTAACTTCTCCTGGGGAGGGGTAACTGGCCTTAAGAAGGTTGTGGTGAGTGCAAACCTACCAGTGGAATGCTTGCTTGGCAATGATCTGGAAACTTCAGCTTGGGCAGAAGTGGAGCTCAGGACCCATGCAGAAATGCTGGGGATCCCTGCAGATGTGTTTGCTGTGACCAGGTCACAGAGCAAAATGTCTAACACTGAACAGGCCTTGGATTCTGAAATAATGGACCAAGTGCCATCCAAGAGGAGGAGTAGTAGGGTAAAGGCAGTGCCTTCCCCCTTGGCTCAGAAGGAAGATCAGTCTCTTGAGGGGGATGATCTCAGTCCTGAGGAAGGAACTGTCCCAGAGGAGCTTGAACCTGACCAGGTTGAGTTCTTGGGGACAGGGGCCCTTCCAGGGCAGATCTGAGCCAGGAGCAGCAGAGCTGCCCCTCTCTTGAACCCCTCAGACAGCAAGCTGCTGCTGAGGCTGCTGGGAAAGCTAGTGGTCCCCATACTGTGTATTGGGATGATGGACTCTTGTACTCAGAGTGTAGAGACCCCAAGCCTGGTGCCACCAGGAGGTTGGTTATACCTCTGAAGTTCAGGGGCTTCCTATTGACCCTAGCCCATGACATTCCCTTAGCAGGTCACCTGGGCCAGAACAAGACTTGGGACAGAATTGTCCCTCACTTTCACTGGCCCCACATGTCTGAATACACCAAGGAGTTTTGTCGCTCCTGTGTAACTTGCCAGGCCAGTGGCAAGGCAGGTGGCACTACAAAGGCCCCCCTGATACCACTACCTGTGGTGGGGGTTCCCTTTGAAAGGGTGGGGATTGACATTGTTGGTCCCATGGATCCCCAAACAGCATCTGGGCACAGGTTTATCCTGGTGGTAGTGGATCATGCCACCAGGAACCCAGAGGCTATTCCCCTTAGGACCACTACAGCACCTGTGGTGGCAAGGGCCCTCCTGGGAATTTTCTCAAGAGTGGGCTTCCCTAAGGAGGTTGTGTCAGACAGGGGTGCAAACCTTATGTCTGGATACTTGAAAGCAATGTGGAAGGAGTGTGGAGTGACTTACAAGTTCACCACACCCTATCACCCACAATGCAATGGTTTAGTTGAGAGATTCAACAAAACCTTGAAGGGCATGATTAAAGGGCTCCCAGAAAAGCTTAGGCGAAGATGGGACATACTCCTGCCCTGCCTTTTATTTGCATACAGGGAGGTGCCTCAAAAGGGGGTTGGCTACAGCCCTTTTGAACTTTTGTTTGGTCACCCTGTCAGGGGCCCATTGTGCTTGGTGAAGGAAGGATGGGAGTTACCTCTCAAGCCCCCAAAGCAAGACATAGTGGACTATGTACTTGGTCTCTGCTCCAGGATGGCTGAATACATGAAAAAGGCAACTAAAAACCTTGAGGCTAGCCAGGAACTGCAAAAAGCCTGGCATGACCAAAAGGCTGTACTGACTGTTTACCAGCCAGGACAGAAGGTGTGGGTGTTGGAGCCAGTGGCCCCAGAAGCTCTCCAAGACAAATGGAGTGGACCCCATACCATTGTTGAACAGAAGGGTGAGGTTACCTATTTAGTAGACCTAGGAACACCCAGGAGTCCCCACAGGGTTCTCCATGTCAACAGACTGAAACCATATGTGGACAGGGCAGACATGGGCTTGCTCATGGCTACTGATGAGGGACAGGAGGAAGAGAGTGACCCACTCCCTGACCTGCTCTCACAGAACCCTGATGATGGGTCAGTGGATGGTGTAGCCTTGGCAGGCAGCCTCACTGCTCAGCAGCAAACTGATTGTAGACAAGTGCTCAATCAGTACAGACATATGTTCTCTCTGACTCCAAGTCAGGCCACCTGGTGCACTCATGAAGTGGACACTGGGGACAGTCTGCCTATTAAAAATAAGATTTATAGGCAACCTGACCATGTCAGGGACTGTATCAGGACAGAAGTCCAGAAAATGTTGGATTTGGGAGTTATTGAACCCTCAGATAGCCCTTGGGCTAGTCCAGTGGTCCTTGTGCCAAAACCTCACACCAGTGGTGGGAAAAGAGAGATGAGGTTTTGTGTGGACTACAGGGGTCTCAATGCAGTCACTAGGACTGATGCCCATCCAATACCCTGGGCAGATGAGCTAATAGACACTTTGGCCTCAGCCAAGTATCTAAGCACATTTGACCTAAGAGCTGGCTACTGGCAGATCAGACTAGCTGATGATGCAAAGCCAAAGACAGCATTCTCAACCCCTAGTGGGCATTATCAATTTGTGGTAATGCCCTTTGGTCTGAAGAATGCACCTGCCACTTTTCAGAGGTTGGTGAATACAGTCCTTACAGGTCTGGAAGCCTATAGTGCAGCCTATCTAGATGATATTGCTGTCTTTAACTCCACCTGGTCCACCTCAGAAATGTTTTGCAGGCCCTGCAGAAAGCAGGCCTAACTATCAAGGCCACAAAGTGCCAGATAGGGCAGTCAGGTTGTGTACCTGGGCCACCTTGTGGGTGGAGGCCAGGTTCAACCATTGCAGAGCAAGATCCAGACCATCATGGACTGGACTGCTCCAACTACCCAGACTCAGGTGAGAGCCTTTTTAGGCCTGACTGGGTACTATAGGAGATTTGTCAAGGGGTATGGATCAATAGTGAGACCCCTGAATGACTTCACTTCCAAGAAAATGCCCAAAAAGGTTCAGTGGACAGTTAGCTGTCAAAAGGCATTTGATGACCTGAAGCAGGCCATGTGCACTGCTCCCATTCTGCAGAGTCCTGATTACTCCAAGAAGTTCATTGTCCAAACAGATGCATCTGAATTGGGGGTAGGGGCTGTACTGTCACAATTGAATGATGAAGGTCAGGATCAGCCAGTAGCTTTTATTAGCAGAAGGCTGACCCCTAGAGAGAAACGTTGGTCAGCCATAGAGAGGGAGGCCTTTGCTGTGGTTTGGGCTCTGAAGAAGTTGAGGCAATACTTGTTTGGTACTCACTTCCTTGTTCAAACAGACCACAAGCCCCTCCTATGGCTAATACAAATGAAGGGTGAAAACCCCAAACTGCGTAGGTGGTCCATTTCCCTACAGGGGATGGACTTTACAGTGGAACATAGACCTGGGAGTAACCATGCCAATGCAGATGCACTCTCTAGGTACTTCCACTTAGAACATGAAGACTCGACTGGTCAAGGTTAGTTTAATGTCCCTACGTTTGGGGGGGGTTGTGTAGGAGAGTAGGATCTGCTTCAAATGGGTACCCCCACTTTTTGCTGATGCTTCACTGTTTTTCGACTTTAGTCTGGCTGGGGCCCTGCTAATCAGAACCCCAGCCTAGCTGCTTCCTCTCTAAAATGGTTTCCATGTGCCTTAGGCACATCTCTGATTGGAATCTGGAGTGCCCTTATAAGTCCCTAGTATATGGTATACTATGTACCCAGGGCATAGGTACCTCAGAGGCCTACCAGGGGCTGCAGCATGTATTGTGCCACCCCTGGAAGGCCATCCAAAATGACACCACAGGTCTGCTACTGCAGCCTGGGTAAGGTGGTGCATGCACCCCTTACTGTGATATAGGTTACCTATATCACTGCATATGCACACATATAAACCTATAAGTCACTCCTATGGCAGGTCTTATCAATCCTGAAGGCAAAGTGCTTGGTTCTTATGTGAGAGGGTGCCCCTGCATGAGCAGAGCCCCTCTGCAGCGGTCGGAGACCCTTCTCTGATGTTGTTTGTAGTGCAGCCTGACCATATACGCTTAAGTGCATTATATCCTCGCGGTAGAATGCTAACTGTGGACTGGCTGCACCAAAACATGTCGTGTTTGGTGTCAAACATCTTGGAATACTACCCCCCCACCAGTTCTGGCGGCGGGTGTAGCATTCCACCCTTCTAGAGGGAGAGACATGTACCCACCGGCATAACCGGTACCTTCTTTCCAGAGCCCTGGCATCACAAAATGGATGCCGCTGCCACAGACACGGGTCTGGCCTCCTGCTGCTGACTGAAACTCCGGCAGGGGAGGCCTGGACAATAGGTTTTCTGTCCCAGGGAGGTGTAACCACCTCCCCAGACAGGATGATGTGTATAGGGGCTGGGCGGGAGCACTCTCTGGTGCTTTGAAGTCCTGCACTGGGGGCACATTTGGTGTCCCTGTGCATACCCCAGTTCAAACCGGCTCTGGGGCTTCCAGCCCCTGCTCTGGCGTGAAACTGGACAAAGGGAAAGGGGTGTAACCACCCCTCTGCCCTGACCCTCCCATAGGTGGGTCCCCAGAGTATGTCCAACCCCCTAACTTGGTATAAGTATGGGACCCCAGTCCTTAGGACTTTAGATTTACCTGTACGAAACTCTGATACAGAATCCTGGACCTTCGAAGCTCTACTTCAACATTAGAGGACTGAAGAATCTCCCTTGGGGTCAAGGAGTGACTCCCCTGCTTGGCAGGCACCTAAGAAGCAATTGTCCGGTCTGCATCGCTGAAGCTCCCACCGGACGCCGAAGTCTTTGCAACACCAGACATGGATTTCCAGACTTTCCCGAGGCTGCCCTGAGTTTCCAGCAAAGCTGAGGCCCGTAGCTGTCGTGGGTAACATGGAACCGTGACCCCTGGACTCCAAGCACATTTGCAAGTGCATCCTCTTCCTGGTCTCACACGAAGTTGTGCTTTGGGCTCCGAGTAGCCCCCGCCTCCAGCACCAACTGCACCGAAGATCACTGGCCTCCACTCCACGAGTGTCCTGTGAGCCAGCTCCAAGTGCGTCCACTCGAGGCTCCTTCGCAGTCGCTAGTCCGTTGGCTAGTGGGCCCTCCCGAAGGCAACTCTTATTCTAATTGGGCTTTCCTGGTTGCTCCAGGCGTGCCCTGACTTATCCTCGCTGGGTGAGTCCCCCAGACCTTGCTGGTCTTCACCACCATCCTTCTTCTATTTCCACGAGACTTGCCGTTGCCAAGGCTTGTTGGGTCCAATCCGGTCGCCGACACCCCTGCAATCGACAAACGTTGTAGGACAGCTCGAATCCAGCTCCTGGTTGTCATTGACACCTCCTGGACCTCGTGGCTGAAGAGTCAAGACGACCATCAACCTACCTGAAACTCCCGACATCGGTGGGCATCTGCTCATCGCCTTCCTGGTCACTGGCTAGTGACCCAGACTCTGTCCCCTCTGCTTTCAGGTTCTTCAGATCTTTGATCCACCTTTGGATCCACCCGAACACTTTCGACTTGGTCGCCAGCAGCACTTTGCAGCAGATCGCCATTGAAAACGACGACGAAACCCGACCCCGAAAGAGACCTATGCACCCGGCTTCCCTGGGTGAGGTAACTCGAGTACTCCGGTGCTCCCGTGGGTATAGACTCTAGAACGACCTAGTTCTAAAGGGGTTGGCTCCAAGTCCTCCTCTAAGTGTCCCTTTTCTTTAAAATTCCAACCGCGACTTTCCCCATAGAAGTCAACGGCGATTCGCGGCTGTGTTCTCACACTGCACGCGTCCCCCGTGGGTCCCCTGTGTCACTACCTTGGGTGGTTCCTTGTGGTCCAAGCACTTCTACAGGCTCTAGGCCTTGTGTCTAGCTCAGTCGTGGTTCTTATACCACTTTATTGGTATATGGTTTGGTACGCCCCTAGGGCTCAAACGTGTATTTGTGCTATTACTGTTGATAACTAACTTATAACTTATGTACTTCGAACTCTAGCCTCATAAAGAGACTAGAGGGGTGTGTTTAGCAATAAATACATATATTTTGAATATATACCTGGTGTGGTCCTCTTTCATTTGGTCACTCAAGAGATTATAGACTGGTAAAACAAGCTGCTTTACATTCCTTCAAGACTTGCCTGAAGGCTGCTCTCCATAGCTACCACTAGGATAGCTTTCAATAAAGGTTGTCTTTAACCTATCTCCAATAAGGGGTTGTTTGGACTGGTGCAAGGTGCCCACTATAAATAGTGGACAGCATATACCAGGCCAACTTCTCACCCAGTCCAGTTATCCCACCATGCAGCATGCTTCCATTGCAGGGAGTGTAAGTTACCTTTCAGGCTGTCAGGCATTGGTGTCCTGTTGTTTGTTTGAGCCCAAGTCCCAGCAGGGCCTTGTGCTCCCCACTGCAGGGCCTAGTGTCAGCCATCTTGGCAGTGCTTTTGCACTCCCTGTGAGGTGAGCATGGTTCAGTGGGAGCTTGCTGGGACATGTGGGTGGGGACTGTTGGCTGTGACTTCAACTCCTATCATGCTTTTGGCTACACCCACCTTCCCACAATACCTGACTTTACTTCCTGTGAAGCTTTTTCCCTATGTGGTGGTGTGCCTGTGCTGACAAGTTGGCAGGCAGTGTTGTCCTGGTGTTTGTTTGCACAAAAGTACCAACAAGACCATGTGCTTCACACTGCAGAACCCAGTGTGTTTAATCTTTGTGGGATATTTAAATGGATTCTGAGGGAATGCATTATACCAGGTGGGTTGTGTTGCGTTTGTGTTAAGGGGGGTGTGTGTGCAAGTACCTGCTAGTAGATGTGGTCAGAGCAGGCAGTACTCCTCACCCAGTCCAGTTATCCCACCATGCAGCATGCTTCCATTGCAGGGAATGTAAGTTACCTTTCAGGCTGTCAGGCATTGGTGTCCTGTTGTTTGTTTGAGCCCAAGTCCCAGCAGGGCCTTGTGCTCCCCACTGCAGGGCCTAGTGTCAGCCATCTTGGCAGTGCTTTTGCACTCCCTGTGAGGTGAGCATGGTTCAGTGTGAGCTTGCTGGGACAGGGGGGGGGGCTGTTGGCTGTGACTGCAACTCCCATCATGCTTTCTGCTACATGCACATTCCCAGCAGCCCAACCTTCCTTCATTTTGACTCAGCTTTCCTGTGAGGTGGTGTGACGTTGTTGGCGAAATGGATGACTGTGTTTGTTGTGGATTTATGCTAATGCCTTGCAGTATTTGTCGTTAGGTTTGTACATGTTATGTCGTAGTTCCATTTTACTGTGGGATGGCAGGTATTGTGTTTGGGTAACTGGCATACACATCACAGGATACTTGCCTTTATGTTGCTATGGCTTTGCTGGCAGGAATTGGTTTAACAGTCCCCTTGAGAGTGATATATGTGTATTGCCGCACAAAATTGAGTATATTGTTTGTGTACTCACCAGGCTCTGGTATTCCTGTTAATCCATGGATGCTCTCCGGTGGTAGGATGGCCCGCACCTTCTCCTCCCAGGTCCTGAAGTGCGTTGGTCTGGCAGGAGGGCCACCGCCAGTGTCTGTGCTCAAGGCGTGCTCCCTGTTGATGAGCTTCTTGACCCTCCTGCGCACATCATAGTACCTGTTCTGTATGTCGTCCTTTGTACGCTGACAAGGAGCTTGTGCGTTAACCTTGTCGACAATCCTCTCCCACATCTTGGTTTTCTGTGACATGGGGGTCTGTTGGACCAATGTGCCAAACAACTGTGGCTCTACCCTGAGTATTTCGTCTATCATGACTTCCAACTCACTATCTGTGAACTTTGGATTCTTCTTGGGGGGCATGGTGCTGGGTGGTTGTGGTGATTGATGTGTGTGTGAGAGTGTAAGTGAGTGTGGTGGGTGTGAGTTTGTCAGTGAATATGTGATTTGTTTTTTTAGTGGTGCAAATGGTGTAGTTGTTGTGTGTTGTGTGAGATGTGGTGTGTCTCTGCAGTGTGGTGGGGTTGTCTGGTGTCCTATGCCTGTAGTTTGCAAGGGATCATGGTAGGGATTTCTGGCCTTTATATAGTTGGAGTTGTGGGTGTGTCTTTGTTCCTTTTTTTTATTTTTTATTTATAAATTGTCTGTCATTGCTTTTTAACATTTTTTTTTGTCTTATTTCCTTTGCTTTTGTTGTGCATGATGGAGACGTTCGTTTGACCGGGTCGGACGCTGCCTGTGGCTCGCGCGGGGTGATCCGAGTCTGTCACACTGACAATCTGCTGTGTTTCGACGTTGGTGTACGCCTCGGACGCAAAGGGCTCTATTGTTTGCTAGTCACTATTTGCTGTACGTCTCGGTTTTCATGCTCGTGCTCCATGCGAGTCGGTCGCGTTTCACACGTATTGCATCGTACTACGCGGCTCGTGCATCGCATGTACGTTTCGCTCGCATCAATTCCTAATGCGTGTCAGTCGATACGATTCCCGGTCAATTTACGGGCGAATCAATGATTTCCGAACGGTTCGGTCGTGCGGCTTGTGGTCCGTGCGGGTGGGTTGTAATTCACACACAAGGCATCGTACTGCGCGGGTCGTACGGCGCAGGTTCGTGTCGGCCGGTCTCCATTCCAGGTCCGAGTCGGTCGGTACGGTTTACGACCGGAATCGGAATCGGCCCCTCACCCTTTGTTCCCACACCGCTCCCTATACTGCCTATCTTTGCTGACCCACATTTCATTAAAGTTTCAATGCCATTATCAGGGATTTTCTTGTTGAAAGCTGGTAATTCTCCTGATTCCCCTTTACTTATGTTTTATTCTGACCACATTCTTCCCCTTTCACTCCAGCTCATCCACTTGGTGCTATACTCCCTATCCATCTGTTATTTTAATGTAAATGTCCCAGTGCTCTGAAATTACCCCACTGCTCATATTTTCTAAGTATGAGAAATTGAAATAATAGTTGAGGGGGAGCGAGAACCCACCTCAATTAATAATCATAATCCTTGCCAGGGTGAATCACAAAAGACACTAAATAAAGCTGTGCTTAACCCTCTGGTAGCTTTGCACAGGAAGAGTTATGCATAAATTAGAGACAATGTGTAAAGTATTTATGCAGTACTCAAACAGTAATAAATTGAAAACACAACACAAACAACCCAAAACCAATTTTGAAAAATAGAGAATATTTTATTGAATAACATGACAACAAAACAACAGAAATCCATTAGTTAGAGCCGGAGATATGAATTTTTGTAGTTTGAGTTAAAAATAGCTCAAACAGTACAAATCGCCAACCGGGGTTATCTGCTCACGCTAGACCAGGTCTGAGCCATTAGAGTGGAAAGTTTACCTTCATTTTTCATGTGAAAAGTGGTTGTAAATGAGTTGTCGGCGGGGCAAGCTGCAAGCTGGATCCAATTAAAGGCTAGACAATGGTGGGTTGCTGAAAAGCGGGGTCCAGGTGCAGTTGTTGACAAAGGTAGGAAAGCTCCAAGTGGGCAAAGTCCAGAGTCCATCCCAGGAAGGCCTCGACATCAGTTTTGTTAAAGCCCTCTACGTTCAGACTTTGAAACTTTTCTGGAAGCTAGATCTGACTGGTGATTTGACATCAATGGCTTTGGCTCAACGGCAGTGCCGGATTCACGCCGTTCTTTGAAAGAAAAGTTGGCAAAACATTTCTAAGGTCAGCAGCAGGGTCGAAGGCAGGTCCAGTTAATACTGGTAAGCTGGGCAGTTGCAGGGTGCAGGCCTCTATAAGCTTGTTATGTCCCTCTAGCTCCAACAGGAACTCAGCCAACTGACCCTTGGAGTCACTTCTCAGGGTCCTGGGTTCAAGACAACTAGGTCCAGAATTCCTTCAGGATTCAGACAGTAAAGCAGTCCTTCTTCTGATCTTCACAGGTCCAGGAGTGTTCTGCTGGGTCAGTAGGGCACGCAGGACTGCTGTATTTAGGACGGGGCTTCCTACATATAGTCCCATACATTTTTCCTGCCTGTACCACTATGCACAGCATGACAGACGAGATCAAAAAACAGTCAATGTTCCACATGTGCAAAGAGAAATCTTCCTGCATATCAGGGCCATTGCTTTTTTTGTATTTCAGAAACAGTTTCCTGCTTTGAGGGTTTGCAAAGGTACTTGATCCAGAGGTTGGTGCCGACCCAAAAGAACCAGAAACAAGTGGCCTGCCAACATTACAGTCCAGCCCTGAAGGACTGTGAGTTTTTCTCTTAATACCACTGTAAAACTAATAGGTGTCCACTGTCCTGAAAGAATTGTCTGCTGACTTGTGGGGTACTGGGAAGCACAGCAAAAAAGCATGTGTCATTGAGGAGCTGCCCAAATTTGTTTATTGGGAGGATGAGAAATAAAACTGCTATTGAGGTATACATGAGGAATGCTACAATTAACAAAGTTGTGGAACTATTCTGTAATGCATGTTGCAAGCTTCTTCTGGCTGGGGCCCTCCTCTTCTGTGAACAGTATGAAGGCAATGATGTGCTCTAGTGGAATGTTTGTCTTGTGCTTTATTTTAATTATTTTTTATCGCTAGATGTATTTTCACTTTATTCCATATAGGTAAAAATCAATCAACTTTTTTATAATAAATGACACAGATAAGTATTAAATCATGGCTCCATTAAATGAACGTGCCTAAATATTTATAACATAAAAAAAGAAATAGCGTAAATATGGAGAGAAATAAAAATCATTGGGCCCTCTACACATTAACTAAATTTAACATTTTGGTAACTTTTCACTAGTACCTTATCAGGTTACAGATTGCAAAAATTGGATGCTATTTTCCAGCCTCAAAGTTGCTACCATAGTAAAACAGACCAATCATGCACATGATCTGTTTCTATGATCTATGTCATAGAACTGAATTACTTCTGATATTTGCTTGATCTTACGGATCCTTAAGTTGTTTATTAAGAAACAAGCCCTTAGATCTACTAGTCCTTGACATAAGCACACCACATTAGATTCTGACTATTCTGCTGTGCTACAAAACTGGCACAAATGATTCTTTCTGAATTTTTCCTCCATGATCCGATAATGAAGTAATTCCAGCTGCTACAAGTGATAAAAGAGGAAGCACTATGCATCATCACTGTCAAAGGCTCCACTAAATGAAGCTGCACCTTCTACTTAGTGTGTCTGCTGTATATTATTTGACAGCATTTCAAAACATACATGTGGCCAAGTAACACTCAAAGCTATGACATACAATGACTTATTGGTGTTTTTCACCATACTCCGTCGCCAGCCTGGTTAGCGTGTATCAGGGATGAAATCACACCATTCAGTCTGCATACTGTTAGGTCTTTGTTAGGTTTGAGAATTACAGTGGTAGCACCCTCTATCAAAGATGTCATTTTCTGCAGCTTGCTGAAACCATTTGATAAATCAATGAGAGGCGACACTAATTTCTGGGCAAATGATTCATGGAAAGAAGTCCTTAAGCCATTTGGAACTTAGCCTCTTGGCTACTAATCACCTCAAGTAGTTCTCTGTCCTCTCCCAGAATCTTAGGTCATTAAGTCAAGTTAGACCTTCTTACCTGGCAATTCTGAGGGACCAGGGATATACAGAGATTGGTTGAATTTCTGGAAGCAACCCAATTTACTTTTTTGAGGTGTAACACACACCTGATGAGTCTCTAACTCCTGCTATGAAGCTATGAGCCTGTCACACTCTTCCTTTGAAGGAGACAGCCATATTTGTGTCCAACCTCATAATTGTTCATCTCAAGTTTCTCTAGAATGCAATTTGCCTTATCACTGTCAATGGCCTTAATCTGGCCTCATAGTACAATTGCCATACACTAGATTCTATGCATTTGCTTTGCTTTGCTTTGTGTTTAGAGACCGATTTGGACAATTCTTTTGAAAATTTAGACAAGAGAGATCCCTCATGAACTTTAGATGAACTGCCACTCGGATAAGGGTACCCCTTATGACAGAGTTTATGACACCCTAGGCCACTATTTTCTTAGTTTTCGTTTATCATTAGATTTGAGGTAATAAAGATTCTTCGCTACTAATAGTTCCCTAAACAAGTAAAAATTGATATTATACCCTCCACTATCTCCTTTTCTTTCTAGTTTAGTCCTTCTCAGTGTCCCTCTGAGTGCACCATGATGTTAGAGGGTCTGCAAGGCCTGGTACACCTCTTCTACGACCCCTATCAAAATCTTGTAAATCTGTGAAGTGCTGCAGAATAGAGGGTGTTGGTATGCATCTATCAGACAAATCCATTGTTGCCATTATTATTTACTACCTCCAAGATCACCCAAGTTCTACCCATTCTTTGCTGAAACATCTCCACTTAAGCATTTTAAAAGATGGTGGTCTCCCCTTATCATCAGAGTTCCAGTTCCAAAGTTGACTTACTTCTACAGAGACACAAAAAGGTTGCCACTGAGAATGGAATACCCTAGAAAATGCCATTGAATACAGTCAACCTTCTGTCCCTATACTTCCTAAACCCTCCCTTAATCGATGGTAACCAAGGAGCCATGAGGATACCAACCTCACTATCCCTTTCAAGTCCATGGACAGAAATTGTTTTGGAAAAACAGAGATGAAACTTCATTTGCACTCATATATGTGCATCTTGTAAGGAAAATATATCTGCCTTTAATGCTGCCAGCTCATGTAAGATACTGAGGCATGTCACCTGGCTAGCGAGGTCCCTAAAATTACAGTACAGAAACTGTCTGTATTCAGCAACCTCTGTAGGAGTAGCCTGTGGATTTTACATCTCCATCTCCTTCCTGCTTCATAGTCTGTGATACAAAAAATAACTCCACCTCAGGTGAATACTGTCCCAACGGTACTCTATGGCTAAATATAACATACTTGAAAACTTCCCCTATGCATTTAAGTAACTTGACAATTATCTGTCCACTTTCTATATTCCCGGTGTTACTCTCTGGAGAACCTCTTCTAGGAGAGGACACATTTCAAAACTATTCTGTACGAAAGTGGATTATTATTTGACGTTGATGACTGCCTACTGGAATAATAACACTTTTCGTCAGGAGGCACCCTCAAAGTCACTAAATTAACCTGAGCTCAACTTCCTGATAGCTATGGCACAGAGCAGAAAGGCTTAAACTTAGTGCAATGTGTAAAGTATTTATGCAGTACAAAAACAGAATTAAAGTCAAAACACCAATCAATAAAAATCCCAAACTGAATTAGACAGATGGAGTAAAATGTAATAAGCAAACAAAATGACACCAAACAACGAAATCCGGGAACCGGGGATGTACATTTTTAAAGTTTTAAGTAAAAATATCATCAAAAAGCACTAAGCGCCAATGGTAATCTATGGTAGTGGTAGACAAGAACCCAGGCATGATTTGATACGGATCATGATGGAGCCTTCGTCGGATACAACAAGTGGACTGGTCCCCGTGAAAAGTGTGGAATCATAAGTTAAAAAAACTTTCAAAGTCCCACTTCAGAAGGAGACCTTGATGCTTTTTTACAATGTTACACATTCTTCAAATTCTCAATGGAGAAAGGGACGTTTTGTCACTCTTTGAGAATAAAAATCCTTCCTGAGAAGTCCACAACTGAAACTGTAGCCACTCCTGGGGGACGGAAGGCTGGATACTTGAAGTAGGTTGGTCCAGTTGGAGCTCATGAGCTCTGGAGATTTCTCACTGAAAATGTTCCAAAGCCCAATGCAGAATGGAACCTGATACTTTTTTTCAGAGAAGCTGGGAGCATTGGTGGGGACAAGCTGAAACTCAATCAGAGGCAGTAGAACTCCAGTTCAGATCTCTTTCTGGCAGGTCCCTCTGGTGCTCTGGAGAAAAAGTTTTCAAAAGTTTCCAAACTTTCTTCTGGTGCCCAAACAGCCACAGCAGGACACAGGACCTCAGCGAAGGGCACTCCCATGGTGTTAGGCAGAGACCAACAGCAACATTGAGTCCATGTCCAGGTGCCACTGTTTAGCTGGGTGCTTCAGTAAAAAGGCCTCTTGCCGCTTGTAGTGCCCTAGTAGTGACACAAGAGGTTGGGTATTAGACTTGCCAGTCTTAAGGTGGTCTTCCCCTAAACCTTTAGCCTACCTCCTCTATTTTTCCTGATCTTGTGTTTACTGGCATTAGGACTCTGCACACTTTACCACCACTAACAAGTGCTAAAGTGCTTGTGGTCTCTCCTCTAAAAATTGTATTGTTGGCTTGTCCCCTATTGACATATTTAATTTACTTATATGTCCCTAGTAAAGTGACACTATATCTGCCCAGGGCCTATAAATTAAATGCTTCTAGTGCACCTGCAGTACTAATTGTGTCATCCACTTAAGCAGCCCTTCAAACATGTCTCAGGCCTTCGGTTGCAGAGCCTGTGTGTACAGTTTAAACTGCAATTTCGACCTGGCAAAATAAAACTTTTGCCAGGCCCAAACCTTCCTTTTTAATACATATGTCACCCATATGGTAGGCCCTGGACAGCCCGAAGGGTAGGGTACAATGTACTGAAAAAGAAGTGCACATACCTTTAAATTATACATGTCCTTGTAGTGAAATGCTCTTGAATTAATTTCTCACTCCTGCAAGTTATACCTCTCCCATAGGATAACATTGGAGTTGCCTTCTTACATTTTTTTAATGTCATTTCCAAATAGGAAGGGATGACCAGCCCATATTTGGCGTCTCTGGAATCACAGCTTAAAATCCTAACTTATAGCGAAATCAGATTTTAAATAGTAATTCTGAAAATGCCACTTCTAGAACGTTCTAATTACTTACTAGATGTCTAATCATGACATCATGAAACCAATCAAGGCACAATAAAGAAAATACATTAATCAGTACAACTAGGTGTATTTCTTAATTCATTATATTTCACTCATAGAATGATGGTTTCATTAAGGCCTCAAAATGAGAAGGTACTTCAACGGCATTGATAGCAGAACAAAAAAATCCTTGAAAGTTAAGTTTCGCTAGTTATCAATGCTCAATAACCCATTTCCAATAGGATACAGTATGGTGACTGTCCTGTGCATAGGAACAAAGTCTCCCAGAGGAAAACGGACACTAAAAGGGAAATGGGTTAGGGCGTCCACATTTCGGTCTCTTCTGAAGAAAATCTACATGACCATCATAAGGACAGGATGTTTTATGTGAAGATCCAAGACCCCTCTGAAAATGAGGTCTTAAAAGAACAAAACAGAAACTATAAAAATAATGGATTAGAATAAAGTATATAAACCCAGAAAAAAAGTGAATAAGGATTCTTTACTGGAAATCGTGTGAATAGACCCCGAAATAAAAGAGTACCTAAAGGAGTACAATAGAGAGTGCAATAGTCCTAAGTTGGAGCACATAGGACAGCTTAAAATAGTGAATCTACTTAAAAATGTAAAAACTTACTGGTACGAGAGTTAAAACAATTCAAAAGAATACATTCTCATAGTTAAGTTGTGGAATTCGAAAAAGTGAATGACATAAAGGAAACATGTTGGACAACATGTTGCAAGATCCCACAATGTATAGCTTTGCTAAAGAGACTTTTATAGGGATCAACAGTCAGACAATGTCTGAGACCATTTAAAGACTTTGCCTGTATGAAAGTACAACCTACCAGGAGTAGAAAGGTCTTGATTAAAATGAAAGAACTCAAAATTAGGCGGACTGCATGGAACCGCAGGAACAAAAAGTGAATGATAGAAAACTGGCCTCACTAGGGTTGCAGCACTGGAGGGTGGGAGTTAGAAAACGTATAAAAGCGGAAGGGGCATGTCCTGTCGTAGTTGCACTAAGACACTGAGTAGCCAGAAAAAAATAGTCAGAGTGGCAAACGTATTTATTGGAAATATCAAATGGAAGACTTAAAAATCATTACACAATTTCCATAACTAATTTTACATTAATAAATTAATATCAATTAACAGCAACTTATTAATTAATTTAAAATAATTTACTTTCCACCCTTTACCACTATAAAACCCACAACTCACATCTAAAATTAATTACACAATTGCCATATTTAAATTTTAATTAATCAATTAGCAATAATTAACAAATAATTATTAAATAATTATAAATAAATTACTTCCCACCCTATTCCCCTACAAACACCACCACCCGCTCCTAAAAAATAACACAATTAACATAATTAATTACCAATTGATTAATTAATAATAATTAACAAGCAATTAACAAATAATTAATACATTAATTCCCACAATTAACACTATGAAAAATAAATTACATAAACATTAATAAATAAAAAATAGTAATACATTTAATATATTTAAATTACTTCCCACCCTGTTTCCCTATAAACCCACAACCCGCGCCTAAAAAATGACACAATTAACATAATTACCAATTAATTAATTAATAATAATTAACAACCAATTAATAATTAATTAATAATAAATACATTCCCACAATTAACACTATAAAATCTAAATTAAATAAATACTAATAAATAAAAAATATTAAGACATTTATTATAATTAAATTGCTTCCCAGCCTATTCCCCTATAAATCCACAACCTGCTCCTAAAAAAATGACACAATTAACATAATTACCAGTTAATTAATTAATAATAATTAACAACCAATTAATAATTAGTTAATAATAAATAAATTCCCACAATTAACATTATAAAATCTAAATTAAATAAATACTAATAAATAAAAAATAATAATTAATTTATTATAATCAAATTACTTCCCACCCTATTCCCCTATAAACTCACAACCTGCTACAGAACTAAAAAACGCAACATTTAATTAAAATAAAATTATTAACTACTAAAAATTTAACACATATATTACAAATATAAAAGCAATACTTATACAAAAAACAGTTCACATACTTTTAAAATACATACTAAAATACATAACACTAATTAAAACATCGATATTTTAAACAACTATATTTTTGCAAACGATATTAATGACTTCGATATTTTCAAAAACAATATTTCTTACCTTAAGTTGATATTCTTGACCACGATATTCTTGCTGTCCATATTTCTGCATCACGATATTTCCAACTTGATATTTGTGTATGTCGACATTTCAAACTCGATATTCTCTCTGTGCACCCTTTGGGAGCTAGTGCGGCGATGTGAGCACCGTAATAGTGGCATCGCACGCACACAGCAGCAACTGTCCCTCCACTCGTCATATGTCCTGGAGAGTGAGCAGGACTTGCTCGACCTGCTGGGTGTTGAGGTTGTGGGGCTCGGTGAGTAAATAATATTTTTTTTTCCTAAAAATTCTAACAGCATTATCACAGGCAAGTTAAGTTTATGTGATGGATATATATATATATATATATATATATATATATATATGTTTCTGGGTTAGGGCTCCTTCTGCCTTCCCCCGCCCTCTGCAGAGGATCGCCGAAAGTTGGCGGAGCACGCCAAACGTCCGAATTCTTACAAAAGTACAATAAGGCGATCACTCAGAGGTCTGCATACACCAGTGGTTGATTTATTCCGGTTACGCGTTTCGCCTGCACAGCAAGCTTGGTGACCAAGCTTGCTGTGCAGGCGAAACGCGTAACCGGGAATAAATCAACCACTGGTGTATGCAGACCTCTGAGTGATCGCCTTATTGTACTTTTGTAAGATATATATATATATATATATATATATATATATATATATGTACGCTCCAAGTTTGCCCAACCTGTTTAAGCAGCACTCCAACAGCAACATGTTTTCAAGCCTTTATTAGGTATGGATGACATGCCGATTTCCGATTCCTTTAACAGCTTTCCGTCATTCAGCCTGACGCGTTTCGAAGTCTTTAATCTTCTTCCTCAGAGGCTGACGGGTAAGTAAGTGCAAGCCAATCACATTTCCCCTCATTTAAATAATCCAAATGTCACGCCCCCAGATGGGCTGCTTGATTAAGACTGTGCAAGGTACTGTGGGAATTGTAGTTTCGGCTTTCTTTCTTCCTGAATGGATGCACCAATGTCACTGCCGGAAGCTACGAAAGACTTCGAAATGCGTCAGGCTGAATGACGGAAAGCTGTTAAAGGAATCGGAAATCGGCATGCCATCCATACCTAATAAAGGCTTGAAAACATGTTGCTGTTGGAGTGCTGCTTAAACAGGTTGGGCAAACTTGGAGCGTACATTCATAGGCGGCTGTCCTGCCGCCGAGCGTGCACCACCCTAAGAACCATGGGGGCCACGGGGCTCGGTATCTACTGAGCACTGATGTGGAAACAACAACATGGATTTAGGATGGATCCCGATAACTGAGGCCAATGTGTGGCTTTTAAAACTATTCGGCAGTGACATTGGTGCATCCATTCAGGAAGAAAGAAAGCCGAAACTACAATTCCCACATTACCTTTCACAGTCTTAATCAAGCAGCCCATCTGGGGGCATGACATTTGGATTATTTAAATGAGGGGAAATGTGATCGGCTTGCACTTACTTACCCGTCAGCCTCTGAGGAAGAAGATTAAAGACTTCGAAACGCGTCAGGGAAAAAACTGTGACCGAGGCCTACCGCGAGGGGTAGCTGCGCAGGGCTCCATCGCCGTCGGCCTGAAACTTTGTCCTAATCTAGCGCAACCAAATGTCCCAATAGGCACTATAGGTTTGCATGTGCTATATAGTGCTAAATCTTTGAAAATTCATATCTCTTGTTCCCTACATTTTTAGTTTTGGTGTCATTTTAAAGAAACAAATAAATAAATTGGTGTTGGATTTGTATTGTGTGTTGTGTCTTAACTATTTTCTGAATTGGTGTTTTTAAATGCTTTACATACTTGTCACTGAAGTTAGGCCTGCCTGCTCGCAGCCAACATACCAAGGGATGAGCATGGGAATCATTTTCTGAGACCTTTTCTGATTCCTAGACTGTGTTAGTGGCCTTATTTACAGATGTAGATATATATTTTCACCACTACTAATAACCCACTTTCCAACTATATCTATCTATCTATCTATCTATCTATCTATCTATCTATCTATCTATCTATCTATCTATCTATCTATCTATCTATCTATCTATCTATCTATCTATCTATCTATCTATCTATCTATCTATCTATCTATCTATCTATCTCTATCTCTATCTCTATCTCTATCTCTATCTCTATCTCTATATATATCCTACTGGCGGTTGCCAGTAGGTAGTTATAGTTAGGACCTAGTTTCCATAGAAAAAGCATTTTTTGACTTGGCTTTAACTTTAGTGTCGTTTGACCAATCTGCATGAAATTTTGCCTAAAAAGTGTCACAGTGGGTACTATTGTTTCGGAAAGTTTGGGGGTGATCCGTGCAGTGGGGTCTGAGATATTGGGGCATGAAATAAGGTTGGTTTGTAATGTTAATTCCCATAGGAACCTTTAGCCACTTCCGCAGCCCGAACCGCTGAATAGACTTACACCAAATTTGGCAGGGAGGTAGATGTCGGTTCAGGGAAGTGCCTTTTGCTTATTTGGTATAAGTCCGTTCAGTAGTTTTTGAGAAATTTAAATTTAAAATTATAGTAATATCTCTGGCTGCAGATATTTCGTGAAGATTTTGCGATGAATCGTCAAAGCACGCGCCAACAAGAATGCTCTGATTGGCTGGACACAACCTGAATAGAAAGTTGCAGCCACCATTTTATCTATTGGGAATGGTTCCCAGGGCTGAAAGCCCACATAAGGGGTCAGGGTTGGAGAAACTCTGACCCCATGGTTGAGAAATGGAGGACTTCATCGCGGTCTCTGGTCTCACAGCAAAAATGGGAAATTGGTTTTAGAGATGGTTGTTCTAGAATTACAGTAGAAAAATGTGAGTTTGAAGTGTACACTAATAAACCTCTAGTGTGTAGAATACTGTAATGTGTGTGCATGTATGTGTTTTCACTTTATGGGAAAGGTGCGATCGTCCCGGTTAACAACGCCATCGCAATGTCCCGAATAACCGCGAAAACAGAAAATAGGTCTGAAAGATGGTTTTTATAGAAACTTAGTCAAAAATATGAGTTTAAACATGCTTTGAAAGAAGTATGTATATAGTAATGTGTGTAGGGCAATGCTCAGAATGGATTTTTTAACATATTATTTTCGGATGTTTTGGTGGCCATTGAAAGTCTGATTTCATTTTCCGTCATCGGTTGTAGCCATCGCGGATGACAAGGGCGACGGCAGCGCTGCTGGGATAGCGAGGACGCGGAGGTGCTGCCGGGGTTCTCCTTCGTGGTCTCTTTCTTGTTGTGCCATCTTTGTTCCTTTCTCCGCCGTGCTGCCGGCCCCCGGCTCCTCAGGCGGGTCTGGGCTGGCGTTTGAACGGCGACTGGATCGGTGCCGCTTGCCGAGGCTGCTGGTGGTGGGGATGCAGAAAAGTTGTACTGGGAGCGGCGTCCTCTGGGCAACTAGGCTCAGAGCCATGGAGGCTGCCAGGTGGAGTGGAAGGGGCCAGTGGTAAGCTAGTGCAGCTTGCTCCCCCAGGGTGGCCCTGCCCTGTCCTCAGCTAAGCACTGCCAGCACGCTGCCCATAGCTCATAGCCCTTAATCCTTGCCTCATTGTCATTGTGGTACACCTAGAACATCCGGTCATTTTGGAGACCCACCACGGATTCACCCTAGTGGTCTTGCCCTTGCCTTTGGCTACGCAATGCCAGCTGCATGTTGCACACTGTCCATAGCCCTCAATTTCAGCCTCAATTACCGCCTTTATTATTGCCTTAATTACCATCCTGGCATAGCCAGGTCATCAGGGCACTTGGAGACCCACCCCAGATGCATCCCAGTGGCCACTAACGGCTGCTTCCGTACCTCCCTCTATTCTCCTACCCACTGCTCCTGTACAGAAGCTCCTCAGGAGTTTATAAGGGTGAGGAAGAAAAGCCAAGGAAAGAGAAGGTATTTTGCAGAGTTGGTCTTTGCCCTGTTGGTCCCAGGAAGCGGTCAGGTGACAGCCAGCTGATTTCGCATTTGTTTTTCTGGTATTTGGCCTCATTTATAGAAGCAACTGCTGCTTTGTTGTTTTTTAACTCTCCCCATCTGTGCGGAAAAATACGCCACTGCAAATCCCACCCGGTCGTTGCCCGGCAGTAGCATCATAATTTTAATTTCTTAACAAAGGCCAAGTGTCACGCTCGACAAGGCAGTCAAGTTGGCCCTGGGGGTAAAATCTTTTCACTATGAGATCAGGCCACACGAGGGGATCAATTCAGCTTTTGTTACAAACCCAACCACAAAAACGGCGGAAGATGGCCAAAAGACCTATTAGGATATCATCAAGTCCGGACAGTGGGCAAACTGTTGTTGACCAAGTATCCGATTCAAGTACTGCTAGCGGGACTCAGTTCCCACAGCCCAGTATCATGGAGTTTGTTAAACCACCAGATTAAGCCCAACGTGAGGATGTGATACCTTTATCCACTCCTGTATTAGCAAATATGTGTCCTCCAATAGTCCAGACAGTAACCTATAAAATTACTGGGGCACAAACAGGATAGGAATTGGGCGGAATCACTGAGAAGAGGAAGTTGGAACATGGAGATGGGTGTTGGGAGTAAATTTAGAGAAAGGAGATTTGAGCATGAGATGAGTGCGTGGGCAGGTTGCGCAAGTTAACCAATAATATTACTTGATTACAAACAGGAAATGAATCATGTAGAAAGAGGATGTTGTTATATGCGTAAGCTAACCAATAAAATAGCTCAGTTGTAAACAGGAAATGAATCGGGTGAAACTACGTGGAAAGAGGAAGTTGTTACATGGAGGTGGGTGTTAGCAGCAATCGATATGATTGGTTAAGAAAGGTGGTGGACCACAGAGGAAACCATATGAATAGTTAATATGGAGGCTTGAAAAGAAATGAATTTGATTGATTGTGAGGACGAACATAGCTGGAATTTGATTGGTTAAGAACGGTAGCGGACCACAGAGGAAACCATATGAATAGTTAATATGGAGGCTTGAAAAGAAATGAATTTGATTGGTTGTGAGGACGAACATGGCTGGAATTTGATTGGTTAAGAACGGTAGCGGACCACAGAGGAAACCATATGAATAGTTAATATGGAGGCTTGAAAAGAAATGAATTTGATTGGTTGTGAGGACGAACATGGCTGGAATTGGATTGGTGGAGACTTCCTTTAAAAGAAAGTGTTAGCGGGAGCTTCTGAGACGGCAGGATTTATTGGACCGGCTGCTCACGGGAATGACTTACAGAAGTAGAGAAGGTGAGAAAAATACGTGCTGGGGGCCTGATTTTGGATAACGGAGGAAGGAAAAGGAGAAATATAGATTTGGAGTGATGTTTAACTGATTATGGCTTAATCTATAGTGGGGATATGAGTTGATGGTGGATATTAATTGTGTTTATACTTAAGAATTCTGACTTTAGACCACTATGTTGGGTATACGTATGTAGGGTGGGGCAGAGGTATCTCCCTGATTAGGACAATAATGCATTAATTATGCCTATTGTCAGCAGATTGTCATAACATGATGACATTGGTGTAAATATATTTTTACGCAGAATGCAGCACTTGTGATTGTGAAAGAGAGGACTACAGAATATGGAATAAGGAAGATCGTGAGGACTGAGCAAAAACTGTTGATGTGAAACAAGGTACGGTGTAACTATAAATATAAACTAAAATAGATAACAGTTGGAGGGGGAGTTTAAATATAGACAGCGTTAATTGTAGGGGTAGCACCCTGATTGGGAAATAAGCATTATCTATGCTTTTTGTCAGTTGATCGGCACTAGAGTATAATATGGGTGTAAATATATTTTTATACAGAACATAGTATTCGTGAATGAGATAGTGTGAAAATCAGGACGTCGATTACGGATTGATTGTGAGGAATGTATAAGAAATTGGTTACATGAAATAAAGGTATGTTGTTTTTCTAAAAAATAGCAATAGTTGAAGGGATAAATGTTACAATCAAAGTGGTAATTGCAGATGTTGTTTGAACTTTCACAGAGGTTATTCATGGGAGCGCTTAAAAAAGATGCACGTTTGACTTGTGATATGAATAAAGGTCCAACAAGAATTGAACAAGGTACTTTTTTCTAAGATTATTTAAGGGTAATAGGAAGGTGCATAAATAGGCTTTAAATTAAAAAAATTACACAGTAGGCCTCTGGGTAAATTTAGAAAATTTTGGGAGAATTTCTGACTCTTCCTTAATGAGTCTTGAACAATAGTTAATAAGGGCTTATAATAATGCAAAGTAAGAGAACAGGGATGTCCCTGGTATTTAGGAGAGAAACGATGAGGCAATGGAGGTTTTTCTTAGGTAAATAACCTGGGTATTGGAATGTCATCATCATGTCGAATGTGCAAGAATGTAAAAATGAGGTTAACAATGTCAATGAATATGAAGAGAGTCTTTTGATACTTTTAAAGATTTACTAATGAAGCGTATTATTAATGACAATTGGACTAATTGAAATCCCGTCCTGGTTGTATGTTTGTTAGAATGGAGATAGGCAGGCATCTAAAGGTTTATGTAGTATTGCGGGTTTGAATTGATTTTTGTGAGTAGTGCTTTTGTATCAGTATAATGTATAACATAATAATGAATCACATTGTCTGGAATTGATTGGTGTATATATTTTCTTTTTTCAGCCCTGATGAAGTCCGGGTTAGGACGAAACGCGTGAGGCTGAAAAGATTTGATGAAATTGTCTGAAAAGATTTGATGAAATTGAATGAATGACATTATATGATCTTTCTTTAATAAATTTGGAACAAAAACTCTTGGGAACTGAAAAAATGGCCTGTGGACTGGACTTTCTTTGAGAAATTCAATAATTGATTGATAACATTGAAAGAAGGGGATATGCTCCTTTCCTATTAGTATTGTTTCATTGAGGATTGTGGCCTGTGAGCGGTGGGCCACTGGGAGTTGAGCGTTGCTATTTGAATTGAGAACAATATTATCCAAGAACAACGACTTGTGCACACATGTGTCAAACCCTCACTGCCCTGGGTTCAGTGAATGACAGTTTAGGAATAAGTGATAGTGACCAAGTTCCTGATTCTCATCCAACCCTAATCCCGCAAAAAGTTAAATCCACAAGTTTTGATCAGGTTCCAAAGAATTTAGTTCAAGTAGATAACTCCTTGAACTCTGCAGACCTCCCAATCTTGGACAGATATGATGCACCTACCTTAGCAGCTGAGTGTCCCCCTAAGCATCAATATGTTGACAATAATGGAGCATGGTATAACTTGCTGAACACAATGGATGCAATTACGACAGCGTTAAATTTTCGCTCCAATAAGCTCGACATCCAGGTGGAGCTGTTAAATACTTTAGCTGTCTATGTGGCAGGTATAGATACAAAATTACACAATTTAACCAATCTGGTGGTAAGAGCCCAGACTGATGTTAACAATCAGTTAACCAGATGTACATGTTCACATATTTTAGATAAAGTATCTGACCTCCCGACTATAGCAGGATCTCTTATTGAAGAAGTTAAGAAATTAGTAGTTCAACCAAATACAGATCAACTCCTAATTGGCCATAAAGAACAAGGACCAGGAGTAGATAATGTGAGAACAAAGTTCCACCAGACTCAGCAAGACGCACACCCTGCTATATTCAGGGTATCAGCAGGGGTAGTTGGGGATTCTGAAGAATGTTCGGGTTTTGCTGCTGCCAGGGATGAAAGCATTATTTCACAAGGTATGTTAAAATAAAGATAAGCCAGGATGCCAATTCCACTGGTTCAGGAGATAGTCTTAGTGGTGCTCCCCCGTTGACAAAAATGACTAAGAAAAAGCTACATAAGGCTCAGAATAAAGCCAAGAAATCCATTGTTTCAGCAGCCTCAGTTGCTAAAAGGGACTGCTTCCCCATTTTTAAACCTGCAAGTCAGAAATCTCAGAGTCAGGATAGTTTCAACAAGGGTTCGGAGCCCCCCTCTGATTCTATTGAACAAAAATCTAAGGTCTCTGAATTGAAGAGTGAGGCACAACACCTGTTAAGGGGTAGTGAAAAAGTTTATTCGAACACTGCCGATACGGTGGCTTCTGATATAGTCGGCCATAATAATGGAGTTGAGTTTAAGCGAGCTAATAGGTTTTTGTGCGGGAGTGGGAGAAAGCAGAGCCCTGGAAATATTAGTAGAGAAATAGTCTGTAACCCACACCCCAAGATTGAATTAACAGTCCATAATGAGGCTATGTCCTTGCCTCAAGATTATGTTACTCAGTTCATGCATGGAGTTTACGGAGCCAAAATGATTAAGCCCTGTGTATCTTCAAGTCTGCATTTTCCTGCAGATCATCAAATTAATATTTTAGCGAATGAAAGCCAATGAGGCCCAAATATATCTTCAAGGGCTATGTCGGATATTAAAACAGCAAATAGTGTGAATTTAGTTTTTCATCCTTTGTATGAATCTAGGGGTATCCACGATAGTCTAAATCGGAGCCTAATTCTAAAACTGATTTCAACTATCCCTAAATTATCTTTCATTAAAACTTCTGATCCTCTTTCTGTTCAGTTTAAACAAATACATCTTAATTCATTTTGTGAGTCTAGAATAACAACTGGGTCTACCCATGAAATTGTAAACAAATTTCTAGATTCATGCCCTTATTTTAAGGAATGTGGCATTGAGGTTATTCATTTCACCCCCTCAAAATATCCTTCGAGTCTAGAGGCACTAGCTACAAAATTGGAAAAAGATAGAAAAAAGGTTGAAGCTAAAAAGTTAAATCCCCTACTTAGAGGAGCAATCGGTCCATCGCACAAATCAGTATGCAACACAGGTTTGCTGATCACCAATACTCTAAATGGGGCCCGCACCTGTGAACTGCTGTCCAAAAATATTATGCAACTAGAGGACTGGCCTTGAATTCCAGCTACCCTGGCAAATGTGCATCCAGGAGATGAGAGTTAAATCCTGCCTGTTATAAATGGAAATGAATTGCAACTTTGTAATTCTGTTGTTCCAAGAAACATGGAGAGAACTAGCAAAGCCCTTGCTTGGGTACAATGAGTTCAACCTCCCAGCAGTACGCACCAACAAACTAGGCCGTGCGAAGTGCGGTCTCTCATGCTATATTGTGGCCGTATTAAATCTAATAGTTGATTTGCAACTGGATTGGTTACAATGTCTTTTATTACAGTATAATGGCCTTAAGATGATAATACTTAATGTCTATTTAAGTATGAGGGCAAATAAGGTGACCCAGCTAAATACCCCACAGGATATATTAAATTCATTATTAATTCGGCACCCAGATGCTGGTCTCATCGTTTCTGGTGATTTTAATTTACATCTGTGCCCTTTAGACTCCTTAAATGGAAAGGGTAACAGAATTGCAAGAGAGTGTTCTGTTAAAAGTTAAACCCTTGAGCAAATCCAGGCCAGTTCCTCCTTCTAAATCCTCTAAGCATGGCTCCATCATTGACCATACCTTCATTTCAGGTCATTTATTTCCAAAATCGGTTGAATATATCTTGATCCCCGACTCAAGAGTGACCACAATCCCCAGACATTTATACTACAACTACCAAAAAGTTGTAATCCTAGATCTAATGATCTAATGAGCTCCTCAATATGGTTCTACTTCTTACAATCTGAAGAGACTTGTATGGCATTCGGACAAACATGAAGTAATAATACAGGCTGCTGATGTAATACTAAAGGATAGTGAGCAGTGGCAGATGGGGATAGGTTTGATGATTGATAAATGGAATTATATCACACCATCCTTGGTGGAAAGATTCCCAGTACAAACCCGAAACAAAACAAATTTTATATTAACCTCCTGGAACAAATGGTATACCTTCCAGCTATTTAATTTAAAACGATCCCTTAACAGAGCCACAAGGGTTGCCTTCTTACATAGATACCAGCAATCTTATTATGTATATATGGTTAAAATGAGGGCGCTAAGAAGTTCTTATAGACGAGAAGTGTAGGTGACTAAATCAAGATACCAATCTGGACTATGGCATAGACTACTTCATGCTTCTAAATAAAATAATGCAAACATTTTTTGGGAAATAATTAATTAACTTAAAAGGGGAGGTAATAGGGCCTACAGTATCAAAATTATGAAAGCTGAATGGGTACATTTTATTTCTAAACTGTATGGCATGGTTAATCCAGTTAAGCAAGACCTGAGTTTTATTGGCGATAAAATATGCAAACGGAATTCAGTGATAGTGAGTGGCATGAGCCTGGGTATAAATAATGTCGTGAATCCTAGTGAGCCTCACACTGAGCAAGTCAACATCACTTATTTGAATAATGACTTGGACTGTATAAGCATTATTGAAATAGCTACCCTTCTATTTCGTCTTCGATCAAATGGTGCTCCTGGCCGAAATGGGCTACCTAGTGGTTTATTTCGCGCTAATTTTGATATGCCGGCAGATGTATTGACCCCAGTGTATAACAAGGTACTGGTATTGAAAACCGGTTTCATGGCAAGGCAGCATTTTGCAGCCTATTTATAAAAGCGGCCCAGTTGACAACCCTGCTAACTATTGGCTAATCGCTTTAATTGATGTTGATGAGAAGGTCTTTGCTTCACGCCTACTGATTGACCTAGAAAATTGGGCAGCAGAGCCAGGTATAATTCCACTAAATCAAACAGCTTTTCACAAGGGCCAATCAACTATTCCCAATCTGTTGGGCCTCACGTTTTTAGCTGAAGAGGCAGTTTTAAAAAACAAAATTTGTATATTGCTTTTATAGATTTAAAGGCAGCCTTTGATTCAGTTTCCTCGAGCCCTACTGGTCGGCTGGGCCATTCCCAGGAATTTGCTAGATGCTAATATTTTCCTCTATACAAATACATGGGTACAGGTCAAGTTAGTTATCGGCGATACCCTAGCACAAAAAATCAAAATCCATAATGGCCTTAAGCAAGAATGTGTTCTTGCTCCTTGCCTTTGTAATTTATTTTTGTCAGACCTTTTTTCAGCATTTGGAATCCGTTAACGCCCATTCCCCAAAACTAGGTGAGGTGCAACTTAGCTATTTACAATATGCAGATGATACTATCTTGTTGAGTCAAACCCCATTAGGTTTACAAAGACTGATAAATGCTTTTGATGATTATATCTTAATGAATTGCTTGAAAATGAATGTTAAGAAAACTAAAATCATGCAAATCGGCCCGGTTAAACCAAAGATGAATTCATCGAGGGCCAAACGAGGGCCAACTGAATTGGTTAAAACTTATAAATATTTAGGCATCCTCTTTGATAACAGAGTTTCATTTAAAAATCATTTGAAAGATTTATGGGCAAAAACTGCAACTTTAATTCATGCTTTTAAATGTTTGTTTAAATTGCTGAGATGCCAATCATATGATTATCTTCTAAAAGTTATGAGAGCAAAACTCTAGCCAACTATCACATATGGCTCGCCTATCACCAGGGGGAAAGACACGAAACTATTGGATCTATTAGTAATCAAGGAATATAAAATAATTTTTGGGATTCCCAGGTCAGTTGGCCAAGCAGAAATAAGACTGGAGTTTGGTCTCCTAAGACAGTCTATGGTGTCGCAAGGGTCATTTTTTAAATATATGTACCCCATGTTTACATCTGACCCTGCCTCTTTAGAGTATATTTGTTGGCATGAAATAATAAACTCTGCCTATACTGTCCCCCTGCGATCTTATATTTCATTCTGCCTTCAGAGTTTCGGTCTGCAGATAGGACCGAATGATCTGAAAATAACCAACTTTAAACAAATTTAAAAAAAAACAAACAACTAAAGTTAGCTTTCTTAATGCGGATAAAATAGCCTTAGCGGCAAAAAACTATGCATGGTCAGTGATTAATTCACATCAGGCTCTTTGTACCCAGCCATACCTGAATGCTTATTTCTTGGCCCAAATAAAAAATACATTTTTAAAAATTAGAATGAGCATAAACCCAACTAAGGAAGGTACGCCGACCTGGAGTCAGCAATGGCCAAACACTAATTGTAGATTGTGTGGGTGGACAAATGAAACCCTATTGCACATAGTGTGTGTGTGTGTCCTAAACTGCTTAAAATACGACGAACCTTTTTAAAACCCCTATTCCTTAAGGCCTGGGTAAGATCGGCTCGCCAGGCCCTTATTTTATGTTTATCGGATCGGTCGATTCCCTTACTATGTCAATTGATTACGTTTTTAGCTATCGCTGAAAAACACTTGGTATCTGCAATTTAAGTGTTTCTTCTGTGAATTAAGAATTAATAAGGGTGTTTTAAGGTCACAAACATTCTGTGTGACATAGTGTCAAAACTGTTGTTATGATGCGATTGTGACAATCTTGATGTATGTTTTATAGCCTATTTGTACAATGTGGATATGGTGGATGAGTTAGTACCCATGCCGCTGTGGCATTTTGAGTCAAGAGAAATATTTCAAACGCACTCTCATAGCTTGTTTGCACAATGGTATTTATCCCGCATAAACTTTAAGAATTGGGTCAGCCTGAGAGAATAGGTGTCAATTCTACTATAATGGCAACTAGTTCTAAATGTGATTGGGAAAACTCTGCTGTTCTATCACAGACTATTTGCACTATATGGATACGACAGCTTGTTTGCACAATGGAATCTATCGTGTATAAAGTATATGAATTGGGTTCGTTTTTTGCTCATTTGCATTTTGAATCATAATGATATAGTCGGCGGTTATGTTCTATTGTAAATGCACAATGGTACTTAATTTTAACAGTTTTTATCATTTATTTTTAAGTGCAATTCTAAATTGTCAATAGATTTTATTGCGCTTGTCTTAAAAGAGTATTTCAAGTGGTCCCAAAGTAAGGGTTCGGCATGTAATCTTAGATTTATTCTCCTCGAACAGGTGCTTATTGTTTAATGAAACTGGAATCATGTTTTTTTATGTATAAGTCTTAAAAGTTTCTTTTTTTTAACTGCAATGATTTTTGTTAATTAAGCAATAAAGTAATACCAACCTGCTTTTGTTTTCCATTTTCGTGACGTGTCCGCGGAGATCGCAACATCGTTGCGAAGATTCCCAAAAGCTAAAGAAAAAAAACCCTTTAGACATTTTTCGGGTACTATGGTGCCTCTGACAAGAGCCGTTGTGTTAGTTGAATGTAAATGGCTGCTACACATAAGACCAGATGCAGAGTTTCAGGTTACTTAGAAACACCCTGTTGCCTTCATCTGTAAAGTGCACTCCATCATTTCTATAAATTCCATGCATGTCAAAAAGCAGATTGGTGTTATAGATACAGCCCATGCGACGGTCTCTAAGGAATGCAGAAAAAGTTTTATTTACATGTTTCCTGGCTTTGTCAATCTGTGGACAGAATTGATTTGACCACTTCCATTTCTGTTTTTGGCATGTATTTGAGTACACCAAGACAGTGTGAGGGAAAAGCAACATCAGTTCTGCAAAGGTTTCTTTCATTAGAATTTCCAGCCCAACCCCAGTCAATGTGCCTAGGTCGTTTCCACCACAGTGCACAATCATGAATTGAGGAGCTTGAGAATCCACAAGCAACTGATGAAACTTTAACCCTCTCTGTAAAAACCAAGTAATCTGCACATTTGAGAAACCCAAGTCCCTGTCAATACCTCTCTTTTTTGGAGCCTCTTTAGCCCAATAGCTATGGCTGTGGCCCACAATCCATACTCTAAACATTTTGAAGTGAAGGAGCAATAGTAGTCAGAAGAAGGCTGGATCTGAATGAGGTGGTTTTCCAAAGGAAAAGTAGTTATAATGGAGGTGTTTTTAAAAAGAAATATATATATATATATATATATTTCATTGGATGCTGTCAGCATGAAAGTGAATAAAATTAGGTAGTGTGTTGGATGCCTTAGCAAGAAGTCTTTTTATTGGCTGTTGTTTAAGAAAATAAATGAAATACAGACATGGATATGTATTTGAATCTGTGGAGTAAAGCACACCTGCTGTATCTTATTTGGAAGTAGCATGTTCCTTCTAGAATGGGCTGTGAACTTTTGACCTACTGGTTCCACTGGGTTACTAGGTACACTGAGCTAAGACTGTATGGGGGGAGGGTGTTAAAGAGAGAGAACATTTTTTTTAAAGTTGAGGAATGATGACACAATGTATGTAATGGCAAGTTTTAATTTCCAACTCAAGACTACGTAATAAACTGTTGTGTAGTATTTAAATTTCAGAAAAATGAAGCTAGGTATAGGTTTGAACCCCCGTTTGTTTTCTGCAATTTCTCCTCAATCATTGCAAAAATATCACAAAAACACGCTGACAGGAACCTCGTTTTGAAAGAGAGGAAAGGGTTAACAGATGCTAACCATTCACAAGTTGATATGCAGTAGTCTAAAATGAAAGACAGGATTTCATTTGCTGCTTTTCTCGTGATAAAGTGGAAAATTGAAGAGCTTGCCATTTTAGAGTTGCTTTGTATGAGAGTGATGTACCATTCTTCTGCTTAGTTTTTACAAATCTTAACCGTGTCAAAACTATGCAGAAAGAGCTAAAACAACAATATAATCCACAAATTGAATTCAGTGGTATGTATATGAATTTGTAATTATTTTAAAAATGTATATTAGAAATGAAGATGTTTATGGAAGTTTGATTAAAAGGAGTATCACAGTGATGAGAAAAAATATTTCAGATGAACTGTATTTATTAGAGGGTATGTGATTAAGAGGTTAGTGGTAAATGTTTTGGGAATAAGAGAAAACTGAATTAGTGCCTGCTTATTACATTGTGTATTTTATTGAAAAATAATAAAAGTATAGTCTGGTGGAAAGTTGCAAGGAGGAACTATGAATGTTTATAATGTCTAAACATCATTTGCAGAATAGATACATCTGTCATTTGCATTCTGGGAGTTGTAGTACTTTTAATAATATTATTAAAGAGGAATAGTGTAGTGATAAATAAAAGATGAGAACATGTTGTCCGCCTGTATATGAATTAGAAAAAAGTAATTCTTTTTAGGTATGTATTGGGAAGTGTTTGTCAATGTGGTTTTTAACTTATATGACCACTTTGCATATGCTTAGATGGTGAGATATGGTTTTTGTGCTTGCACATAGTTATATATCAGGGATGTGGAAAATAATAAATGGGGCAGGTTGCTTCATAAATCTACTTGTCCTGTAACAAAATCCACTTGTCCCTTTTGTGTCATGTAATGCGGCGACAAATTATGGCAGCAATCTCATTATATAAGAGCTCTGAAATAGCCTCTCTGATTATGCCAGGCTCCTTCCATAGTAGGGATTGAATACTAGCAATTCCCTTATGTTGCCACGTTTCCGCAGATCTGAATACTGGGGCAGAAGGTAATGGTAAGCAACAGTTCCAGGCTTGGAATGTCCTTTTTGATCTGTGCAAACCTACTAACTTGCATGTTTTAAGGGTTTTCACCAACTCTTCGCAAATCTTTTCCCATACTGAGAAAGGTTGGAAGTTTACTCCTGACAATGGCAGACATAAAATATTTTTCAGGGTTGGGAAAAAAGTGGTTGGAGGGAAAGCGAACTTGCAAACACTCAGATTTTCGCATGAGCAAATCTACACTTGCATATTTGCTCATGGCTAAAATGCAGTTCATAAATATTTTCTAGGAGTACTATTTCTTGTCCTACTTCTGTAAAGTCTTGTGAATTCAAGAAAACCATATATCTGCACTTAATGCAAAGACATGGGTGCACTTTTGAGACTTTATTTAATAAATGGGCCCCTAATTAGGTCTGGCATTAACCATGACCTTTTGTGTTTATTAAAATTCAATGCAGGTGCTTCCTCAGTCAGTCAGGCAGTATTCAGGCACTCATGGAATCACCCAGCCATTACTCAGGCAGTCATCAAATCAGTGATTCACTATCCATGGAGTTATTCAGTTATCCAGAAACTACACATGTACTCTTGCAATCAGGCAGGCAGAAATTATGTAGTCATTGAAGTATGAAGGCACTACGTATACATTCACCTAATCACCTAGTTACTAAATATTGGCTTAAGCAATTAACATGGCTGTAACTATGCAATCATAACATTTGCGCAGAACCTATGCATCCATCTAAACACCCACTTACAACCCATGCAGTCATTGAAATACTGAGGCACACACGTGCACTGATGAAACACTCAGGCTCTACTCATGCACTCATGTAATTCTGTAAATATGTATAGTTGGAAAGTGGGTTATTAGTAGTGGTAAATATATATATCTACATCTGTAAATAAGGCCACTAACAGTCTAGGGCTCAGACTAGGTCTCAGAAAATAATTTCCATGCTCATCCCTTGGTAGGTTGGATGGGGGATGAAGTCCACTTGTGTCCTGAGGTCCTCAGGACACAAGAGGACCTCATTGCCCCACCAGCAGTGCGCCAAGAGGCGCGTTTGCAGAGTGGTGTAAAAAGGGGTGTGGCCTCGGACCACCTCTCTGCAAACCAGCTATGTGGCGCTTACTGGAGGTACCTGGTGGGCTAGTTGGACCCCAGGGACCCTCAGTATTCATGGGGACTTAATTTCCCATCTTACAACGCACCAGGGGGTGCAATTGCAGAGTGGTGCAGGGAGGGGGCTGGGCCTCCGGCGTGATGCAGTTTTTTTTTTTTAGAAGGGGGGTTGTGTGGCCCCCCTTCTTTTACTATTTTTGGGGCCCTGGGGACCCCATCCCCCAGGGCCTGACACCTTTTAAAAAAAGAAAAAACGGGAAGGGGGCCGCGCGGCCCCCCTCCTGAGGCTAATTTCTGCCCCGGGGGACCCCATTCTCCGGGGTATGGCCACGTATACATTTTTTTTACTTTTAATGGAGGGGGGCCCTCCGGAGGAAATTATCTGCCCCGGGGACCCTATCCCCCGGGGCATTGCCTCTTTTTTTATTTTTTTTATTCGGGAGGGGGGCCCGGGGATCCCATCCCCCGGGGCCCGGCCATTTCTTTTTTAAAGTAAAGGGAAGGGGGCCGCTTAGCCCCCCTCCTGGGCCACTTCTGGCCCCGGGGACCCCATCCCCCGGGGCCGGCCCTTAGCGTTGGGGACCGTGGGGGAGCCCCAATGCCCCCACGGTCCTGCCGGCTCCCCGCCTCCTGCGGGAGCCGGCATTGCTTTTGGGCAAGGGGAGCTGCTGATATGCAGCTTCCCTTGCTCAAAAGCAATCCTGCTTTGCTTTGTTGAAGTGAGAGCAGGTTTTCCTGCTCTCGCTTCAACGAAGCAAAGCAGGGTTTGCTATGGCAGGGCGGGAGGCTTGCTCCCACCCTGTCATAGCAAACGGCAATGTCCCAGGGGTGGGCACCCCGGGACATTGCAGGAGCCGGCCCTGGGGGGTGGTGGTCCTCAGGGCCATGGAGGGCTCCAGGAGGGGGGCCGCGCAGCCCCCCTCCCTCCATTTCTAAAGCCCCGGGGAGGTGGTGGTCCCGCGGGTCCGTAACGGACTCCCAATTTTGAATAATTAGTGCCCCGGGGAGGTGGTGGTCCCCGGGGCAGTGTGGGGGGAGCAGGAGCTCCCTCCACACCTATTTTCTAACAATTTAAGCCCCAGGGAGGTGGCGGTCCCCGGGGCTGCGGGGGGGCCACGTACCCCAGCGCATAATCAAATAAAGCCCCGGGGAGGTGGCAGTCCCCAGGGCTTGGGGGGCCTGGGAGCCCCCCTACATCCAAATAAAGAAGCCCTGGGGAGGTGGTGGTCCCCAGGGCTGTGAGGGCCACGTGCCCCCTGCATATAATTAGCATAGCCCTGGGGAGGTGGCAGTCCCCGGGGCTGCAGGGGCCCCTGCGGGCCCCCCTATTTAATTTTGGCATTGCCCCCGGGACCTCATTAAAATGAAGCGCGGGAGCCAGCGCTACATTTTTTTTAATTTTCTTTATTTTAAAAAAAATGCTTTTTTTGGCCCAGGGGGTCCCTGTGGGAGCCCCTGAGCAGGCCTAGGGGGTCAGGGTGTTTCTACCCTGCCACCTGTTCTTGTTTTTCAACCTTTTTTCCACTCTTTTCTTGTGACTCGGTTAGTGAGTCACAAGAAGTCACGACTCCTCCTCGGTGCTCAGATATCAATATTTTTCTTTTTTTAATTTCTCAGGAACTACAGAACGTATTTACACCATTTAAAAAAAGGTCGCTTTCTGAACCAAGAGCTACCTTTTTGCCAAATTTGGTGTAATTCCATTCAGCAGTTCGGGCTGGAGCCTGTTCCAATTTTTCCTATGGAAATTAACATGGGGAAAACGTGTTTTGGGACCCCCTTTTTTCTCAGCCACTGCTTTACGAATCACCCCGAAACTTCCAAGACAGGAGCTGACTGTAGCGGGCCATTAGTTTTGAAAATTTCGCGAAGATTCGTCAAACGGCGCCAAAGTTATTGGCAAATCAAAAAACGCTTTTCCTATGGAAAATAGGTTCTAACTATAACTACCTACTGGCGACCGCCAGTAGGTAATATATATATATATATAGTTGGAAAGTGTGGTTATTAGTAGTGGTAAATATATATACATATGTTACCTACTGGCGGTCGCCAGTAGGTAATTATAGTTAGGACCTCGTTTCTATTCAAAAAGCGTTTTTTCTTTTGCCAATATCTTTGGCGCTGTTTGACGAATCTTCGCAAAATGTTCAAAACTAGTGGTTCACTCAGGTCAGCTCCTGTCTTGAAAGTTTCGGGGTTATTTGTCGCGCACGGGCTGAGAAAAAAGGGGGGTCCCAAAACGTGTTTTCTCCATGTTAATTTCCATAGGAAACTTTAGACAAAGCACCAGCCTGAACTGCTGAACGGAATTACACCAAATTTGGCAAAAAGGTAGGTATTGGTTCAGATAGCGTTCTTTTTTTTAAAATGGTGTAAATCCGTTCAATAGTTCCTGAGAAAAAAAAAATATATATATCGATATCTGGTGACCGAGGAGGATTCGTGAACCCTCCTGATCACGAGCTTCATTTTGATTGGCTGCCAACACTCCAAACCAGGAAGTGTTGGCAGCCATCTTGTGACTCGGTACCAAATCAGAAGAAAAAAGGTGAAAAAAGGATAAAAAACAAGGAAAGGGGGCAGGGTAGAAACATCCTGACCCCCTAGGACCGCTCAGGGGGTCCCACAAGGACCTCCAGGGCCCAAAAAAGCATTTAAAAAAAAATATTTTCAGACAGATTCGCAGTGGGTGCGCGAATCCGGACAAATATTTTTTTTTAAAATGAAGCGCGGTCTCCCGCGCTTTGTTTCTTTGAGCCCCCGGGTGGGCCAGGTCCTGGGGGCAATGTGCCATATATATGCAGGGGCTGCGTGGCCCCCCCACAGCCCTGGGGACCACCACCTCCTCGGGCTTTATTAATTATGGGTGGGGGGGCCTTGTAGCCCCCCAAGCCCCGGCGACCGCCACCTCCCCGGGACTTTCTTCATTATTGGGCGGGGGCCTCGCGGGCCCCCCCAAGCCCCGGAGACCGCCACCTCCCCGGGGCTTTCTTCATTAATGGGCGAGGGGCCTCGCGGGTCCCCAAGCCCAGGGACCGCCACCTCCCCAGGGCTTTCATTAATTATGGGTGGGGGGCCTTGTGGGCCCCCCAACCCCCGGGGACCGCCACCTCCGCAGGGCTTTCTTCATTAATGGGTAGAGGGGCCTCGTGGGCCCCCCCAAGCCCCGGGGAATGCCACCTCCCCGGGGCTGCTTTACAAAACTGTGTGTGGGGTGCTTGAGCCCCCCACACTGCCCCGGGGACCACCGCCTCCCCGGGTCACTAATTATTGAAGTATGGGGATCCGTTGCAGAGCCCCGGGGACCACCACCTCCCTGGGGCTTTAAACTTGTTGGAGGGGGGCCGCGCACCCCCCCTTGTGGAGTCCTAGATGGCAAAAACTGCACGTGCGGGCACGCCCGCGCATGTGCATACAGCAAGTAACCCTGGAGTTAACAGTGACCAGATAGACGACGCCCGTAAGCATCCCACAGCAACCTTGATTGTTTAGCATCAAGTAACTCCCATTCGAGAACAGCTGGAAAACCGGCGTGATCATGGCCGCTGGGGTCCCTGACATGTGACAAGATAGATTCGCTACCAAACCACTACATGCTCCGTCTAGAGAAATATCCTGACACATGAGAGAACCGCTTAAAGCGTTCTTGCAGTTTGTACCACTCAGATACACTTCTCGAACCCCATTCTGGCATCGATATCTATATGGTAACTCCCAAGTTTCCTTAATGTACCCCATACCCATTTTTTCATATTTGCCTGCCTGCCTGCCTTTGCTCAAGGCAATATTGAAACTGAAACGTAGTGACCGGCAGAGTGATTTGGCCATGAATTAGCCATTCAGTTGATGGTAATTCGGCTACAGTGAATGGTAACCTTTCGAGTTTCTCAATACGCAGCATTGTATATTTGGCTCCCCTTTGTGCCATTTCTGTCTGTTTATCAGTTAGATTGCATTCTGAAAACAGAGACGTGGTGTTTATAAAATGCCAGGGCACATAGCCTGCACGCAGAGATTGCAGCGTTCAACTTAACATCATAATAGAACGTAATTGGGATTGCCCGTGTTGTAACAAGGCCAGATCTTGTTCTAATATGTCGATTGCCGAAGACACAATGTTGCCTAAGGAGTAAATCCTGGAGGTCAAAGTTGTTAACCATTATCCACTACAGCTAATGCCTTCTCTAAGTTAATACGGTCTATTTCTCATATCCTTTCTGCGGCCTCCTGTTGGGATATTTTCCAGTTTTCATTATAGTAGGCATAAATGCCAGCATATATGAAACGTTTCTGACGTGTTTTCCTTGGGCCTAGTAAGAAATCCCTAAGGTCTACATCAGGTGTGAGTAAGGTCAAGTGATGTTTTACTTCTGTGGGTGTTGAGGTCTCTAGCCAATAAAGGCACAACTTCCCAACACTATAGGTTGTCACTACCCCTGGGTGTTGTCTTTGTACATAGCGTGTATCTGGCCTACTGATACTAAACCCCTCGGTTATACCTAGGAATCTCTGTTGACATGTGTTCATGTCAATGGGCCAAATCAGCCATTCTGTCCAATTGGGATCTGACCTGTTGTACTGGAGAATGTCATCTAATCCTACCCCATGTGTAGTTGAATTCTGCCCCCCACCCATCTGTGATGGTGCTGGAAACCCAGGCGAGTTCATTTCCTTGTTCTTGGCTAGTCCAAGACAGGATGTCTGTTGCACAGTTTCATTTAGAAATATCATCTGCTGTGGAATGAGGCACGCTCTAAAAAGTGCTTCTGTCCCCTGGACCTGCCAGTCCCTAGAACCCCAGATTGATTTTGAATCTATAGTGTCCTTCCATAGGTCGAAACCCTGTGTAGACAACTGGGCCATAAAGGAAGCAGAGTAAATCTGTTTGGTGTTAGTCAACATAATTTTCTGTGCTGATGTTGTTGCCACTTTGTAATAAAATGACTTCGGGTCAGATGTGTTGAACCCTGAAAAGTATGTGAATTTTTGTGCAAAAGTTTGCGAACTACCTTTTGGAGGTGTTGGGCAGTGTTCCCACTGGTGGTATTCAAATACATTTCTAGGTGATATGGATTTGTGCAAGAAATGATGACCATAGTGTTGGTAACAGTACAATGTATCATAGTCTGAAGTACCTTCTAACATTTCATTGTTCGGAAATGCTGCAGTTTGTTCTAAATCAGACATCATATTGTTCACAGTTTCAGTGTCCCAATCATCAGAAAATGTACTGGATGTAATGATATCACTTAAAGAAATTTTAAATCTTTAAAAGTTCAGTCAGACCGAATATATCATAATCAATCTTGTCCCATACTATACCGTCCGGTATAGGAACTGCTGCGATGTTCACTGAAGACAAGTCTCTTGGTTCACACTGTGTAGACTGGTGTGGTTTTAAAATCAAATTGACTTTTTGGGCTGTAGAGCTCTGCTGGAGGTATCGTCCATTAATAAGCATACTAAAAGTTATTATTAAACCTAGCCAGAAAAGAAAAAAGAAAATCCCAGTGATATATCATAGTTCAATCCAAGGTGACACCAGGTAAGTCTTTCTAAAAAAGTTCAAAAAGTCAGTGAGTTTCTGTTTGAGTGATTTTTTGGCTGGCGTCATTTCCGGCTCACTTGGATCCAGTGAAAACGTATCAAAGTTCATGAAATAGCCAGAAGCAGTTCGATCAGTTGTTGGAATTGCATCGGGATTTGTTTAAATCGGATTTTGCTCTTGACGAGGCATGTTGACGTAGACGTATGTAGTCGGACTTATTCCAACTTGGTTGTTAAGTTGATTTTCTTCTTGTTGAAGTGGAACGAGTTCCATAGCATTGTTGCTTAGTCCTTCATTCCGTACAGGTGGCTCTTCAAACGTGATGAGTCTTTCTATTTGGACTTCTTGGATTGTAGCGAGAGGAGGGTGTCTGCTACTGTGGAGTCCACGAGGCCTACTGTTTAGTATCGGCCACATAGTGTGGTTTGATTAAGTCGATCGAGACAAATCTTTTCTCCTTTTTCCCGGCAAGAGGCGGCAGAAGTACAGTTCTCGTGCCTTGGATTGCTAGGACCGGTACAGCCGTTCTGTAGGATGGTCCGAATTCTTTCTTGTCTGCAATCTTCTCTCTGATCAGATCCCCAACTTTTGGGATCCAGACAGGTCTTGCCGTTACTGCCTTGACTTCCTCAGTGGTGGTCTGTTTTAAATGGACGTTGCTTTGTTGTGTCCTGGATTCATTTAGATCCTGTAAAACAGCCAAACGATCATGGATATCAAATGGTTTTTCATCCGCCACTGTGCCTTCACAATCAAGATCAGGTACCCACATTCTTGTCCCAAATAGGACCTCGTAAGGAGTGACACCCCCTAGAGAGCTTCTTGGCTGATTATTCAGGGCTCTTTGCACCCCATATAAGTGATCGACCCATCTACCGCCTTTGCCTAATACCCTAGCTGTTAAAGATTGCTTTAAGTCACGGTTTTGCCTCTCCACAACAGAATTTCCCTCAGGATGGTACGGAGAGGAGTACCGCAATGCTACGCCCATTCCTTCCATGGCCTCTTTGTAAGCCCGAGAGCTAAACGCCGGGCCACGGTCAGAATGTAACGTGCCAACTGTGTATGTGCCGATAAAGACTCGCAAATCTTTTATAACAGTTCGAGCGTCAGCCGAGCGCTGGGGCCAGACCTTGAGGAAATTTGAGCTGGACGTACACGAACGGACAACCTAATGCTGTCTAATAATGGTATCTGTACTGGACGTGTTGTGGTGGACCCTTTCATCTGCTTGCAGATGTCGCAGTTCCAGACATAGTCTCTAATCTGCCTTCTCATCACGGGCCACCAGTAGCGTTGTTTCAACAAGGAAACAGTCTCCCTAAGTCCCTTATGTACAGAACATATCCCTTTGTGTGCTGCCACAATTAAGCCTTGCCTACGATCCATATTTGGTATTACTCTATCCCCCACTCCAGGAATCTGAGCATATGGAATGTTTTGTGCATCAAACTTATAGGAGTACTTGAGTGGAAATTTTTTAGGTACTACTGTGCTGCCCTTGCGTGAAGCATTGACAGCTACCAAAATCTCGCCGTCTATTCTCGTTTTTGAACGAGTGATTGCAGCTACGAACGCTGTGCGTACAGCCCCCTTTGCGGCTTCATCAGCCAATGAATTCCCTTCAACTTGAATGCCATCACGCTGATGATTCAGTGTATGTATCACGTGAGCCCTTGGTAGTTCGTTTCTCAACTCCACTACCTGTTCCCATAGCATTTTATGCTTAATTGTGCCACCTTTTGCATCTTTAAACCCGTTTTGTTCCCAATGATGTAAATATTCATTGTACGACTGTACACAGTAAAAGGAATCACACACAATTAGTGTGGGGAATTCGTGTTCCGTATTTACAAGTGCCAGTATCAGTGCTTTTAATTCTGCTAACTGAGCCGTGCAGTCTCCTAGAGATTGCGTTTTAGTGCTACTGGGATGGAACTTTCCATCGCGCATGCGACCTTTAACGATTGCACATGCCGCGCTGTAAGCTTGCTCACTCCCTATGGCTGATTGAGCAGATCCGTCAGTGTAAATAATGTATCCATACTGATCTAGAGGAAAAATCTCATTTGGTAGAGGATATTCTTGTTCATATTGCAGAAAAGCTTGTGTTTTTAAACTTGGATCAAATCTGTATTCAACATCCATTGCAGTAAGAGAATTAGCCCATTGTATCCATCTGGGATGTAAGGCCTTCGCATTTGGAATGCTAGCCTTTGTAACAGCCTCTAAGGCTGGTACTGGGGTCACGACTATTATGCGCTTTCCCTGAGCCAGAGCTCTTTCTCTTGCTACAGCGGTCTGCACTGCTGTCAGGATTTTTTTTGTTGAAGTTAAACGCATCTCTGCGTTTGTGTACAGGTGTGATTTGTATGCGATTGGTACCGTTTCGTCTTCATTGAAAGTTAAATAAGTGTACCCGCATTGACCCGCTATTACTCGGATCACTAAGTTGCGTGCGTTTACGCGTGTCTGAAAATGTTTAGAAGCTATCATGTCTTCCTGTAGTGAACGTAGGATATTTGTATGTTCCTGTGTCCATTGTCTGACTGAAAAATCAGGTTTTATTAAGTCGTAGAAAGGTTTTACTCTTTTTGCGTAATCCAAAATGTATGTTCGACCAAAATTTAGGAATCCCAGAATTGATTGTTAATTCTTTAATGATTTTGGAGGTTGGAGCAGCGCACACTTTTCTAAAAAGTTAGCTGCTAGGCTTTTTCCTTCACTTGACAGCTCATATCCCAAAAATAGGACATTGAGATGGGCAATTTTTGATTTTTTGAAATTAAATTTATAGCCCTCAGAGGCGAATCCCATAATAATGGTGCTCACCCTGTTCAAGTGCCTCGGTAAGTCATCGTCCGTCAGATAAATATCATCCACATAGGACAATGCTTCTTCATCCAAATTTTGGAGTAACTCGGTTACCCTTGCTGAAAACACCCCCGGGCTATTCTTATACCCTTGGGGGAGTCGACAAAATTGCCGTTGGGATCCTAGCGCTGAGAATGCGGTCAGATACCTGCTTTCAGGGGCTATATTTTGGCAGAAAAATCCATTTGAGATATCAAGTGTTGTTTTGTATTTTTGTCGCACAATGTTATTCATTAATGCGGCACTGTGTGCATTTTGTACTGCAAATGTCTTTGTGCAGGTGTTTAAATGTCTGTAATCTAAAACTAGACGATATGTGTTGTCGGGTTTTGATACGGGAAACAAAGGATTGTTCATTGGTGAGGTGCCATTTTGTATCACACCCTGGTATTCTAGTTGATCTAGGATCTCCCTGACTTGTTTTTTAGCTTCCTGCTTTATACGGTATTGCCGTTGAGCATTAGGGGAAACTTTGAACAGGATCACATGGTGGGTTGAATCCTCATCCCAACCAGCATGATTTTTGTACAATGCTGGAGCTAGGGCAACCGCCCACTCCTGTGCATATGCATGTTTTAAATGTATGGGAACGAGGTCGGAAAATGCTGGAAAAATTACCTTTTCTCCCTTTGGGCACTCCATGACGAATGCTGGCGGCCAGTCTTGCTCTGCTAATAGGATGTCATATCCAGATGACAAATTTTCCCAAAATAGACCTTTAACTTTCCTGGGCTTGTCCCCCTCCATCCGGAGTGTTATCTCATGTAACTTATGTGGGACACTTACCCGAGTATTAGGTGTTTCCACCGTGATATACTCACTCAACTCCGCTGTCACCAGAAATTCCTTCAGGTTCTGGCGAGCTATCATTACTTCTGCCATGCTGTCTAGCATCGTCAGAGCCCATTCCCCGTTCAGAAGCTGTGTCCTCAGAATTGTGGGCATGTCTGATCTTGAGAACTGCTGCCTTCTTCTTTTTGAAAGGAGGTTTTTGTTTTTGTTTATCTTCTTTTTTAGGTGCGTAGTCCACAGCGCGTTGCGTGTCTCTGGACTTTGTACGCTCCTCTTGTCTGTGTTCTGACCGTCCTTCCCTCTCGGAGTTTCTTGATGAACCCTGAAAGGAACGAGTGGAACGTGTATCAGTATCCTGATACCTGTCAGGTTTTTTAATATTATCCCTATTCCTGAGGTTATACCTCCTTTCAGAGGGCTCCTGTTGAGGAGACCTGCCTCGGGATTGAGATCTGTTGTCTAGAAGAAGTAGGTGTCTGCTTTGTAGTGTCCTTTTCAGGACTGCCCACCGGTTGTGGTTTTAATGCTTTCCCACCTAAGCTGTCTCTGCCTAGTTCTGCATATGCAGTTTCAATTATTTTGGGTAGTTCGTGTTGTTGATCTATTGAACCGAACTCCCTTAGGCGTTGGCGGATCACCACTGAAGCTGCTTCCCCCTTAATGTTAGCTAATATTATGGCTGACACCTGATCAAAGTTGTTTAGTAACTTCATCCCTAAGTTTAGGGCAGGTTCTGCTCCGTACTCATTTTGTATCTGTCTCAATACGTCAGGTACTACTGCTAATGACGGGATAACATGTGTTCTGGTATATATGGCAGCAAAGACTGAACCCCAAGAGGTGCAGTCCTCTACTTGTGGTGTGATCCCCATGGGCAAGCAGATTGTTAGAATTCTGTGTTTATCATAGGTGGTAGTATTCGGGAATACTGCCTCAAGCTGAGTTATTTTCTGAGCTATCCAGAATGGTATTTGTTTGTGTTTTGCGGGCATTTTGCCCATTACCGCGTGTAATGTTTGAGGAGTAATTTTAGTTGCTGTACCCTGGAATTGGGTCCCGTTTGTTGCAACTGTTGTTGGTTGAACTATGAGAGTCCTCATGACGAATTGTGTCAAGTTCCTGTAGATTTTAATTAAATCTCTGTGTTGTATGAGTAATTCTGGCTGTGTCATTGTGCCAATGTCAGGATGCGGTGTGTAAGCCGCTAGTATTGGCCATGTGGCCCCGTCTCCTCCGAGCGGGCCTAGTCTTACTCTTGCTCTTAAGTGGGGTAGGGTGCCTTTAAACCAGTATAAGTGTTCCTGGTACGTGAGTGGAATCTCTATGTCGTCAAATGGACAGTATTCCTCTGGTGCATCTCCTTCTATGTAGTAGTGAAATGTCTTTGTTACAGCATATGCTGCTGGGAATGTAACCCATGAATAGAATACCTCTGTTTTATTTGATTTGTGTGCCTCAATCACGAGAGCTACTACGCCACCCCTTGGTGGTAAACCATTTTTTTATAGTTTCATGGTGAGCGTATGTCTGAATTTAGGTGCAATTTCAATTGCATTTTCGGGTGGTTCTCCGGCTGAGACCTGCAGATTTACTCTTTCTTCATCGCTCTCAGTCATTTTGAAAAGAAAAGCTTTTCCAAGAGAACTTAGTTATAGGTTTTATGCACAAGCTTGATGTCTTTTATGTCCTTCAAGCTTGATTAACCAACAGCCGATAAATAGGATATCTTGCCTCTCAGCTGTGGCGGAGTTTGTGCCCACCCACTCCAGACGTCTCTGGCGTTTTGTGAGTAGGTTCTCTGAGAATTGCACGACTGAACTACTCAGATTCTACTGTTAAATAAGTACCCAACCAACATTGGCGGCGCCATGTCGTTTGGTTCCTATAGTACCCCTGCAGGACCTGCGCATTTGGATAACATAAACCGTGGGCTTGGTGTTAGACTGACTCTGTGCAGCCCCACTGTATATGTTAGCCAGATTTGCATTAGCTAGCTCACAGTGCCACTAGAATCTCCTCTTATCGGGGAGAGATTAGTTCCTGGCAACCTTAGACCATGACAACCCTGATTCCCCAGAATCGTGGAAACAATGTACTACTTTTCGCTCAGTCACTCGTGCTTACTTATTCGGTTTGTCTCAGAGAGTTACACAGAATAAACAGTCTGGGCGTTTCAATAAGTATTTATTGAACAGTTGTTATTCTAGTGTAAAATATATGTGCTGCAGCAATCAGCAGCCAATAGCAGAGATATATTATCAGCAGTACGATAAAAGTGAAGGGATAGAACAGTTCTACCATATTGCAATAATCATGAATACATACATGAATATAAAAAGCATGATGAAAGTGCTCGTACTCCTACGATGCCTAACTAGATGTACCTGAGTGTACCTAGCATATGTGTAGGTCTAAAAGCCTAAGAGCCAAGAATCCCTCTAGGATTTAGTCGAACCCCCATACCTGAATAGAGAGAGTGTGGGACCCCGTCCTGGTCTCGAGTTGGACACCCCGCAAGGGCTGTGTTAGACCGCTGTCAGCTGGAGCGACTGCATGCAGGAGCCTCAGCGTCTCTGGTCAGTGTGTCAGCAAGGAAGTCTCGGTTCCCTCTATCTACCATGGCAAGATGCGGTGTATTTATACCCTAAAGTGTCTCGTCCCTCAGTATGGTTTGTATTGGTCTTTGTTAGACATGAGGAAGACGTCAGGGGTGAACTTTGTACATACATATTATGCAGGAGATGTAGCTGGTGAATGCTCATGCATAATTTATGAGTACATTGTAGGCCTGTGTTCGGGAAAGACCTTGCAGTGTTCTAACCACAGACTAGATAACGTTCATCCCTCAGAGTTCGTTGTGTACTGTAGGGAACTAATGTAGGTGAAAGATGCCTATATTAGGGCATAGAAGATCGTGACTATAATAGGGCATAGACGATCATGACCATAATAGGGCATCTACGAGTATGACCATAATAGGGCATATGCGAATATGACCATATACGGCATATATGAACGCGTCTATATTAGAGCCTCTATACGAAACATAACACAGGGATGTGCCAGTTTAATTGCGACACAGCAAAAAACCCTTGCGCCGCATTTACAATGAGGCGCACCATGGCGCAAGGATAGACAGATGTGTGACACATCTTGTCGGCGTTAGGGCAGCGCATTGCTGGAGTTGTGTTGCAAGTACGACGCAGCTCCAGCAATGGTTAGGAATGCCTATTCCTAACATGCTGCGTCACTCCTTATGCCTGCTTCAAGCAGGCGCAAGGTTTTGACGTACTGGCGTCGTAAAAGTGACTCAGTGAAATCTTGTAGAGTCCACTGCATCACTTTTACGAGGTTTTCCTGCGTGGGAACGCCCACCCTGCATACATTATACCTGATGCAGGTATAATGTAGCGCAGGGCTTTACAACGTGACACATCTCCCTAGATGCGTCACGTTGTAAATATGTCGCAACGTGGCACATTGTTTACGACACAGCTGCGTCACAGAAGTGACGCAACGGCAGCGTAAAGTTGTCGCAAGGGGCTTGTTGATCTGCCCCCACATACTTTCTATTCACATAATTTCACTGCACAACATACAACATAATTCCACTTCACACAACGTACATCCACTCTACACCAAAAAACATTATTAAAAAACATTTACATTTACAACGCCAATAGCTCTAACTCTCGCAAATGCGAAACCTATTACATTGCAAATGCTTCTTTAACTAGTAGTCGCGTTTGTAGAGTGGTGAAGAAAGGGTGCTGGGCCTCCGACCAGCGCTCACGAATTCCGCTGCATAGGACTTACAGGAGGTACCAGGAGGGCTTCGTAGCCCCCAAAGTCCCTCGGGAGTAAAGTGGACTTCATCCCCCATCCCGTAGTCTGCCAGGAGGCTCATTTGCAGAGTGGTGGAGAAAGGGGGCGTGGCCTCTGAAGACGTCTTAGCAATCCCACTGTGTGGGACTTATTGGAGGTAACAAGAGGGGTAGTTGGGCCCCAAGGTCATCCTTGGGGGCCAACTACCCCTCCTATTACCTCCAGTAAGTCCCACACAGCAGGATTGCTAAGTTCTCATAGCAGGCCACGCCCCCTTTGCCCACCACTCTGCAAACACGCTCCTTGGTGCGCTCTTGGATGGGGATTGAAGTCCCCTTCGCTGCTGGGGTCCTTTGGGGCCAACTAGCCTACCTCTTACCTCCAGTAAGCCCCACACAGTGGGATTGCTGAGAGGTGGACATAGGCCACACCCTCTTTCTCCACCACTCTGCAAACGTGCCTCCTGGTGCGCTCTTCGTTGGGGGACGGAGTCCCCTTTCCTTCTGAGGGTCCCTGGGGGCCAACTAGCCCTCCTGTTACCTCCAGTAAGCTCCATACAGCTGGATTGCTGAGAGTGCTCAAAGGCCACACCCCCTTTTTACACCACTCTGCAAACGCAGCTCCTGGTGCACTGCTGCTCGGGGGATAAAGTCCACTTGTGTCCTAAGGTCCTCAGGACACAAGAGGACCTCATCGCCCCACCAGCAGTTCGCCAAGAGGCGCGTTTGCAGAGTAGTGTAAAAACAGGCATGGCCTCGGCCCACCTCTCAGCAATCCCTCTGTGTGGGGCTTACTGGAGGTACCTGGTGGGCTAGGTGGCCCCCAGGGACCCTCAGGAATGAAGGGGACTTAATCCCCATCCCAAAACGCGTCAGGAGGCGAGTTTGCACAGTGGTGCAGGGAGGGGGTGGGGCCTCCCGCCACGCCGGCTTTTCTTTTTCTTTTCTTTTTGGAAGGGGGCTGTGTGGCCCCCCTTCCCTTAATTATTTTTGGGTCCTGGGGACCCCATCACCCAGGGCCTCAGCATATTATCTTTTTTTTTTAAACGGGAAAGGGGCCACGTGGCCCCCCTTCCCTGGGACACTTCTGGCCCCGGGGACCCCATTCCCCAGGGCCTGGCCAGCCTGGAGTATTGTGGGGGGAGGGGGGCCACATGGCCCCCCTCCTGAGGCCAATTATGGCCCCGGGGACCCCATCCCCCTGGGCCCGGCCTCTTTTTTTTTATTTACGGGAGGGGGGCCGCGTGGTCCCCCTTCCCTGGGCCACTATTGGCCCCGGGGAACCCATCCCCCGTGGCCTGGCCTGTTTTTAAAAAAAATGTAATTCGTGTGAGTGGGCCGTGTGGCCCCCCTCACCATGCCCACTTCTGGCCCCGGCGACCACATCCCCCGGGGCCTGGCCTCCTTGATGGGGACCTTGGGGAGAGCCCCAATACCCCCTTGGTCCCAGCCGGCTCCCCGCCTCCTGTGGGAGCCGGCATTGCTTTTGGGCAAAGGGAGCTGTTAGCATGCAGCTCCCCTTGCCCAAAAGCAATTCTGCTTTGCTTCTTGGAAGCAAGAGCAGGTTTCCTGCTCTCGCTTCCAAGAAGCAAAGCAGTGTTTGCTATAGCAGGGCGGGAGCCGTGCTCCCGCCCTGCCATAGCAAACAGCAATGCCCTGGGGGTTGACGGTCCCCAGGGCCATCATACAAATAGCCCCGGGGAGGTGGTGGTCCCCGGGGCAGTGTGGGGGGCTCGAGCCCCCCACACTAATTATTTGACAAAGCCCCGGGGAGGTGGTGGTCCCCGGGGCTTGGGGGGGCCATCAAGGCCCCCTGCCCTTATTAGAATAAAGCCCCAGGGAGGTGGCGGTCCCTGGGGCTTGGGGGTGCCTGCGAGGCCCCCCGCCCTTAATTTAATAAAGCCCTGGGGAGGTGATGGTACCCAGGGCTTGGGGGGGCCACGAGACCCCCTGCTATTAAATACCAATGCCCCGGGGATGTGGCAGTCCCTGGGGCAGCATGGGGGGGTAGGAGCCCCCCCATGCATTTTAATAAAAAAGCCCCGGGGAGGTGGTGGTCCCCGGGGCTGCGGGGGGCCGTGTGCCCCCACACATAATAAACTAAGCCCCGGGGAGGTGGCAGTCCCCGGGGCTGCGGGGGTCCCCGTGGGCCCCCACATACAGTATAAACATTGCCCCCAGGACCTGGCCCACCCAGGGGCTTATAGAAAACGAAGCTTCATTTTTTTTGTTTTTTTGACCGGATTCACGCACTCAGTGCGAATTCGGACAATTTAAAAAAAAAATAATGCTTTTTTTGGCCCTGGCCGTCCTTGTGGGACCCCCTGAGCAGGCCTAGGGTGTCAGGGTGTTTCTACCCTGCCCCTTTTTCTTGTTTTTTATCTTTTTTTCGGTTTTACCGAGTCACAAGATGGCCGCCAACACTTCTTGGTTTGAAGTGTTGGCAGCCAATCTGAATGAAGGTCGTGCTCGGGAGGGTTTGCGAACCCTCCTCGGTGCTCAGATATCGAGATTTTTATTTTTTGAATTTCTCACAAACTACTGAACGGATTTACACCATTTAAAAAAAAGGTCGCTTTCTGAACCAAGAGCTAACTTTTTGCCAAATTTGGTGTAATTCCGTTCAGCAGTTCGGGCTGAAGCCTGTTCCAAAAATTCCTATGGAAATGAATATGTAGAAAACGCGTTTTGACACCCCCCTTTTTTCTCGGCCCCCGCTTGACGAATCACCCCGAAACTTTCAAGATAGGAGCTGACCGGAGCGCCCCATTAGTTTTTAAAATTTCGCAAACATTCGTCAAACGGCACCAAAGAGATTGGCAAATCAAAAAACCCTTTTCCTATGGAATCTAGGTCCTAACTATAACTACCTACTGGCAAACGCCAGTAGGTAATTTATATATATTGCCAAAAGGTAGATATAGTGGTTGTATGAGGGAACAACGCATTTCTTTACAACGCATGCCTTTACCACCGTGCATTATAACGTGAATGCCTTTACCACATATAACCTTTTCCATGCATGCTTTTACAATGTATTTTATTGTAAAGCATATATGTTAAAGGCCTATGAATGATAAACATTTTCCCTGACCCCTGCCCTCAGTCCTCAAGCCGGTCCCCGCCGCTCTCTAACCCTGACCCTTTTTAAAAATACCTGACCCCCTGCCCTAATCCATAAATCCAGACACCAGCCCAACCCCCTCTTTGGCCCCCAGCCCTTTTAAAAAATACCCAGCCCCTACCCTGATCCCTAAATCTGTACCCCGGTGCAACCTACCCCTGGCCCCCAGTTCCTTAAAAAAAAAAATACCCACAGTCTAAAGTTCAAAATTCATCCAAAAACAATCCTCCTTACCTAAACAAGACAATGACGAGACAACTCTTGTGAGGTGCGACACAGGTCATCAAGACGAAGTGGAAGGATCTCTTCGCTCCTCTAACGACGCTGATAGTCTTGACCACGCAGGTTTCTTTAACACTGTTACCAGCATATGCCCTCAACACATACATTGTAAAAAAAGCATGGTGAAGGCTCTGCGTGGTAACAGTACATGCATTGTAACTCATGCGTGGTAAAGGCTCTGCATGGAAACTGCCGCAAGTAATGGCTGTTTCCCATTATAGATATGCCAGCTTTTCCATAGAAGCATTTTTTTGATTTGTTAATAGCTTTGGCCCAGTTAGACAAATCTTCACAAATTTTTCCAAAATAAAAGTTCATCCACCTCAGCTGCTCCCTGGAACGTTCTGGGATGATCCGCCAACCAGGGGCTGAGAAAAAAGGGGGGTACCAAAATGCAAAATCCCCATGCATTTTACGTAGACTTCTTTAAGATGGGCTACAGCATAAACTGCTGAACGGAAAGGCACCAAATTTGGCAAGAAGCTAGATATTGGTCCGCAGAATGTTCTTTCTGTGATTTAGTGTAAATCCTTTCAGTAGTTTTTGAGAAATTAAGGGTAAAAAATGATTGCATACCAGGACAATTGGGTCAGCGAGAGGCTCGAGAGACTTGTGGGAGCAGCAATTTGAAAATGGAGAGTTCTGATTGGCCCAGGAAACTTTTTCCCTAGGGCCAACTCGCTCCTGGCAGGAGCCAGACTCCTATAAGAGTGAATGCTCTGATTGGCTGCCAGCAACATGAGAGAAATGAGACTTAGTCCCCTGTCCTAAAATTTTAAAAAAATAGAAAAAAGGGAGCAGGGTAGGGACACCTTGACTCCCTAGACCCCATGGGGGGCCCAGAGAGATCCCCCTAGGCCCATAAAAGGATAGAATTGGCAAAGAATGTCACAGTCCCACAAGACTCTCACTGGAACAAAACAAAAAAAGAATGGCTGCCGGGGCACATTCAATCATTCTAATACATGAGGACCACACCCCCAGACTGTATTCATGAAGGGAAGGGGGACTTCCTGGCTCCCTTCCTCAAGCCTCCAGAGTCCACGGGGAAGACTCCAGGCTGAAATTTGATTATATGGGGAGGAAGGACTGCACTGCCCTCCTCCCTGATCCTCCCTGATCCTCCAGAGGCCAAGGGGAACCCAGATCTGAAACAATATTTATTTATATATGGGAAGGCGGCCATGTGGGCCCACAGCCTCCAGAGTACTGGGCCCCCTCCCTGAGTGTCCCCAGAGAGCCTACTCCAGGGACTGAAACTTTACAAAATGGGAAGGGGGACTATGCAGCCCAACTCCCTGAGCCTCAGAAGGCTCCCGGGAGCCCACTCCTGGGGAAGAAATGTAACAAAAATGGGAGGTCGTTTGAGATGTCATCAGTGATGTCATAAATGATGTAATAGAACATGTCATGAGCAATGTAATTTATTTATTTATTTATTGTACTTATAAATTCATCTCAAGGGACATCACAGTGCTAGAATAGCTCACCCTTATTGTAAAGACAGTTGTCATAAAGGCATCAGCAATTAAGTTCAGAACAGCCATGTTTTCAGTTTCTTCCTAAACCCCATATGGTCATCAGTGAGGCGAAGGTCTAAAGGAGGTTTATTCAAATATACAGTCGCCTGGTATGAGAAAGAGCGACCTCCTGCTCTGATTTTCTTTATGCGTCTAGTTTTAGCCAGAGCAAGATTACCCGTGGGCGTCAAGGGGCTGGGGGCCGTCAGGAAGATTAAGCGAGCTATTGCCAGAGTCACATGGTGCTGGGCTGATCTTCTGCCAGCGCAGGGGATCGAACCGTGAGCCACCTGGTTCCAGAGTCAGTCGCCCTGGATGCTGCGCCACACCTCTTCCCTAGTAGTCAGCCATACCCACAAATAGTCCAGTTTACTAGTTAACAAGGCCTGAACAATGGCTTTTCTCCATATAAAAAGTCTCCTTAATAGTTTTAGCATGGCAAAGCATTTACCGCACAATACTTTAACTTGGTCTTGCATGGTTAGTGCTTTGTCTACCTAGATTCCCAGAGTTTTTACAATCTATTTTGGTTCTGATAGAGTACCTAGTGTCTGGGGCTAGGATGCGTTCCAGACTAGGTGTGCTCCTCTAAAGAGTGTATCCCAGACTTCTCTGCATTCAACTCCAAACAATGATCTGTCATGCAATTTTCAGTTTCTGAGAGACAGTTGATCAAATTATCTCTCGTGTCCTCATATCTTTCTTCTATAGCTATCTGCAGCTGTGTGCCATCTGCATAAGAACAAATGTTAAAGCCCCATTTCTTCCCAATCATGGCCAATGGAGAGACATATGCATTAAAGAGGGTTAGACTCAGCGATGCTCCCTGCGGGACTCCACACTTAATTGTGTTTGGGTTGGAAGAATAGGAACTAACCCCGGGCGGAGACCTCCGCTCCGCCCGTGGAGTGTGCAGAGATTTGCCTTCTCCGCGTTCCGCGGAGAACGCGGAGAAGGCAAATCTCCGCACACTCCGCAGCGGAGCGGAGTTGGCCAGCCCCCGTCTCTACCCCCACTATTAACAAGTAAGTAAACATTAATTAAAAATAAATTTAAAACCACTTACCTCTGTACTGCAGCGTCCCCGGGCTGCCCTCCTCCTCTTTCTCGCCCTATCGATAATCCTTGTGAAAACTGCGCATGCGCTCGCGCCCGCAAACACTGAACACTGGTCATTGTTGAATACGAGTGAGTTCAAAATGCTGCCCCGAGGTTTGCATTCAGGAGAGCCTCCAACTTGAGAGATCGGTTGGTTCACACCCGCCCCATCCAACGCACAAAAGAGTCTGGCATTCCGTCTGGTCACTTCCCATGTGGTGGCTGCTCGGTGTGTGATCTAACGGAGACAACAAAAAGTGTGCAATTGGCGAACGGCAAAACATGGTACCTGAACAAATTTAGAAATTGCAATACTACCAATGTAATATATAGACTCGCCTGCGGACTGCATTATATTGGTCTAACGTCCCGTAAAATCAAAGTAAGGATTCAGGAACATATTAGCACACTAAAGGCAGGAAAACTGACCATGCGGTTGGTCTGCCACTTTCAAGAGCAGTGACACAATTTCAGGGAATTGAGATGGATGGTGCAAGAAAGAGTAGTGGGAGATGCACACAGTGTGGAAGGCATACTGGCTAGGAAGGAGGCACAATGAATATTTTCAGAGAAGGTGGTCCAAGTGGGTCTGAATGATTGTATTGAATGGAACAAAGTAGGCGGATAGTCTATTCGAGGTGTGTAGTGGTTCTGGATCGGATACACAAAAGGAACCTGCTGATTGAGGGGGTCAAGATTTCACAGCGTTATAGTATCCCATATAATAGTTTTGCAGTAATATCATTGATATCAGTAATGGCAGTAGTTCTCTACATAAATACAAACTCTTCGCTATCATAGACCGAAATTGGGTAGGATCTGGATGAGTAGCTAATGTTTCGAGCATGTCTACACTACCACGATGGCAATAAAGCAGCTCTTGTAACCATAGTACCTGGGGTGCTGTACGGAGGGCCTCCAGTCAGGTGGTTGAGGGTGGCTACTGTAAATGCATTTCGAGTGTAGTCGTATAACCGATGTATTGATGGCAGGGTCTGCTGATAAAATTGTCATTAGTCTATCATTAAAAAACGTCACTGTGAAAATCCTTACATCTGATTGATAATGTTCCCGACATGATGGTATTTTTAATCAGGAATGTTCGGGCAAGTGACAGTAAGGATGTCCTACTGATTTGGCAGAAGGTCCTTACATGAGGCAAATTACTGAGGTAACTCATTGTGAACACATCATGAGGAATTATAACATTTGAAACCATATTCACGATACTAGTCCAAGATGGCGCTGACGAACTCTTTACGGAATGGACTGTATTGTTAATAGGCCACTAGGCGGAGCTTTGAATGTCCTTCCGGTTCACGCTTTTGAAGTAGAGCGCGAACTCTACGGGCGCTTGATTGGAGTGAAGTTGGACTCGCGTTCATACACGGTAAGAGTACGTTTGCTTGTTGAAGGGCGGTGAGAGAGCCCACCGGTATTGCCCCTCATTAGACGAGGCAGTGTGAATTTAGGAGCATTGTGTCTTGAGCGACCTACGGGTCGGAGCAACTAGGCTTTCCTTACAAAGTCGGAATATAGTGGACCGGGGGATATGAGGTGTGAGTGCCTGAGATGTCTGGTGGCAATCACCGAATTACCTATAAACAAGCTCATAACAACAGCTATACCCGAGTGCTAGTGGGTTGGCATATGATTTCACATGCAAAATACTCAACAAAGTGCATACACGTAGTGATTCACATGTGTGCATATACCCACAGGTTGACGGGCGGTGACTGCATGTGTCTACAGGGGATGTGTGGCTAACGAATTGAGAACACTCCCTAGGCGGTGTGTTGCCAGTATGAACTCTGATGGCAACCACCTGGTAAATATACCATTACTACTGAGCTGCATGTGTTACCTTCTGTGCAAAGATGCCTGGTAATATTTTAATGTTTTAAGATGTCCTTACTGGTTGGCACCATCTTTCTTTTCTTTTCCTGTTTGTCAGTCACCCTTGGCTCAGATTGAAGTACCAGTGAGGTGAAGATTGGCCCGAGCACTGATGAAATTGCCGCAAGGTATGTGGCAATGAAACATGTCGGCCTTTCCTAATTGAAGTTGTCTGAAACATGCTGTTCCTTTTTTAACCTTGAGTGGACTCACAGCATCTAATAAAGTAGGCTTATTTGCAAGTGAATCACAACTCATTTTAGCTTGGAGAAGCGAGTCTACCCTTTCTATCACCACGGAGTCTAGTTGGGATAGAACAACACAAGCACTCTTTGTGCATCCTTCCACATATCACTTTTTTCTCATTTTCTTCGCCTCCTAAATGTAAGCTTGACACCTATTTCATTTTTTCATGGTCATGAAAGTCACCAATGATGAAAAACGTGAGCAAACTGGTGAGTACCTACCAGCAGCTCCCTTGGTGATGCTTACGTGAGGTACTTTCTGACCTTTCACATATTTTTCTTCTTGTATACACACCAAGTGGGGGTACAAGTGTGGTGGACTGATAAACATTAAAAATTGGACACCCAGGTCCGGCTGCTGTTGACATGTTTCAGAAACCAGCGTTTGGGCAGAGATCTTACCATCCTGTCCCTAGGATCCTTGGAAAAGCTTTTGTGTCCGAGCACAATCAGGTCTATCAGATATATTGTTGTTATGAGTGGAGGGCGACCTGATTGTTAATTCCCTCTCATGCTCCTTATTGTGGATGATGTTTAAATTGAATAGACCTGATCCCCGATATTCGTAATCCACGCAACATAACACTGGTATTACTTACTCTGTAGGTAAATTATGCCTACAATGATTAGAACATTCCACATTGTCTTCAGTGAAACAACATCTTTTTCAGTTATCCGAAGACATGAATCATTCTGATTTCCTTTTGGTTCCAAAATCCTGCCATTCTACATGATTTGGTTATGCTGCTTATAACAAAATTTGGAAATTATCGCAAATGGAGACTGCAGAACGTTTACACCAAATTGATCAAGATAATTTGGATAAAGTCCTTGCTGTGGTAGACAACAGTATTAATACTTTGTCATCTTGTATTTATAGTTTAGATAATATTGTATTGTCTGTAATTGATATTGTGCAAAGTGATGTATCTACATTATATTATGGTCAAACTCAACTTAGATCCATAATGCAATTTAGGTGGTCTCTCCAAAAACTTAAGAACAGATGCGTTCCTTGGCATTACCTCAATTCTACCGCTTTGTTGTTACCCTTTAATTTGACAAGTAGACAGCAATCAATGGCTAAGAAAGATGCTAGCTATACAATGTTACACATAGAGAAACTTGAACAGCTTCCCTTTACAATAGCAGAAACACAGTTTGCAGTCTGCTTAATACATGGGGTTATCTCATTACCTATCCCTACTTTTCATTTCACTCCTTCATGAAATACTTCCCGATAGGTAGATACGAACCTCTTGGGAGCAGTTATATATATGAATTATGGTCCCTGCCATTTACATATCATTGTCTAAGTGCTGGGAGAGAAGTTTTTCTTACAGGGGAGGATTGTGACTCTTACAATGCTTTTGAATGAAAGCTATTGTGTCCTGAATAATCAGGACTGTTGAAGTCTGCAGGCAGGAATCCCGTATGTGGTGTCCGTTTCCCAGTTAGTCACTTGCTGCAAAATTGTTCTGTTTCCTCCTCTGCATGGGAGCGTTGATAGTTCAATCTGGCCTTCCATTTTAAATTTGAAAACAGATTTCAATAAACTAAGCAGACTCAAAGCGTTATTATTTCAACAAGAGGTGGCTCTCACTTCAGCTTGCGAAACCTTCGAATTGCAGGTAGCGAGGACATCCAGTGAAATACAGTCATTGTTAAATACAAACCTACATTTCGGTGAATTGATTCATCAAATATTTAATGCGTCTGATACCACGGGCCCGGCCCTCTTTTTTAAACTTGTGGGCTCCTGCCTCGTGACCTCCTTTCAAACTATGTTTGGAGTACTACCAGCTTTTATACATTCTATTTTTTCCAGCTTGTTCGGTGTGTTCCCGCTGCTACTCATCTAAATTTGGGGCGTTATAGTGCTGTTCCTGCTATTCCGCAATGGATGCTCCCTTTGTGGCCCTTCCTGGGCAGGCATCACTACAGCTGTACCGTGGACATATGCTACGGCTTTTTGGAGTACTGGCTCTGGACAATCTGGATGCCTAGTTTTGCTTAACCTTCCGCTACGCTTACTTCACCTGTGTGCAACCTGTGTTTCATTGCATCCGGTGCCGCTTTCAATGGGCTCTGGACGTCTCCCTAGCTACACCAACACAAGCTGCCCTCGATTTCGAACTGTTGATAAGTCCCTTGGTGGCCGATTAGCCAGGACAGTACGATGGGTATGCGACTCGTTCATGACCTGGCGTTATGGCCATTGGCTGGCATTGGGCCCTGCGCATCAGCACAGCATCTTCTGGATCTCAGTTTCATCTAAATCAATGCAGGTTGCCCCAGGATGCTTCTGTCGACTAACGGTACTGAGGAGCATGTTTGTTAATTTGCCTTGCTCAACTGGTGTGCAACTGCTTTGTGCCACTCTGTATTTTCACACAGAACTTACTGTTATTTTGTGTTCTATATTTTCCTGGCATTTAGTCTGAACACTGTAGATAAGGTAAAACAACAATGCCCCTTGTTATTATGTTTTGGTCAGACAAAACACACACATTCAGCTGTTGTTTACAAGCATGTACTATTTTTCATATAGGTATACACAGACAGGCAAATACACAGATGAGATCGTGGATACACCTCAGATGTAGAACCTTCATATGTGCATGCTAAGGTACGGGGTCTGCTGCAAACCCCCCGAGATCTTCTGATATATAATCACTTTGCTTCTGTAGAAGGGGAGGGGCATTAGTTTACCCTGTCTTATACAATGACAGCTCCTTTTATGATATATGGATTACTTACTATGCTGACTGTATTTGTGTTAGGCATCTTTTTATTTGTTGTGGCATGTATACTGCATACTAGAACACGATAACTAAAATAAATATTTTAAACTTTTTTTGTGTCTCTGTCAGATCTTTTTATGGACAAGTATGAGTGTGGGAATGAAAGAGTGTGTCCTGTCACCGCTATCCCTGAGAGGGTTGGGTGTGTTGTATTCTGGGGTGTTTAATCGTTTGTTCCTCTGTGAGTGAGTAGGAGGACAAGTGAGACACTATAGCTAGTCGGTCCCAGGTTTATGGGTGCTAAGGTGATAGGATAACTCAGTCCCTGCCTAATAAAGTTCTATGGTCCCAAGAATAGTTTTGTGATTTAGCAAATTCCTGCAACAATGGCTGCCAGCCAGTGCCACATTGTCAACAACAACACTGAGCAAGAAGGCATGGGGAACAAGGAAGACATGAAGGCCTATGGCAAAAGTACACTGGCTGCCTACACAAAATAGCCACTGACCACATGGTCAAACAGCAAGCAAGGAGGCATGGCTACAAACAAAGAATTTTTTACAATTTCTGAAGCACACGCAACTTATAATAACATAGCAGTATAAATATATAAAGAAGCAAAAAATTCAAATCCTTTGGGCTTGTTCGGTCCTTTATTACAATGAATCTTCCATTCCCTTACGCCAACGCGTTTCGTCGTCTTTGGGCATAAACCCTACGACTTCCTCAGGGCTGGAAGTAATACAAACAGTCTTGTGATACACCGAATTTTTGTATAGATACATTATACATGAAATAGGCCCAAACATAACCTATGTGCGTCAAGGGACTAGTCAAAGCAAAAAAATTTGTGCATATTTTCATGCTAAAATAACATACGCAAACACAATATATATATAATAAATATAGTTCAGAATGTTCAACCAGTATTTACACAAACATCCAATACCACAATGTCACCCACGTGTAAGTGAATCAACACAAAACCCAATAATAGCCAATGTGCAATTCATTATTACTGAACCACCAGTGCATTGCAAACTCCATTGCAACACAAATGCGTAACCAGTAAAAGAAAATTAATTTGAGCGATCAAAGGAACCATAACTGATTTAATGAGCCATTCGCAGTTTCACTGTACCGGCCGTGTGTACTTACACGTGCATGGCTTAATCTTTGAGAGAAGCATATGCTACTGGCAGGATCAACCAGGTTTACCTACACGTGGGTGACATTGTGGTATTGGATGTTTGTGTAAATACTGGTTGAACAGCCCTGAGGAAGTCGTAGGGTTTATGCCCAAAGACGACGAAACGCGTTGGCGTAAGGGAATGGAAGATTCATTGTAATAAAGGACCGAACAAGCCCAAAGGATTTGAATTTTTTGCTTCTTTATATGTTTATACTGCTATGTTATTATAAGTTGCGTGTGCTTCAGAAATTGTAAAACGTTTTGTTCAATCATTGATTGAAAAATTGGGGAATTCGGGTGGATGTTCTCCCTTTTGAATGCACCGCAGGATATGTGTTATTGTTTCTATTTGATTTTTAGTTGTAAATTTGTATGAGCGCCTGAGGAGGACCCTCTTCACCCACTTTAGTTAACTACAAACAAAGAAGACCTGCAGGCCTATGGCAATAGCACACTGGCTGCCCATACAAAATGGCCACCAGCCACATGGTCGCAACCACAAGCAAGCAAGAAGGCATGGGGAACAAAGAAGACACGCAGGGATATGGCAAAAGCACACTGGCTGCCTACTCAAAATGGCCGCTGACCACATGGTCAAACAGAAAGCAAGGAGGCATGGCCACAAACAAAGAACACATGCAGGCCTATGGCAAAAGCACACTGGCTGGCTATACAAAATGGCCGTCAGCCACATGGTCACGACAACAAGCAAGCATGAAGGCATGGGGAACAAAGAAGACATGCAGACCTATGGCAAACGTACACTGGCTGCCTAAACAAAATGGCTGCCAGCTATATGCTCACAACAAAAGCAAGCAAGAAGGCATGGGGAACAAAGAAGACACACAGGCCTATGTCAAAAGCACACCAACTGCCTATACAAAATGGCCCCCGACCACATGATCAAACAGCAAGCAAGGAGGCATGGCCACAAACAAAGAACACATGCAGGCCTTTGGGCACTGACTATACAAAGTTGGCCACATGGTATGGAGAACAAAGACAAATGGTGGCCTATGGCAAACACACACTCAGACACTGGCCAGACAAAGGAGGCATGGTTGATAACACAGAAAAAAGAACATTATTTCAACAATACCAAAACCAAAAATTACTGGGTTAAGAAATTTTAAAACAACGTACATACTCCAAAGGCATCAAATATAATTACCCCACCTATACACTGAATGAAAAAAATGTGAAATACCCCCAAAAATGTAATCCAATGCCATCCATTGCCTGAATGATGTTTCAATTCAACATAATATAACCAAAGAAGACGCCAAGGAAAATGACTGTCTGACATTAAGACGTCTGGCACCTCAAAAGTTTATTATGAAAACCCTCACACACCAACCTGGTTGGTGTCATGCTTCATCATCGGGTCCCAGCCGGGTAGCCGAATGCTACCCAGCTGTGCTACAACACCTGTTTACAGTGGAGCAGGTTTTAGCGGTATGTGAGTGTGATGAAGTGAGTGAAATATGTAAAAATACCTCCAGATTACTACCCGTTACTTTATTCGTGGTGATCTGGGGTATGGTTAAAAAGACAAGAGAGTGGATAAAAGGACTACAAGTACTATGCGTAGTTGTTTATTATCCTCTGCTCGACATGTTTCAGCCCTTAGCAAAAAATATTTGGGCTTTCCTCAGGACCTCTCTGAATAAATAAGGTGAGTGATGTGAGAAAATGTGAGTATTAAAAAATTACCACATGAACAGCATTTTTAACACTCACGCTAAGGAGTGCTATTTATGCGGCGAGGACTGACAGTGTGTAGATCCTCTTAAAATGTAGAATACCTGTAAAGGAAAACAGCATAATAAAATACAACAGATAAGGGAAGCGTTCATTCCACAGATATCGCAGATATGGTGGTTGATATATGGTGCATTCCATAAATATCGCCAATACTGGTGGTATGTATCATGTGCTAAATACTTGGCGAGGTGTCAGACATATTTGTACCAAGTTACCACTTTTACACATTCCGTACCGTGCACACTACCCAACACATAAATGCCATGCGCACTGTACAATCTGTTAAGTGATAGTGCCTTCTCACATTGTAAGAGAAAAGGGCGCGTTGTCCTCTGTGTTGATTACAAACAGGGGCAGTGTCTAGTATGTAGGATTCGTGTGGTTAAAAATCCTTCCATGAGAGCTATTGCGCTACTATTGCGCTATGAACATGCTTATAAAAGGGTGCTTATCTACCGATATCCAGCGCCATGTGACAGTTTGCCATATATTTCAGTTTATGTGAACTCCTTGAATAATTACATTGATTCTGAAGTAGGCGTTCGTATCTGGTCCTGGGGGGGGGAGAAACACCTCTCTTAAGTCACATACTAAGGAAAATGGGTTTAAAAACGGAGAGAATCAGTGAAAGTATATCTATTTACTGGCTTGATCTTGAAAGACGTTTTTATGAAACGAATCAACTGGGCATACAGCAGTAACAGACCGTTGTATACTGGAAAGGTCTTACTTTTTGTGGTGGTGTCTTCCTCGGATAACCTAGTGTGGGTCCCCTCGGTCAGGCTGGCAACCACTAAGGCTCCCGATTGTTGTTTTTATCTACCGTGCTCCGGTGGTCGGAGCAACGTGCGCGTCATCACGCTAACAAGCGTGTGACGCGGGAAAGTGCGGAAGAACTAGACCGTCACTTACTGGATTGCTACTAGCCCCTTGGACGTACGCGTCATCACGCAAAAGAGCGAGAAACGATTTTGGACTTACCCCCTCTGGGATAAACACAAATATATTGTCATGATGGCTTGTTTTATACCTATTTTGGCAGCTTAAACTTAGAACTTGCAATTTATCCATCTAATCCTTAGCGTAATTTATTGCTGAATTTTAGTTGCAATACAATGCAGCATTCCAACACTGGGATGCAATCGCCGCATTGCGCACATGCGCCCAGCCGGCACTTAACCCTCCCAGGAGCCAATAGCATACAATTAGGTGACGGTCTAGTTCGTTCGCACCTTCTCGCATCACACGCTCTTTTGCGTGATGACGCGTACGTCCAAAGGGCTAGTAGCAATCCAGTAAGTGACGGTCTAGTTCTTCCGCACTTTCCCGCGTCACACGCTTGTTAGCGTGATGACGTGCACGTTGCTCCGACCACCGGAGCACGGTAGATAAAAACAACAATCGGGAGCCTTAGTGGTTGCCAGCCTGACCGAGGGGACCCGCACTAGTTTATCCGAGGAAGACACCACCACAAAAAGTAAGACCTTTCCAGTATACAACGGTCTGTTACTGCTGTATGTACAGTTGATTCGTTTCATAAAAACGTCTTTCAAGATCAAGCCAGTAAATAGATATACTTTCACTGATTCTCTCCGTTTTTAAACCCATTTTCCGTAGTATGTGACTTAAGAGAGTTGTTTCTTCCCCCGGGACCAGATACTGAACGCCTACTTCAGAATCAATGTAATTATTCAAGGAGTTCACATAAACTGAAATATATGGCAAACTGTCACATGGCGCTGGATATCGGTAGATAAGCACCCTTTTATAAGCATGTTCACAGCGCAATAGTAGCGCAATAGCTCTCATGGAAGGATTTTTAACCACACGAATCCTACATACTAGACACTGCCCCTGTTTGTAATCAACACAGAGGACAACGCGCCCTTTTCTCTTACAATGTGAGAAGGCACTATCACTTAACAGATTGTACAGTGCGCATGGCATTTACGTGTTGTGTAGTGTGCACGGTACGGCATGTGTAAAAGTGGTAACTTGGTACAAATATGTCTGACACCTCGCCAAGTATTTAGCACATGATACATACCACCAGTACTGGCGATATTTATGGAATGCACGTAGTGAACACCATATATCAACCACCAGTACAAGCGATATCTGTGGAATGAACGCTTCCCTTATCTGTTGTATTTTATTATGCTGTTTTCCTTTACAGGTATTCTACATTTTAAAAGGATCTACACACTGTCAGTCCTCGCCGCATAAATAGCACTCCTTAGCGTGAGTGTTAAAAATGCTGTTCATGTGGTAATTTTTACTACTCACATTTTCTCACATCACTCACCTTATTTATTCAGAGAGGTCCTGAGGAAAGCCCAAATATTTTTTGCTAAGGGCTGAAACATGTCGAGCAGAGGATAATAAACAACTACGCATAGTACTTGTAGTCCTTTTATCCACTCTCTTGTCTTTTTAACCATACCCCAGATCACCACGAATAAAGTAACGGGTAGTAATCTGGAGGTATTTTTACATATTTCACTCACTTCATCACACTCACATACCGCTAAAACCTGCTCTACTGTAAACAGGTGTTGTAGCACAGCTGGGTAGCATTCGGCTACCCGGCTGGGACTTGATGATGAAGCATGACACCAACCAGGTTGGTGTGTGAGGGTTTTCATAATAAACCTTTGAGGTGCCAGACATCTTAATGTCAGACAGTCATTTTCCTTGGCTGTCTTCTTTGGTTATATTATAAATCACAGGGACAAGGACGGCCGTCCTAGTGTCCCAGCTCTTCATTTTGGTTTTGATCAATTCAACATAAACCACAGAAAGAGTTACTTCATGCACCCATGACTAGTAATGGGCCTACTGGCTGGAAGGCCCATTGGCAGACTGGACCATATAGTGAATTAAATGAATATTGCAAACTTATTAAAAGAAACATGGAGAAAATGTACTGAACTGTGCAACATTTTTCCATTTCAAAAGAAGAAAAATTACATGCAAAAAAATACCTGGCCTCTACTAAAACTGCAGGACACCCACCACAATAAATTTTACAAATTGAATAAAAGTACAAATAAATCCTGGTGCATGCCCCCAATCCAAAAAACAACACCCTTATACACCAAATTCCGAATTCACTTTTGAAATCTCAAAATAAGGTCCTTAAAAATGGTATATATGCAGCAGACAAGGAGAGGGATCCTTCCAGCTCCAAATCCCAATGAAAAGTGACCAGGAGAGGGGCAATGTGTAGTAACAATGGGGTAACCCTGTGTCCCTTAGAACCTAGGTATCTATACAAAAAGCTACAATTGGTTATGTTGGGTAAGAACAAGTGCTTCTGCGATCAAGAAATAATCATAAACCATAAGTTTAGGCAAGTAACATCAATACTTAAGAGAGTAAGCTGGAACATATGAGACAAACAATTTATACAGAGTAGTAGGCTAAGACGATTAGTGGGAAAAGAAAAGAATCAAGGGCACTGAGGCCCTGTCATGGGAAAATTTCTTCGCGGTGATGCACAGCGCATCAGCTTACCTTCGATTTAGAAGCACTCCAGCATCGCGTGCAGCAGTCTTGAGTGAATCTGCTCGAGCACTAATCGCCTTAGCCTAATTATTCATTTTTGTTTGATAGGGATTGTGTCCAATAACACTGACCGGGTGAGGAGGGTCTCGAATTTAATACGAGAAGTAACAATTTATGCCTTTAAACAGGTGATACTTCACTACCATTTTTAAACGCTGCCTATACCTGACATAAACATATGATTTTTACACAGTTCCACCCTCTTGGCAGATTTACCACTGCAACAGCCCTTGAAATATTTTGAAACCAGGTAAGGCTATGGCTCATTTTGCTCCATATGATATCCTTTTCACATGCGGCGACCGCCTGCAGTGATTTATCTCCACACTCTTCATTTTTAGATCCTAAGTTGGTTTTCCTACACTACATCTGAATAATGATTGAGGTACATCACGAGTCTGCCTGTTGGATTTAATCCACTCCCAGGTGAATCTATGCCCGAAAATGTTTGAGAAGTCTTTCTGAGAAAATCAGGTAAGGCTATAATTTATTCCGTCCCACAATATGGCCTATTCTCTGATTTCTTCTGCCGGGAGTGATGTAATTCCCCATTCTTTAATTCATTTTAGATCACAAGTTGTTTTCCGGCAATCATTGAGGCAACACTATGAAACTGTATGTCTGATTTATTCTACATGGAGTTGGTAAGTATCATGAGTCCAGTACCACCATTAGATCCTCTTAGATCCTGCTAGCTGGAACACGCCTGATACTTATGAATTCATTTCATTTTAGGCTGTCCTGCCCGTTCTTACCTTGTCCTGAACAAGACCCGCCATGACGCTCTCTTAAATTACGCATACGTCAGGGTCGAAACGTCGACGTTCTTTTTCGGTCCAGTGCCCTCAGGTCTTCTGTGTTTAAAGTACCAAGCAATTGCGCAGTCTACCAGAGACAGTTGATTCATTTCTACACTGGCTGGACCAAAAATTCCTCTTGTGTACATTTTGTATATAGAGTATATGTCCTTGTCTCACCAATGTATAAATGACACTTATTCACCAATGTCACTTGAGCACTTTTTCACTGTACTTATTGTCACTCCATTTTTTACTGAAATGTCGACAGCTGCACATAAAAAATATTTTGACCCAGAGAAAAAGTAAACACTTACTACTCTGTATAAATTGTTTGTCTCATATGTTCCAGCTTACTCTCTTAAGTATTGATGTTACTTGCTTAAACTTATGGTTTATGATTATTTCTTGATCGCAGAAGCAATTGTTCTTACCCGACAGAACCAATTGTAGCTTTTTGTGCAGGAGAGGGGCAAAGCACTGGGATGAGCCTGCTGGACAGGGACAGGAAGTTGGAGACTCTAGGGCACTTCCTTCCTGTTGGAAAAAAAGGAAAAACAAAGGCTTCTCGCACAAACAAAACAACTCCAATGGCTAGTTGGAAAAGAAAATCCACTCCAAAAGCCTCTCAGCTGCATCTCGAGCACAAAAGCTGATGAGCGCTCCATTTGTGATCGGCACTATATTGGCGCAGTTGCGGCCGAAAGCCGTGTGAGTTAGCGCGACATCTGAATGGGAGCTCGCATGCGATGCAAGAAGTCTTGCGCACACTCACATGCAGCCCGCGAGTATCTTTACGCTCTCGAATGAGTGCCAAAACAAAACTTGAGTGTGCAAACAGAAAAGAAACTCCTCTTCACACCCGAAAAGCGGAATTCAAGAACTCTGCGTAGCTATGTGGAGCACGAAGTGTCTGAATTCTGCAACCTCTGTGAGTGGAGCGGAGTTTTACGCCCGGGCCTACTTTTTATGGGTAATGCTTAAAATAAAAAAATGTTTGTCTGATACACGAGTCCTGCCACTGTTTCTCATTTGAATGTGAAGTGGCTATGTTCTTTGTGATGTGCCACTACATTATTTGCTCCTACATGTAGCTTGCTGACCAATTAGCGGAGATCATAGTGATCCAGTATATGGCACCGGAGATGGTATACCACAGGAGATGGCTAAGAGTTTCATAGATGGACATGTTGGACGACATGGAATTGGGTGGGAGTTCATTTGGTGGCTATTTCAAAGTCTGTAGGACAATGTGAGCATCATTTGCCTAAAAGGTTTCGTAATGGTATAGGTTGGATATGTGTGTGAAATGTTGGAGGGACAAACTTGGATCACCCCACATGGAGGAAAATATGTAGGCCTATTGTTGTATGATTTGCAATGGGCATATGTCTACAAATGTGTGTGTGCCATTCACCGAACTCACCTTCCTGTGTCACACATTCAATTCCTGCTGTGTTTGCTGAGCCTACCTGCACTTATACTATACTATATTTTGCATGAATGGTGGTTATGAGAATATAGGTCTCTGGTTAAACACCAAGCCACAGCTACTGTGCACATGGGTATTTGTAGCCATGTGAAATGTTGACTGTATCCCAAGCCCTCAGACTGTCAGATACCCACGTGGTGGAGTGAGTGCTATCATGTATGGGGACTTACTTTTTGTAGTGAGCAACTTGAATGACATATCTTTCTTCCATGGTTTTAAGGTCTGGAAATGGCAGGTACAGTGGAACCTAGCATCTAGCTACTGTTGAAAACAATCTTTATGTGTGCTGTACACATATTTTGAATAGGATCACAGTGTCTGCAGTAACATAGTTGAGGAGACAACCAAAACTCATCAGGTGCACAAACTACTGGATATGTAAGCATTGCACATCCATCCACATATTTACTGACTGACATAATTGTTTCCCATTAAATAATCTGTATGGCCTCCACATGTATGCATTTCGGCAACGTACACAAAGTACATACTCCAACTGTGTCATCTATTGGGACCTGTCCCATATATACATATTTGCACAACATCGGTGTGGTCGGATTTACAGTGGATATGGTGGGGGCATCAGAAGGAATATTGTACAATGCTGTTTGTAAACTGGCAGTTCCAGAGCATTGCTCTACACCCTCTGTAGACCTGTCATAACATGCTTGTAGTGATTGTGACACTGCTGAAAACATGAGGTATGCGCTAATCTCAAGCGCAAAAATGTCAGCTGTCTGATGTCAATTATCGCACATTCAAAATTTGAATGTTGCTGGCGGAAGTCGACCGTGTGGTAGGTGGTGTCAGCTATGGTGGATATAGCCATTGGCTATCATTATGATGGTCGCGGTCCAATAACTTTGTCTGTGTATGCAGAAGCCTGCCTATGCTGCATTGATGTTCGTCATGGTGGGCTGAACTCTTCACTTGCCTACTGACACTGCTGCAAGCTACATTTCCTATACTTCAGCTCCTGTTTGTCATCTCTGGGAGCTATCATGGCCCATGAAAAAGGGGGGGTGAGAGCCCCAGCCTTCTCTACAGATGAGCTGGAGAAGCTGGTGGATGAGGTCCTTCCCCTGTATGGCCAGCTCTATGGCTCACCAGAGGAGAAGGTAAGTTCCTCACATACTCAATTGACTATGTTGGACTGCAATGCTTCCTGTCTAGCAGGCTCTGATGTCGTTTAGGTGTCCAGTGTGTCCTATGATAATAAAGAGGCGAAAGTTTGAAGTCCATACATCACATATTCATATAATGGATAGTGAAGTACTTTACTCTGTGTACTTCAGATCTGCATTGTGACATTTGTTTATGCACAGATCATTCCTGAGTAGCATGCAATTTTCAGTGCAAATATTCATTTGTTGGTGCCAAGTAACATTTGTGTTATAAAACTCATGGCGAAGAGTGGTGGATATTTTTAGGCTCAGAGTCTGTGCTGTGTATGTGTCCTGTAATAAGCAGGTAATGATGAATTAAGGCATGCGTACAATTGATATATTGAATCACACCAGATCTGTAGTCGTCACACTCTGCTTATGGTGAAACTTATACTGCAATAACCCCCTAAAGTGCCACATAAAGGTCATGTCACATATGGCATGGCCCAAATATGTACATTTGGCTTTGAAGCGCTGTTAATGTGTTGTACTTGTGGTTTGAGTCTATACTGGCCGCAGAGGGTAAGTTATGATGCATAATAGTGCCCATCATTGGTCATTGTAGAGGCTGAGAGCCACAGTCACATTGGCCTACCCTTGTGAGTGACTAGTTTAGCTCTCTGTAGTCCAGATCCTTGGATGTTCCCAAAAAGAGTCCCTTCCCCCACTTTTGTTTTTATAGATGGACTGTGTATGTTGTACATTATGTATGTTCTCTGAGATCAGCCCCTGACCTGAGACTTCTTTCCATTGGCCCACACTGTGGATGTGTGTGATTTAACTATGTTTCGGCTTTTACTTCCGCTGGTTTGTTGTTACTCTTCCGATTGCTTGCTTTTTACAGGCCGAATGCTCATGCTACATTTTGCAAGTCTTGGAAGTTGCTCATGTGTGAGACAATCAACGTTAGTGGTTCTGCAGCCATTTTTTAAAGGCAACATATGCAACAGGGTAGTCCAAAGTGTGTAGAAGTCATCCCTGTGTCATTGCCACATTTGGCAGGAGGTATGTCCTGTGATGGTAGTTGCAACCAATAACAATCTCTGACACACTGTATGTTATCCCTTTCTGTAGTCAACATGGCTAGACAATACCAGAGTGGGATTTTCCAGTGTGACACATACACGCCCTTTCATTGTGACCTTTGTGTTTGGTGCCACTAGGTACTCTGTTGTCAGCCTTTATGGACCGTATGCATTTTGTTAATGAAAGAGGCGTTTACAGGGTGTGTACAAACATGCACAAGTGTTTTGCTCTTAAGAAAGTCTGAATGGTGTGGCGTGTGCCACAGTAGCTCACACCACACTAAATGTGGGATGGCCCTGGCATACATGGTGTTTGTGGGCTGTCTTTGTTAGTGTAGTACACGGAAAGATATGAGGATAGACCACAGAAGACTACCAAAGTGTGCATACCCCTATAAGTGGCTTCCCTAGCAGTGTCATGTTTGGCAAGTGGAGTGGTACAGCATTGTGCTAGGCCATATGGGACATTGTACTGGCCATTGGCCTTTATTGTTATCTGTTGAAATAAAAATTGAAAAACTTTTGCTGACACATTAGTCCTGCCATTACCTTTCATGCGATTGGCTATTACGGGTTCCTTGAGTACGTGCAACTACAGTTGTGTAAGCCTCACACAAAATGATGTGCCATTCGAAGTATTGAGTGTGATCTGACCTTTGCACCTGTTCTGGAGTTGCAGTGTACGAAGGGACACATTAATTGTATGGATATGTGGGATGATGTATGGTTATGTGGGATGTAGTATCCCATACTAACCTACTTCAAATCCTGCACAAAAAAGGATCTGCTCTAAAGCTCTGTCATGGTTCGCTTCTTTTCTGAAGGATCGAACCCAAACAATTCAAATGGGATCCTGTTCCTCCACCGCAAAGAGCATTAAATATGGAGTACCACAAGGAGCTACCTTAAGCCCCACCCTCTTTAATGCATTCGTCTCATCCCTGGTGGACATCAGCAGGAAATGGGGTTTTGACATCTGCTCATACGCCGACGACACGCAATTTGTGATCCCCCTGGTAAATAGGCTGACCAATACCGATACTAAGAACAACCTAATAAACTGTCTCACTGAACTTGCAGGCTGGATGTCTGGGCACTGCCTAAAATTAAACGCCGGGAAGTCTGAAATCCTGCTTTTTGGGGGTGCCCATGCAATTTGGGACAATAGTTGGTGGCCCCAGGCATTAGGCACTGCCCCAGAACCAAAGTGAGCTGCAAAAAACTTGGGCATCTTTTTCGATGATACCCTATCTATGCAGGATCAAGTACGCACATTGTGCGGAAAAGCCTTCGCCACATTGAAACTGTTTAGATGACTTTTTCCCTGGATCCCCCCAAATTGCAGAAAAACTGTGACATGGGCCCTGTTTCTGAGCAGGCTGGACAACGGCAACTCCCTTTATGTTGGCATGGCCGACTATCTTTTCTCTCAACTCCAGGTGGTCCAGAACGCCGCTGCTAAACTAATTTGCAATAAAAATAAATACAGTTCAGCATCTCATTGTTTGAAGGAATTACACTGGCTGCCAGTGCGTCAAAGAGCCAGTTTCAAGCTCCTTTGCTTTGCGCATAGAACCCTGCATAAAAAAGTACCACACTTTTTGCGAGATAAACTACAATTCCATGTTCCTTCGCGCAACTTGAGATCACGTCACCAAGCTTACGTCTCGGTCAAACGCACGTCCAAGGCCAGGATGGGCGACCGATCCTTCTCCAAATCAGCTGACGTTCTTTGGAACAACCTCCCTCTTGATCTCCGCCTGACAGACGACTATCTGCTGTTAAAAAAAAACAGAAAACCACCCTGTTCCCTAGATACTGATCCTACCAAAGATCAACCTGCACTGCATTGCATTCTGTCCTAGCGCCGTGATGTCCCCCGGGATGAATGTTGTGCTCTATAAATACTCTAAAATACAAATACAAATGAAAACCACCTGGGGGTGACATTGCATTGTGTGGTTTTCCATTAAGTATTAAAGCTCGGCCACTGTCAACATCATTTAGCATGCCCTTCTCCCTATGATGAAGATTGGGTATTTGTTTGGTGTGTTGAAGTAAGATATTTGTGAATCGACCCATAGAGGGTGTGAACTTGGAATTCGTCTCCTACGCCGATGACACCCAGCTCATCCTCTCCCTCACCAAGGAACCCAACATCACCAGGCGCAACTTCCAAGAAGGGATGAAAGCCGCTGCGACCTGGATGAGCAACAGCTGCCTGAAGCTCAACTCGGAGAAAACAGAAGTCCTCATCCTCGGCTCCACCCTATCCACATGGGACAACACGTTGTGGCCCACTGCCCTCGGATACACGCCCACTCCAACGGACCATGCACGCAACCGCTGCAACATACTCGACTCATCACTCATCATGAATCACCAGATCAACGCCGTATCCTCCGCATGCTTCAACACCTTCCGCATACTTCGCAAGACATTCAAGTGGATCCCCCCGACTCCAGGAAAACCGTCACCCACGCACTCATCACCAGCAGACTGGACTACGGCAACACTCTCTAATCTGGAATCAACAAAAACTCCTCCACAAACTCCAGACCGTCCAGAACGCTGCAGTCAGACTCATCCTTGACATCCCATTACACAACCACATCACCCAACACCTCTGCAAACTCCTCTGGCTTCCCATCGAAAGAAGAATAACCTTCAAGCTGCTCACTCATGCCTACAAAGCCCTTCACAACACCGGAACCCAATACCTCAATGACCAAATCTTCTTCCACGCCCCCAAGAGAAACCTCCACTGAGCCGACCTCGCCCTAGCCACCGTCCCTCGTTTCTACAGGACCAGAGCAGGTGGAAGATCCTTCTCCTACTCCGCAGCCAAAATCTGGAACAAACTCCCCCTGCACTTCCGACGAAGCCTGACACTGTACCAATTCAGAAAAGACCTCAAGACCTGGCTCTTCGAATGACCTCAACAGAGCTGCTCACAACCCTCCCCTCCTCAGTGCCTTGAGACCCTCATGGGTGAGTAGTGCACACTACAAAACTCTGATTGATTGATTCCTTTGTGTAGTTCTGCATTACGATGTGTCCATTTTACACAGGGTACCTTTCAGATACTTCCTCAAGATGTGTTACAGATGCTGTGAGTGTACTGTTTGCTTTCATAAGTTGCACTTACACATTACCTACACACACCTAGCACTTGGGTATTCTATTGATTGTCCCTGAGATACTTCAGTTCCCAGGTCCAGTGCTCATCAGGTTTGTCAAGCATGTGCTAAATTGAACAGTGGCTCTCTGCCTCAGGCTTTCAGGGTTCCCCCTATAGCAGCATAGGTGTCCTGCAGAGTGTGTTTCCACTGTGCCCTTAGAATGTTTCTCCCACTGCTTCTATGACATTCCATTGAGTGACATTGCCTTTTGATGCGGGATATGTGTGTAAGTCGATTACAGACTTGTAGCTGAGAAGGTGTGTTTGACTTTGACAACACATCCATAATGATGTTTGTTTGACATCATGACGGGAGCAGGGATGTGTGGATTGTGATTGTGTCATATTCACTAAGGCATCATGATCAGAGTTAGACTGAAAAGGCCTCTTGGTAGATGTAGTCAGTTCAATATCACTTTAACTAGACATGATAAATGGTGAGCTGCACGACTAGTATAGGCCATGGTGACATGGCAAAGAAGTGAGAAAGGGTTAGTTATGTGTGACAGACATTGATAGGTGTGATATTGTGGAGGAGGTGATGTTGTGGATCAGATATTAATTTAGACATCACCCTCACTTTAAATAAAAAGCTGATGAATGTTGATTTGTGTATGGTATGCCTGTGCAGTACAAATGTTTGGGCATGGGAAGGCATCCTACAGCTTTGTTAGGATGTTCGCTATGAAACAATGCCAGCCAGAGCCCCTGTATACATGTGAAATGCTTGGGGATGCCATCTCCCTTGCCTGGTCCATGGCAGGGCATCATTTTGCAGAGAAGTCTGTGGCAATAGGTAGTTGTGCGACTTACCATCGATTTCGGCCACCATGATTTCTGTTTTGGATTTGATCAAGCAGGTACAGCAGTGGCAGGGCAGGTAGGATAGGCTGCATGTCAGCACCGGATGCCTGTAGTGGTGGTTGGACCGCCACTGTCATGCCATATGTGAGGCAACTCATAATTGGGTGGGTGGTCTCATTGGTGGTCCAAGCCTCCCACAGCCTCTTTGGTCCCCTCCGCCTCCACCGCATTGGTAATGGGCTGGAGGTGTCAGCAGTGGTCTTCAGGAAGCCAATCCGCCCAACTTGTAATAGGGTAATTGGGCTGACAAGCTCACCATGCTTGGACCCCCACCACTGGCATGGTAGTCCGCAGACTGCTAAATTGTAATCAGGCCCTAGGTCCTACCTATAACTACCTACTGGTGACCGCCAGTAGGTAATAAAAATATCTATGTCTATATGGATATAGATATCTGTATACAGATATATAGTTATTAAATAGAAGGATAGATAGATAGATAGATAGATAGATAGATAGATAGATAGATAGATAGATAGATAGATAGATAGATAGATAGATAGATGCTGGAAAAAATGTTAAAGTGATGTGATAGTTAGATGAAAATGTCATTTAAAAATACCACCTTAAACTCAAAAAAAGCACTGAAATGCCATCAGTGATCTTATCAATTACATCATAGAACATGTCATGAGTGAAGTAAAATATGAAGACATATGCAAACCATGACAAGTGCACCAGTTGTAGTTACATCACATTTAAACATTTTTTCAGGGAATTTCTAAGGCTTTTTTAATGTAAAGTACAATGCCCAACTATAGCATCACTTTAACTTTTTTCAATTAATTTCTAGGTTTTTTTAACATGTAGTAAGATTTTATTACCATACCTAACTATTACAACCATGGCAGAGCGCAGCCAAATCCCCAAAGGCACCCAGCCCCCACTGCAAAAGGTCTTCTTCCAATTTAGGTCCACATTAAAATGACTATTTCCACCTAGCTTTTGGGATTCAACTGCAACAGCTCTCTCCATCTGCGTGACCGCCTTCACATTGCAGACACAGGAGGGATGTTTAGGTGGGCTGCATGAAGAAATGCCCTGCTTGCCCTGTTATAATGGCTGGATGCAGGTTCCACTGTTTCTAAGATCATATGCATCTTCCAATTTCAGGAAAGAAACTCCACAGGCAGGCTGAACTCCACTGGCACTACCTTGAGCCTTTTTTCTGTGTATCAGAAAGATCTATTTTCTTTACTTTTTGGGGCCAGTTTCCAGTCTCAGATATTAAAAAAAGACCTTTAGATGGAATTCCCTCCATATTTATGTAACAGCCAGAGGGGCATTCTCCCAGCAAGTCGCAGGACGTGTACATCTCATTTACTGTTCTCAGCAACTCCATCAGAGAGAGTCCATGCTGCAATTCCTAAAATAGAACTAAGCTTGTGATTGGCAATGACTCCTAAGTAAATGTAACTATTGGTTTTGCAAATTCCACAACTAATATTCCCAACAGTGTGGCCCCGTTCCTATTTCAGGTAGGCGCTTTACTAAAATGTGTATGTTGAGGGCATTACACAACAGCTAACGAGATGACAGCTATTTGCTGACCAAATGCTGTACCCCAGAGGTGACAGAACTCCATCCTAGGCCAGGCTGGTCCTGCCACTAAATTCTCAAATAAAATCCCCACCCATTTAGGACCCAGCTGCACTCACGAAATGCAAGATCCTCCTTTTTAGCAATACTTGTGTGTTATATTTCAATCTGTCCATTGTTTTATTTTGCAGTGCACTACACCGCATATTTCTTACAACACATCAATTAATTTCTTTATAATATTAAATGTTTCATTTAATTTTGTTTCGTTTCAAGAAAATCACTGTATTCCATTAGTTTATAATCATATAGGGACTTGTTTTTATAACACAATAAATTGATTACGTATTTTGGTCCAGAGGGAGTAGGAGGACAGACACCAAAGTTCTGATGAGAATTCTTGCCTATACCAAAGTGCACCTTTAAAGGCAGCAAAAGATGGAATCTGAGGCCAGTAGACAGTTGGACAGACTGATAGACAGCCGTCTCCTGCAGTCTGTTGATATTTTGAAAAGTTTTACTCTCATAATTAATTGTCTAAAAGGAGTATTATCAACCCATGGTAGACATCACCCTTGAGTAGTGATGTGCATTAACCTTGGAAGAGGAATTCACTGTACATTAAAGTGCATAATGGGGAACACTACTCCTGACAGATAATTGCAGTGATTATGATTTCAGTCACCAATCAGCATGTGTCTAAGCCTATGGACCTTAAGAGCAGGAGCTTGGTGTCAAAAGGTAAAAGGTGCTGAGAGAACGATTATTTCTGCCGCTTAATTCCAACAGTAGGATCCACACAGTTTCCTGCTCCTAGGAAAGAGAGACCTTTATTGAGGAAAGCACTATCAATTCCTATTGATGTACTCCTTGTGCAATGCTCCTAATGGTATCAGTTGTGGTGTAGATTCTAGAACTTTGAAATGCAGACCTATCCTAGAATGCGAGAGTATGTTTTAAATTTAGGGGAAGACATCCAAACAAACAGCTTTGGACAGAAGAAATGACTAAGCACATTTACAAATTAATTGATAAGTGTATTATGTTTCAGAAAATGTACTAACTTTATTATTTATTATTTGATGTCTCTTTAATTCTATTTAAGATTTTTTGTTAATGTATCTTTGTTAGTATACCTGCCTATTATGTATTTTTAAATTACTTCATGCTTTAAAATATATGTGTAATTTTCTTTTATAGCCTTGAAAAACTGGCTGGCACCCCCCGAAACACTTCCGTACATGTGGAATTAATCTAAGAGTATTTAAATTGACCCATATTCAGGAATATTCACATGATTACTTTCTTATTATCGTTTGTTTGAAAACATTGACCATAATCTGTCCACTGTCATGCCCATGAAGCTAAATGAGCCTTGAAAATGCAGACTGTGTCTGTGAAATGTTCTACTGCTATCAGTCTGTATGTGTGGACAGCAATGTTCAATTCCAGAGGAAGATGTTAATTGTTTGAAATCTATTTATCATTTCTTGTGAAAGAAAGTGTTAGCAACTGGCCATTTACACCTCAACAACGATTTTTCTGTTTTTCAGTTTGATTTAAATTTACAAAAAACTGATTTGCACATGTACAGATGACATAAGTGGATGCCATATATTATTACTGGTTATATGCTACTAAAGGCCTTATTTAGATCTTGATGGATCTGGTCCCACCAACAGTTTTCCATAGGTTAATCCGTCTGCCTACTAGGCGTTCCGCACACTCAATTTAGATGCTGGTGGGTCTATGTCAATAGCCCGTCCGACTCCTGCCGTCTCTGCCAAAATTCCCCTCCCGCGTCGACAGCATCATAGGCTGTCAGATGAAGTTCAGCCAATATTTCTGCTGGGCCAATTACGATGGGAACACACCTGATTTGGCAGTTTTGAAGGGATATACGGAAGAAACTTTCCTTTTTTCTTGTTTCCCCTTCCCTTTCAGTCATGAACCAATGGTCCAAATCCTTCCTTTGGTGCTGCTACTTGACCACAAAGCAAATCAACTCTGTCGTTGCTGGAATCGAAGGTAAACTTCTGTTTTACTTGTTTTCTTTTGAATTGTCTGTTTACATGTGCTCTGGACTTGTGCATTTTTAAATTTCTCTTATAAGCAATTTGTTTCTAATGTGTAATTCATATGTGTGTAATGTTGTTATTTAAGAAATTTAAAGAAACACACCTGTATTATCTGTTTTTTTTCTTCAGATTTGGCGCAAGCTTCCATCACGATAATGGACACTAATCAAAATTCATAATGTGTTCATACAGGTGTGTCTAATTATTTTGTGTAAACTATCAAATTATAAACATATGCATTAGACATTTTATGACCAATTTAAATATAATATAATTAAAAAATTATACTAGATAAATCAATTTTTTTTTTTAGAATAAAGGTAAAACCAATGTTAGTTCTAAACTTAAGTAATTTTTTTAATTTATTTCTGTAGCATTACGCCTTGTCTAGTGCATTTTCTGTATTTTATTACATTATTTCTTTTAAGGTGTAATGCATATGTGTTTATTTTTTCACTCATTAAGTTAAAATAGGCACACCTGTATTAAAACTTCATAATAACAATTTAAATAAAATTGGGGTGTAAGTGTCCGTTATCATCATGAATGATTGCACCGAAATTTTAAGGTCCATTACCTTCTTTTCTTTGCCAAATGTTTGGACTTTACAAACATGTCCTTTAAAAACTCTTTTGTATTTTCTGTTATAAATGTTAGTAAGAATATGTATTTCATATTTTCATCATTAACATTTTTAATAATCAATGATTTGTAAATGAATATTTATGCTAGGAGAAACTTTGCAAATTAAAAATCTTTATTTACAAATAAGATAATTCTCTCTTTTAAATTTTTTTCAATTAAAGAAAGGGTTTTCTATAACACCTTGTGACTGTGTTGCCAATAACTTGCTCCTAAACATAGTCCAAAGGGTAACCTCCACAGGAAGGGGCATCTATTGGGCACAGAGCAGGCACCTCAAGTGTTTTTCTTGGGGGGGGTTAGGTTTGGTAGTGGTTAAGGATAGATAAAAAGGTGAATTTGGAAGGAGGAGTAAGGGTAGGAGGGGTGGTAGAGGAGTGCATTTTGGGGGTACAGGGAGCTGGAGTAGGTAATGTACTTGTGTCTGTATGTTTGTCAGTTGCATGTGGGTCTGGTGCTTGTTGTGTATGTCTGGATGTGTGTTTTTTGGCTGGTGTTTGATATTCTGGTGAATGTGTGCATTTGCTTCTGGTTGATGTTATCTTGTGTTTTAGTGTGCTTTTGAGCAAGTGTGTTGGATTTGATGAGAGTGATGGTGGTTGGTATGGTTGTGGTGCTTGTGGGAGTGGTGGTGGTTATGGTGCTTATCAGTGTTGTGGTGGATGTGGGTGTGGAGGTGGTTGTGATGCTTGTCTGTATGGTGGTTGCTATTGTGCTTGTGGTTGTGGTGGTGGCTGTGGTGGTTGTGGGCGTGGTTTTGATACTTGTGTGTGTGGTGGGGTTGTGGTCTTTGTGGTGGTGGTTGTGAGTGTTGTGGTACTTTTGGGTGTCTTTTCAATAGTATGTGTATGGTGTTTGTGTGTTTGCTTGTGTTTCTTTGTGTGTTTGTGTTTATATGTGTGTGATTGTGTTGTTTGTGTCTGTTGGAATGGATGCCTGCAAAGGCGTGAGTGTGCTAGCGATTGGGGTGGGAGTTTGGATTTGGGTTGAGGAAGGGACCTGAGTTGGGGCAGAACTTCGGGCTGGTTGGGAGGCTGGGGTGGGTGAGGAGCCTGCTATTTTGGTAAGCAATCTCTGCATGCCAGGCATTGAATTGTGAATGGCATCCAGAAACACAACCATTTGTTGCATTTGGCAAATTAGCCCCTGGATGCCATTCACTATCTCAGTCTGGCTTACAGCGATGCTGCTTAATAGGTCAATAGCCTGCTCACTCAGCACAGATGGGGTGACATGGGCAAGGGGTGAGGTGCCTGTGGCAAAGGAGATCCCAGCCCTTTAAAGGGGTTAGGGTTTGACCAACTGGGGGGAGTAAGAGGGAGGGCGGAGATGTGTTTCTGGATGGTGGACAAGGATGAGGTTGTTACATTTCTGATAGGATCCACCACCACTAGGGACTGGTCCCTTGTGTAGGCCTCTGATGAAGATGATGATGTGGTGGCCTCGGTTCCAGTTCCCTCACCCTCCAGGACACAGTGTACAACGGTGTCTGATGTTTTACCCCCCAAAACACAGCGGCCAGCTGCTTCCCTGCCTACTTAGCCAATATCTCCTTTGCCTACTTTTGAAGATGCTGTAAAGACATATAACATAGTTTTATTGTATCTGTGTAAATATAACTGATCATGAAGTTTTTTTCTCAAAATATTTTTAAATTTTTATATTTAACGTGCTTTAAGGCTTTTAAACTTTGGTTTATTTTTATCTTTATCTCCTGCATGTAGGAACATCTTCAGAAACCATTTGGACACAGTTCAGTAATTTTCTGTTATTGCTCCTAATTGGTTTTTTATAATTTCTCTTAACTATTTTCAATACTGTCCAGGAACTATTTTACACTTCTGAATAGTTTGTTTGTTGTTTTGAATAGTGAACTTATGTTACAAAACTGTAATATTTTTAAACAAATCCCTTTGTGCATTGTCTGTTCTAGGCAAAAAAAAGCAATTTTTTTTATTTAAAAAAATAAAAATATGAATCATTGTGTGTTAATATTTACTGTATTGTACCAACATTTGTAGAAACCGAATGCCTTTTTTCTGCTTTTCACAATGGTAAAAAAATACTTTTTAAATGTTAAAATTACATTTTTTGATTTAGTACTTAAGTTCCGTATTAATGTATCACACCCTATGTATTTACTTAAGCTGTTGAAGAAATCCCAAATATATTTTTTTAGTTTTAAATTACTCCTACAGCATAAGTAAATGCATAGGACTTGATACATTTTCAATCCACTGTAGTACAGATATATAAAATGTAACATTTTTCTATCAAATATCCTAATTTATTTTTAGTTTGTTTTACCATTCTGAAAATAAAAAATAAAACATTATTCTGGCCTAAAAAGCCAATTCTTTTATCTTTGATAGGTCCTGATCTTGAGTTTTGCAGATGGAATACTGCAACATATATGTGATGGAATTTCCACCCGTCAAATTCCAAGTGCATTATAAAATATTGTCCTTGGAATAGGTCGGGCTAAGTGCCTGATTTAGATCTTGGCAGATCGAGTCCCGCCATGGCTTTTTTGGCGATCTTCCTGCCCACCAATTGGCAGTCTGCCCGCCCTATTAAGTTTTTAGAAGGTGTATAGACCAAAGACCGCTGCAGTCCCACCGTCGCTGCCAGGAAATCTCGACTGCGTTGATGGTGGGACAGGAAAAAGCAGCTGTCAGAGGGAAGACTGCCAGTTTCACTGCCGGGCCAATCACGATGTGCGTTACTGCTGATGTGACTTATGGTAAAACCTCCACAGATTGGAAGAGATATAAGGCAGAATCTCACCTCTACTCACTTGCACACTTCTTGTTCTGCCATGGATCCGATCTTCCAAATCCTGCCGCTGCTGCTATTGCTTGATGATGAACAAAACCAACACTGTCATGGACGCAATCGATGATAAGCTCCAGTTTTACCTGTTACTTATTGATTTGCGTGTTAACATTTGCACAGGACTTGTGCATTTATAAATCTATCTTACAGGCAATAGCATATCAATGTGCAATGCATATGTCTGTAATGTTGAAGTTTAAGAAATTTAAAGAAACACACCTGTATGACCACATTAAATGTATAAATGTGGTGCAAGCTGCCTTCAGAAAATGGACACTTGCACAAAAAAGGATATCCAAATATATGTATAGGTATGTAGGGTTTAACAGGGCTGCATTTTGCCTCTCCTTTTATATAAATGACGTGGCCAAGGAACTGACAAAGTGTGTAAATGACTCTCCCACTCACAACAGGGCTAAAACACCTATACTTCTGTTTGCAGACGATTCATTATTAATTTCCAAATCCCCGATGGGGTTACAGAATATGCTAAATAAATTTCTGGAATTCTGTGGCCACAGGGGTTTAGATTTAAATGCCGCAAAAAACAAATTCATGGTCCTTGGTAAGAATGTTAACAAGATCTGTCCAGTGAGGGCTAGAAAAGACCACTTGGAAAGGGTCTTTAGCTTTTATTATTTGGGGTGAACCTGTCGAACAAATTTAGATGGGTTCACTAAATAAATAAAGGACCCCTCACAATATCACATAGATCTAAGGCCATTCTACACTTCCAGAAAAACACATACTTGTGTCCTATCTCCCCGGGTTTGGAAGACTATCGAGCGAAGGCCCAAAGCGCTGTATTGTATGGGCCAGAAGTTTGGGGTTACACTGATACTATGAGGCTCACAGTGATAGAGAATACATCCCTTTTAGGGGGGGCTGGTTTCGTCAGATCATTGCTCTTGGTTCCTGCAAGTACCCCCTTGGTCCTGCTTTACTTTGATATGGGGATGAAACCGCTATTATTCTGGATTCATATCTGGACTACTCCGGAATTGCACAAATACAGAGATTCTTTGAGTGATGTAAGGAATTTGGATCGGCCCTTGGAGATTCCTTAGTTAAGGTTTGTTTGCTACTAGTGCAAAAAATTGGGTTTGATCAGAATGTGGAACTCGCCTGAATTACTTTGCAAGGCGGATAAGCAGGTCTTAAAATTGACCTAGCGTGGCAAGAGACAACTAGAGGCTGTCTGGGCCACCTTACCAAGCATTTCTTGGTATTTAAACCTACTCCAGCTTTTGAAAGTTTTATTGACATTATAACACCACCACTGGCCAAGAGCTTGTTTATCAGATTTAGAACAGGTTGTTTGTCCCTTTGATTGTTCAGTAAAAAATGAAATAATAACTCCTCGACTGATACATGCCCAGCTTGTGACATGAATTCTGAGTCCCTTGATCATGTTATGTTTCTATGTCCTGAATATTGTGGTGAGTGCAGAAAATGGTTGCGCCCAATCTGTTTGTCCATGAGGTACTACATTTTAGAGAAGCGAAAATAATATTGATGACCGACACATCTGATTCGGTTGTTTATTCTGTCGGTTCTTGTTCAACATCTGGACTAAGCACAAGAAGCTTCTGAAATCATTGTAAATTTATGTGAACAAGACTGTCCGCAGTCGAAACATGTTACGAGATTGAATAAACCCAGCACTGTATTGTGACCCTCCATATATATATATATAGACATATACATATGTGTTTATATAGTTAAAATTTATCGGCTAATTCTCTTTAAAGAACTTTCGGAACATTGCACCTTTAATACATAATGAGTTTTATCCTACTTGGAACTGGGGGAGAATTTTAAAATTATAATTTAGGCACTGCAGAGATAAGATTATCAATTTGAGGGATTATCTTGATATCCCAACAGTAACATCTGGAAGGAAATAGCAATGCATGAAGTTGCTGTGACTAAGTTTTACGATTGAATTTTATTGTTTTATAATATTATATTTAAGTATCAAGGTTACTGGATGAAGCGAAAACTGCCATATGTACCACATTGATGTTTTGTATCTTTGATGGTTATGAATCCGAATAAAGAGTCTTGAACTTGAATTAAAAAGTCACCATACAGGTTTGGTTAAAGAAATTCCCAAAATTCCCACATTAAAAACATATGCAACACACATCATAGGGATAAGTGCAATGTAGCATGATGTAGAAATTGCACTAGACAAGGTGTAACCTTCACCTTAGAAATTAACAGTAAAATCAATGTCAGTCACAAATTAGAAGTACTCAACATATACATCCATGTAACATTTCCCCTTGTCTAATGCAAGTCCTGTACTGTATCCAATTTCAATAGTAAAATTTTTCATACTGATCAGTAATCAAGGTGAAACAAACACATGTGAAGTAACACATCCAAATACAATTTGTAACATCAATTAGTTGGTGCAAATAGCCATTACTATGATGAAGGCCTGCACCTAAATTCAAATGACCTTCACATACTATGTTAACCAGTGTATGCACTCACAAGGTAGAAATGAAATAAATCAATTGTATAACCTGCCATCATGCTGAAGACAAATAAGTACTTCACATTTTTCTCAGAAACATTGCTAGCGATCAAACAATTGCTAAGGAAAATGAATGCCAGGACTAATTTGGTGAAATCAAAAGTATGGATTTATTCCACAAAATGAGATAAAGCTCTCAAAATAATATTAAAGCCAAATAGCAGTCCATAAAGTCCAACATTGTACACTGTTGTGCAGTGGCACAAAGCTTGCCTCCTAATTCACTGCCAAAGGGAACCTCCTCAGAAGGGGCATTTAGTGGGCAGAGCAGGTACCTCAAAGATCTTACATGGAGGGGGGTTGAGTTTGGGAGGGGTGCCCTTGGGTTTGGGAGTGGAGGTATGGTTTTGCGGGGCACTCTTGCATTAGGTAGGGGTGGGTTGGGATGTGGAAGGGGTGGGTTGCAGTGTGGAAGGGGTAAATTTGCATTTGGTATGGGTGGGGTTGGATGTGGAGGGGTGAGTTGGGGTGTGGAAGGGTTAGATTTGTGTTTGCTAGGAGTAGGTTGGAGGTTTGGAAGGGGTTAGGGAAAGGATAAAAAGGACATCTTCTATGGGAAAACGGGCAGGGTGTTCGTCAGGGTGTTGGGTTTGGGAGGTAGAGGTAGTGGCAGTGTCTGATGTGCATGTGCCTGTTAAAGTTGCAGGTGCCTGTGGCTCTGGTGTATGTTGTGTATTTTTGGCTATGTCTTGCATCATAGTTGTCTCTTGTTTGGATGAGTGTGAGCGTTTGAGTTTTGTGGGTGTGAAATCTTATATGTGTGTGTGTGTGTGTGTGTGTGTGTGTGAATGGGAGTGCTGTCGAGGTGCTGGATATAGTTGTGGTGTATGTGGGTGTGGTAATGTCTGCGGTGGCTTTGGTGTCTGTTTAGGTGCTGTGTGTGGTGCATTTGGGTGTGGTGGTGGCTACGGTGTCTGCGGGTGTGCAGTGGTGGGGTGGTGCATGTGTGTGTGGTGGTGGCTGTGGTATCTGTGGGAATGATGGTGGTGGGGACGGTGCATGTGGGTGTGGTGGTAGCTGTGGTATCTGTGGATATGCTGGTGGTGGGGGCTGCAGTGTCTGTGGATGTAGTGGGGGTGGTGATAGGGGTTGTGCATGTGGGTATGATGGTGGTGATGGCTGTGGTGTTTGTGGATGTGCTGGTGGTGGAGGTTGTGCATGTGGGTTTGGTGGTGGCTGTGGTGTCTGTGGAAGAGACGGTGGTGGGGTGGTACATGTGGGAGTGATGGTGACTGTGGTGTCTATCTGTTTGGTTCTGCGCCTGTGTTTTTTGTGGTGTTTGTGTTTCTGTGTGGGTGTGCTGCTTGTGTATGTTTGAGTGGGTGCATACAAAGGTGTGAGTGTTCTTAGGACAGGTCTGGGAATAGGGAATTTTGATGTAAAAGGGGCAGGAGGAGGAGCACAAGGCTGGGATGGTTGGTAGGCTGCGGTCAGTGAGGAAAGCAAGACCCTGAAAAGACCTCTGTAGGCCAGACATAGCACTGTGAATGTCTTCAAGGTAGGCTACCATTTGTTGCAATTGGCAGCCAAGCCCCTGGATGGCATTCAGTAGTGCAGTCTGGCCTACAGAGATGTTCCAGAGAAGATCAATAGCCTCCTAACTCAGCGCTGTCAGGGGGGCAGGAGCAGGAGAAAAGGTGCCTGCATCAAAGAAGACGCCATCCCTTTTAGGGGGACGGGTTTGGCCAACTTGGGGGGGAGCAAGAGGGAGGGTGCAGATGGTACTCTGTGCGGTAGACAAGAATGTAGTTGGTAGACTTCCTGCCGCGTCCACCACCACTAGGGAGTGCTCACTGGAGGAGGCCTCCAAAGAAGATTTTGAAGAGTTAGATGCCTCCATTGCAACCTCCTCACCCTACATGCTTTTGGGTCTCTCAGTGTCGGTAATGTCCTCACCAAAACCACAGTGGCAAGCTGCTTCCCCACTTAAGTTCTAAACTTTTCCTTCACCTGCTCCAGATGATGCTGAACTGACATATACAATAGTTTTATTTCATCTGTGTAAACAGAACTGATCAGAAACTTTGATCAGAAAACAGTTCCCAACTTTTCAGATTTCATCTGTTTCAAAGCTCTCAAACTTTGGTTCTACATTAGCATAAGCTCATGCATGTAGGCAACATTGTCAGAAAACATTTGATCACAGTTTTGTCCTTCCCTATGATAGCTCCTATGTCATGTATGATCTTGTCTCTGAATGGTCAGCCTTGGTTGTTTAAAATAGTGAACTGATGTCACCAAAAAGGATATCAACTAAAAGCACCTTTGTACAGTGTGTTCACAAGGCCCTTAAATCTGCATATTTTTCATTCTGAATAAATAAAATATGAATAAATGTGTATCAACAAATACTGCAATTTTATACCAATAGTAGCATAAACTGAAAGCAGGTTAACTTTGGGCATTTTACAATGGTAACACTTACTTCAAGTCCCTAAAGTATATGTCCAATGTCACAAATTATAAATTAATTCTGTACTGAAGTAGCATAGCAATGTATCACATACTATGTAGATACTTATGCTGTTGCAGACAGTAAGAAACAAATATTTGGGTGGATTGACAAAGAGCTTATTTAGCATACATAAATGCATAGCTCTTGAAACATTTCATTCATTACAGGGCAAAAACATTTTCACATTTAACTCCTAAATATCGCTAGTTGTTTGTAGTTTGTTGTATCATTGTGAAATTGTTTCACTAAATATGCTGGCTTTCACTGTAGTCAAGTACTCATTACATACACTGATTCATATATAATAATTACTTCAAAGATTCAAATGTAAATCACAATATGAAACATAATACACTTTGATGCATTTCAACATATGCCTAAAGTGTGATGAGGTTGGCTTGATTCTGAGTTTTCCTGATGGGATATTCATACATATATGTGACAGAACATTCCATCTTCCAAAATCCCTTTAAGTTTCCCATTTTTGTCATCTGTACATGACAAAGTACATTGAGAAATGGTTTTGAGTATGTGTGCTCTGTCACCAAAGTGCACACATTCCTGTATGTGTTTCAACCAAAATTGTAAGCCTATCGCAATTATTTGTCCAAACACTGACTTGCTTACATACACATTTGTGAATGAAGCTAATCTGTTAATTTTTAAGAAACAGTATTTCTGATGATAAACACAGTTTGGGCTTGTTCATTCTTGTTTGTGTAGAATCCCAACTTACCAATGTGACGTTTGGTGCATCCACAGAATCGTAAGTGCCTAGTATGCTGTCACATGCTACTACCATTTCATCATCCACAACAGTGAAGGAGCATCACACCTGACACAATAACGACTATTGGCCTGTTTGGTATACCTGTCCCTCATGACTTCAAAGAGCCTGATGTATATGTGGAGTTTAGGCAACCATACGTCTGCTCCTGAACAGTCCTTTGGTTATGAACAGGAATCAGGAGGAATCCTTTCCAACAAATGAATAGACAAAGCACATCATCTTACACATTGTGCAAAACTTACACCATCAAGAACTCCTCTTATGCGTTGGACATGGGTCACCCTTAATGTTGATTAGAAAAATCCTGGCTGCAACAAAAAAATTGTCATGTAGCATGTTCAACTCTGATAAGAACTTACTCCCTTGTTGCTGCTGTTGGGCCCTCAAGCTCCGGATAGGCCAGTGCAAGAATGTGAGCCATTAGGGGGTAAGGGTGCTGGGCACTCACTTCCCACATTGTGAGGACTGCCAGAGCTGGACTTCGGCTGACTTTCCGTTCCAGCATTGTAGGTCCTCCCTCCTCTTCAAGCATAGGATGCTGTGCCGTGTATAGACCTCCAGGAACCGCACTTTCTGGTGATGACTTTCCAAATGTCCCATATCTGCTGGGCGTTGACCTGTATGGATACAAGAAATGAAAGAAAAACCAATGGTTTTGAGAGTTTTTGTTTGTCTGTATTGATATAGAAACAAATCTACATCTATCACTAGCATGTCTTCCTAATTTAGCCAAAAGGTGGTGCGTATTTAGAAGGGCTACTGTTCTATAGCACCTATTTTAAAAAACGTGAGTGGTCGAAATGTTTCACCCCTTATGGTGTCCGGTCACGTCGGAGGGCTTTCTTCAGGACCAGTGTAAGGTGCGTTCCTAATTTAGTGACATGCGTAGGTAAGTTGTTCACTTACCCTTCTTCTCAGTGGTTATGGGTCTATGGTACCTATAACTGCTTAGTTCTGTATTTTTGCTTCATCGGGGGACACGCAGTGTTGACTGCTCACTTACACGAGGAGTCAAGGTCACGACTTGTGCTCGCACCGTCTTGACCGGGGCACAGCAGACGGACCCTTCTAGATACGCACCGCCTTTTGGTTTTAACCTTGCCCCATCTCCAACTAAATTAAACACTATTTTTGAGAGATGGAGGCAATTTTAAATTCACTTCACTCACATTCCCACCATTTCTGATCACTACTGTAATCACCAGTTGGTCTCCCTCCAGGAGGAGGAAAGCATATTTTAAAGACCCTATGATGATGCTTTTCACGCAGTCTCAGAAGGGAAAATCAAGATATACCGCTCCGTTACCTTTTACGTGAATGAGGATTTTTTAGACGGTTAGAACCCTAAACCCTGGTTACAATACAGGACAAGTGATCCATTCTCCTTTGATTATTTAAAAAAACTGTTAGACAGATTCACATAAATATTTAAGACATGTACCTGTTTCTATGGTGATCCAATACTCTGTCCATACAGGGAGAGGACCTCCTGTGCCAACAACTCCAGCTCCTCTGGCGATAAGGCAGTGGTCCTCTCACTTTTTTGACCTACCTTTGTTGCTCGCAAGGATCAGTAACAGCAGCTAAAGTGGAGGAGGTCTTGATGGAAGCAGTGTTAGGAGAAAAGGCAGACCTATCGTCTCATTGATAGGGAGTGTAGCAGAACACATATCGAAATATGTAGACCACTTCCTTAGAGAGTGTGTCTCAGCTCTCCCTTCCTATATAAGAGATACGAAGGATTTTCTGGTGAAATTGAAAGACATCGAATGGGAGGACGACTACCTACTAATTTCTATGGATGTCAACTCCCTCCACACCATAATTGATCACTCCATGGGCATCACATCTTGCTACCATTTCCATAAGAATAGGGAAATCTGTTACCATGACCATACCAACATGCTGTTGGAGATGATGAGCTTTTGTCTTCACAACAACATGTTTGTATTTGATGGGACTATCTACAAGCAAGTCCTCGGGACTGCCATGGGGACATGCTACACTCCCAGCTTTGCTAATCTCTTCCTAGGGGTATGGGAGGAGGAAATCCAGAAGAATCTGACCATAGCTAACCGCGAAGGGGGAGTGATCACATGGCTACGTTACATTGATGACTTGTTCGTCATATGGAAAGGCAGTGAGACCAGTGCAGTCGAAACCATTAACAACCTGAACAACAACGAATACAACCTCAGACTCACATACACTATGAGTTGAGAGAGCATTGAGTTCCTGGATGTCAAAGTAGAGGTGAAAGAAAAAAGACTGAAGACCATACTGCATAGGAAAACTACAGCAGGGAACAGCCTCCTTCATGCTCTCAGTAGTCATCCAGAGACTTTAAAATGGAGTATCCCATATGGAGAACTACTGAGAGAAAAAAGGAACTGTAGCACCCAGGAAGATTTTCTTAATGAACAGGAAATCATGCTGAATAGATTCAGCGAACGAGGCTACCCGACGTGGGGGCTCAATAAAGCGAAGGAGAAGGCAGGTAGAATCCCCAGGGAAGAAACTCTCCTCGATAGACAAAACAACACTGAAATAGAAACCACACCAGGGTCATACTGACTTACAATTCCAACTCCAAACAAATTGCTAAAATTGTCACACGCAATTGGAATATAATGACTAGCGACCCTGTTTTGGGACAAGATCTCCCCAGGTGACCCATGATCACCTACCATAAAGGAAGAAATCTGAGGGACATATTGGTGACGGAGGACATTACCAAGAAACAACAGATCATCCAACAGGGACTCCAGGGTTTTTTTCCATGCGGCCACGCGCAAGTCACATGAAAAAACATATGATCCTCCTACAGGGCCCAAAAACATTAACCAATTTCTGACATGTGGTTCCTCTGTCATTTATGTTTTGTAATTCCCTGTAAACTACAGTATGTAGGTAGTACCACATTTCCCGCTAAGAAAAGAGTACTCGAACACATGCGGGCCATAAATAAAAAGGACCCACATTACCCGAGGGCAAGGCATTTTTCTGAGTACCATTTGTCCGACAGCTCTCTCCTCCAATACTTCATCACAGAGCAAATACACCAGAACTATAGGGGTGGGAAAAGAACCCTCATGCTTAGGAAGAGAGAATCATGGCACATCCTAGACCTGCAATGCAGGTTCCCGAAAGGTCATAATATGGACGAAGAGTTAGGCATCCACCTTCATGACAATCAAATTATCATTACATGAAATGTCTTCTAGGTGATTAGATTCAATTCATGTTCGAAAGTATTGATTTGTTAATTTTGAGAGTTAGGTATGTTCTCTTTTAGGTGCAGAATTGTCCTTGATTTTATCAAATGCAGGTTACAAGAATTGCATATTTTCTTTTCTTTTATATCACAGGGGAAAAGGAAGGTACTGCTACGTAGAGAAGACGTTCATCAGGGGTCCCTCCCCTTTTCTTCACACATCACGTCAAAGTGGTGAAGGGCATGTTACAGATAATATTTATTCAAGTTTATTATTAAGTTTCACAGTAATAGCAAAATCACATGTATAGCACATAATGTTGGATGTAAAAACTCCTTCCTTTCTGTTTTTGTATACTCGCAGTTGACGATGTTTGTTTGTTTGGCCTACATACCAACCCCCTGTTCTGCCTGGTTGCAATAGGAGTTTAGGTTGCACACAGCACTAGTTGTTCTTATTTTCCTCCTGCCACTTGGGCTTTTAGTTTAGAGGTGTTGGGTATTCGGGCACTATGCCGAGAACATACCCCTGTCCCGCCGCCGCGCATCAGTAGGTGGCTGTTCGAGAGAATCTAATGCTCTCTCGATTTCCGGTATGGATAGTTTACTTACCGGTGATCCACAGCTCGAGATTGGTGAGGTTGTCTATAGCTGAGAGCAACCCATGACCATGCCCATGAATGTACAGGCATACGCATTAGCTGCTGTAACTGTGGTTCCAATTATATGTACTAACTGGCGCTTAGATTACAGGCATTACGTATATCGCCCTACGCAGAAATACTCTGACGAGAAACATTTACATCTGCACCTCCCATTTGTGATTTCAATCCCATAAGTTACCATGTGCATACCTCGCCGCAACCTTTCAGACTATTTTACAAAAGGCTAATAGTAATATTATTATAAAGTCATTTGTATTTCACAATCTGATATTTGCACAAGAGCCACTGAGCTATGAACTGATGGCAATGAAATAATTGCTATTTAGACTGTATGTATTCAGACTTTCCAAAATGGATGCCTTGTTAACGTGCAATTACAGCCCTTTTGTTGTCCACCTTCTATTTTTGAAGTTGTGTATGTATTCAGCCATGTAACTTACTTCCAGTGTGTGAGCAAGATTGCAAGACAGTCGAAACTCGTTACTGGATATTACATCTATCATTGGATTTACCCACTGAGTGATCGTCTTTTTTGACTGTTTGTTTGGAATTAATGTCCGGCGCGCTCCGCCGGCACGAGCGATCCTCTACCCAGGGTGGGGAGAGCGGAAGGAGCACTTCAGTTTTGTGTATATATATATATGTTACACATGTTAGCTGCTCCCCATGTGTAAAAGCAATGCCGGCTCCCGTAGGACACGGGGAGCCGGCGGGACTGTGGGGGGTTTGGGGACCCCCCCACAGTCCCCAACGAGAGGCCAGGCCCCGGGGATGGGGTCCCCGGGGCCATAAGAGGCCACGGAGGGGGGCCACGCAGCCCCCCTCCCCAAAGTAACAAAAATAAAAAAAATAAAAAAAAGTGCAAGGCCGGCCCCGGGGATGGGGTCCCCGGGGCCTTAAATGGCCTGAGGAGGGGGCCACGCAGCCCCCTCCAAATAAAAAAAAAGAGGCCATGCCCGGGGGATGGGGTCCCCGGGGCCAATACAGGCCCAGGGAAGGGGAGCCATGCGGCCCCCTTCCCGTTTTTTATTTTTATTTTAATTAAAAAAAAGGGGAAAGGCCCTGGGGGATGGGGTCCCCAGGGCCTAAAAATAGGAAAAAGGAAGGGGGCCACACAGCCCCCTTCAGAGGAAAAAAACAAAAAAAAAAACGATCGGGCCCGTAGGCCCCGCCCCCTTCCTTCACCACTCTGCAAACGCGCCCCTGGCGCGTTTGCAGAAGGAGACGAATTCCCCTTGAATACTGGGGGTCCCTGGGGGCCAACTAGCCCACCAGGAACCTCCAGTATGCACCAGGGGGCTGCCTTGCAGAGAGGTGTACAGAGGCCACGCCCCTTTTACACCTCTCTGCAACGCAGCTCTATGGCGCTTTTGGAGGTATATGGTGGGCTAGTTGCACCCCAGGGACCCTCAGGATTCAAGGGAGTTAATCCCCCGACTTAAAACGCGCCACGGGCGCGTTTGCACAGTGGTGAAGGGAGGGCGGGGCTTCAGGTGACATGTGTGCAAACAGGCCCTGTGGCGCGTTTTAAGATGGGGAATTAAATCCTCTTCAATCCTGAGGGTCCCTGGGGGCCAACTAGCCCAACAGGTACGTCCAGAAAGCGCCACAGAGCTGCGTTGCAGAGAGGTGTAAAAGGGGTGTGGCCTCTGTAAATGTCTCTGCAACGCAGCCCCTGGCGCATACTGGAGGTTCCTGGTGGGCTAGTTGGCCCGTAGGGACCCTCATGATTCAAGGGGACTTAATCCCCCAACTTAAAACGCGCCACGGGCGCGTTTGCACAGATGTCACCTCAGGCCCCGCCCCTCCCTTCACCATTGTGCAAATATTCCTCTAAAATCAGCCGAAATACGAATTCTGATTTACTCACCTGTTATCAGGAGAGACCTCAGTGCTGCATCTTTCAGCCCAGTACTAATCCTGAAAAGTAATTTTAACCGTACTTACCAGTAACTTGAATTTTCTTCCATAGGCTAACATTGACTGGTTTCACTTGGAAATTCTTCTAAGTGTGGAGTTTTGGAACTTTAAAATATTCCTCTAAAATCAGCCGAAATACGAATTCCGATTTACTCACCTGTTATCAGGAGAGACCTCAGTGCTGCATCTTTCAGCCCAGTACTGATCCTCAAAAGTAATTTTAACCGTACTTACCGGTAACTTGAATTTCCTTCATAGGCTAACATTGATTGGTTTCACTTGGAAATTCTTCTAAGTGTGGAGTTTTGGAACTTTAAAATATTTCTCTAAAATCAGCCGAAATACGAATTCCGATTTACTCACCTGTTATCAGGAGAGACCTCAGTGCTGCATCTTTCAGCCCAGTACTGATCCTCAAAAGTAATTTTAACCGTACTTACCGGTAACTTGAATTTCCTTCATAGGCTAACATTGACTGGTTTCACTTGGAAATTCTTCTGTGTGTGGAGTTTTGGAACTTTAAAATATTCCTCTAAAATCAGCCGAAATACGAATTCCGATTTACTCACCTGTTATCAGGAGAGACCTCAGTGCTGCATCTTTCAGCCCAGTACTGGTCCTGAAAAGTAATTTTAACCGTACTTACCGGTAACTTGAATTTCCTTCATAGGCTAACATTGACTGGTTTCACTTGGAAATTCTTCTAAGTGTGGAGTTTTGGAACTTTAAAATATTCCTCTAAAATCAGCCGAAATACGAATTCCGATTTACTCACCTGTTATCAGGAGAGACCTCAGTGCTGCATCTTTCAGCCCAGTACTGATCCTGAAAAGTAATTTTAACCGTACTTACCGGTAACTTGAATTTCCTTCATAGGCTAACATTGACTGGTTTCACTTGGAAATTCTTCTAAGTGTGGAGTTTTGGAACTTTAAAATATTCCTCTAAAATCAGCCGAAATACGAATTCCGATTTACTCACCTGTTATCAGGAGAGACCTCAGTGCTGCATCTTTCAGCCCAGTACTGATCCTGAAAAGTAATTTTAACCGTACTTACCGGTAACTTGAATTTCCTTCATAGGCTAACATTGACTGGTTTCACTTGGAAATTCTTCTAAGTGTGGAGTTTTGGAACTTTAAAATATTCCTCTAAAATCAGCCGAAATACGAATTCCGATTTACTCACCTGTTATCAGGAGAGAACCCAGTGCTGCATCTTTTAGCCCAGTACTGATCCTCAAAAGTAATTTTAACTGTACTTACCAGTAACTTGAATTTCCTTCCATAGGATATCATTGCCTGCTTTTGCTGAAAAAGTTTCTAAGTGTGGAGTTTTGGAACTTTAAAATATTCCTCTAAAATCAGCCGAAATACGAATTCCGATTTACTCACCTGTTATCAGGAGAGACCTCAGTGCTGCATCTTTCAGCCCAGTACTGATCCTCAAAAGTAATTTTAACCGTACTTACCGGTAACTTGAATTTCCTTCATAGGCTAACATTGACTGGTTTCACTTGGAAATTCTTCTAAGTGTGGAGTTTTGGAACTTTAAAATATTCCTCTAAAATCAGCCGAAATACGAATTCCGATTTACTCACCTGTTATCAGGAGAGACCTCAGTGCTGCATCTTTCAGCCCAGTACTGGTCCTGAAAAGTAATTTTAACCGTACTTACCGGTAACTTGAATTTCCTTCATAGGCTAACATTGACTGGTTTCACTTGGAAATTCTTCTAAGTGTGGAGTTTTGGAACTTTAAAATATTCCTCTAAAATCAGCCGAAATACGAATTCCGATTTACTCACCTGTTATCAGGAGAGACCTCAGTGCTGCATCTTTCAGCCCAGTACTGATCCTCAAAAGTAATTTTAACTGTACTTACCGGTAACTTGAATTTCCTTCATAGGCTAACATTGACTGGTTTCACTTGGAAATTCTTCTGTGTGTGGAGTTTTGGAACTTTAAAATATTCCTCTAAAATCAGCCGAAATACGAATTCCGATTTACTCACCTGTTATCAGGAGAGACCTCAGTGCTGCATCTTTCAGCCCAGTACTGGTCCTGAAAAGTAATTTTAACCGTACTTACCGGTAACTTGAATTTCCTTCATAGGCTAACATTGACTGGTTTCACTTGGAAATTCTTCTAAGTGTGGAGTTTTGGAACTTTAAAATATTCCTCTAAAATCAGCCGAAATACGAATTCCGATTTACTCACCTGTTATCAGGAGAGACCTCAGTGCTGCATCTTTCAGCCCAGTACTGATCCTCAAAAGTAATTTTAACCGTACTTACCAGTAACTTGAATTTCCTTCCATAGGATATCATTGCCTGCTTTTTGCTGAAAAAGTTTCTAAGTGTTGATTTTTGAAACATACAAATATTCCTCTAAAATCAGCCGAAATTCGAATTCTGATTTACTCACCTGTTATCAGGAGAGACCTCAGTGCTGCATCTTTCAGCCCAGTACTGGTCCTGAAAAGTAATTTTAACCGTACTTACCAGTAACTTGAATTTCCTTCATAGGCTAACATTGACTGGTTTCACTTGGAAATTCTTCTAAGTGTGGAGTTTTGGAACTTTAAAATATTCCTCTAAAATCAGCCGAAATACGAATTCCGATTTACTCACCTGTTATCAGGAGAGACCTCAGTGCTGCATCTTTCAGCCCAGTACTGATCCTGAAAAGTAATTTTAACCGTACTTACCGGTAACTTGAATTTCCTTCATAGGCTAACATTGACTGGTTTCACTTGGAAATTCTTCTAAGTGTGGAGTTTTGGAACTTTAAAATATTCCTCTAAAATCAGCCGAAATACGAATTCCGATTTACTCACCTGTTATCAGGAGAGAACCCAGTGCTGCATCTTTTAGCCCAGTACTGATCCTCAAAAGTAATTTTAACTGTACTTACCAGTAACTTGAATTTCCTTCCATAGGATATCATTGCCTGCTTTTTGCTGAAAAAGTTTCTAAGTGTTGATTTTTGAAACATACAAATATTCCTCTAAAATCAGCCGAAATCCGAATTCTGATTTACTCACCTGTTATCAGGAGAGACCTCAGTGCTGCATCTTTCAGCCCAGTACTGGTCCTGAAAAGTAATTTTAACCGTACTTACCAGTAACTTGAATTTCCTTCCATAGGCTAACATTGACTGGTTTCACTTGGAAATTCTTCTAAGTGTGGAGTTTTGGAACTTTAAAATATTCCTCTAAAATCAGCCGAAATACGAATTCCGATTTACTCACCTGTTATCAGGAGAGACTTCAGTGCTGCATCTTTCAGCCCAGTACTGATCCTGAAAAGTAATTTTAACCGTACTTACCAGTAACTTGAATTTCCTTCCATAGGAATCCATTGTCTGGTTTTCAGCAGAAAAGTTTCAAAGTGTCGATTTTCACAAACTACAAATATTCCTAAAAAATCGCCTGTATGACTTAAACGCATTCTTTCAACTGTTTACAGGAGATGCACCAGTGCTGGATCCAGGATCCAACACTGAGTAAGAAAAAGGAACGATAACAGTTTTTAACTTCTAAGTGAATTTCCTTCCATAGGATAACATTGGTGATTCTATGAGAAAAAGTTTCTAAGTGTGAACTTTTAAAGTACAATAATATTCCTTAAAAATCACGACTGTAACCAAAACGCTTTTACTCAACTGTTTACAGGAGATGTCCCAGGACTGAATCTAGGATCCAGTAATGTGGTTAGAAAAGTAATCCATAAAGTAACTAATTGCATTTAACTAGAAATTCACATTGAGCTGAATGTTGCATTGTGTTTGAAAATGTGTTGCCCATTGCAACAACTGTAACTACTGTACTTAAAAGTCTATTGCCTATGTGCAAAGTAATTAAACTAAAGTAATTCATTCTGAGAAAGTATTTTTTGTAATGTAATGTATAATGTAATTACAATGTAATTTAAAAATAAAATATGTAAAAAAAAATTGTTTCTAAAAAATTTGGAAATCAGTATGAAAAAAATTTATATAACAATTAATACATTTAAAAATTGTCATTTACAAAACCTTTGAAATTCACTGAAAAACCTGTAGGTTTCAGACATGTTATAGTTACAAATTAGCATTTAAAAAACCTTTGAAATTCACTGAAAAAACCATAGGTTTCAGGGACGTTATAGTTACAAATTAGCATTTAAAAAACCTTTGAAATTCACTGAAAAAGCCATAGGTTTTAGGGACAGTTATAGTTAGTTGGACATTGCACTCGTACAAAACCCGTGAAATTCCCCCGTTATATTTAGTCCAGCTAACTATAACTCGCGCTCCCGCAATGCACTGCTGATGACGTCACATATTACATCACTCATGACATGGTCAGTGACATCACTGATGACATCACTCATGACATCTCAAATGACATCACTGATGACATCATCCACGTGATAATCTGATGCACCTCCTCACACCCTAATATAACCTTTGATACACCCACTCTAAATTACAGACTGCCATTCGCAAAACCATAGACACTCCAACACCAATAACTACACACCCACTCACTGATTCTTAGGTCTACGCACACATCCACTCACTCACCCGTACAGTCACTCATACTTATGGTCACTCAGTACAGGACTATCATATGCACTCATACTCCTATATAGACACTCAAACACCGCCACTCATCCATAGAGGTACTCACACACCTAGTCAGTCATGCAAATAATTAAACACACTACCATTTACTCACCTATACAGTTATACACACACCAGCTCACTTACTCATACAAATAGTAGCACATTCTTACGCTCTTATACAATCACTGATACAAGCACACACTCATCCATACAGCCACTATCACAATCACTCACTCTCGCTTATAGCTATTTATATACTCCAACACACATATATACTGCCTTTCACATATGTAGTTACTCACACATGTACCACTGGGACATACATTCACTCACTAACACACTCTTACACACACTTACCCACCCATACAGTCTATCACAGTTGCACTCTTGAAACCATCCACCCAGTGAATCACCCACTCACACATCTATGCACAGAGTTGCACACACCCCTCCCACACAAACACTCAGGCACCCATACAGATACTCAGACAAGCATTCAATAACTCATATAGACACTCATGTAGCTATTCACAAACACATGCAGCCACTTACACAGCAACAGACAGACGGATACAGACATTCACCCAGTTTAGTCACTAACCCATGCATTCAGTAAGATACGTTAAATCACTCACTTATAGAGTCAGTCACGCACCTACTAAATCATCCATACAGACACTTACACACCCACTCATTCTTCAATACGTCTTTTCCTATATATATTAAAAATATATAAACTTTACAGAAACACACAGTCACTGGATGATGTCATCAGTGATGTCATCAGTGATGTCATTTGAGATGTCATCAGTGATGTCATCAGTGATGTCACTGACCATGTCATGAGTGATGTAATATGTGACGTCATCAGCAGTGCATTGCGGGGGCACGAGTTATAGTTAGCTGGACTAACTATAACGGGGGAATTTCACGGGTTTTGTACGAGTGCAATGTCCAACTAACTATAACTGTCCCTAAAACCTATGGTTTTTTCAGTGAATATATATATATATATATATATATATATATATATGTGTGTAAAAAGGGCGTGGCCTCGGACCACCTCTCTGCAACGCAGCTCTGTGGCGCTTCCTGGAGGTACCTGGTGGGCTAGTTGGCCCCCAGGGACCCTCAGGATTGAAGGGGACTTAATCCCCCAATTTACAACGCGCCAGGGCGTGTTTGCACAGTGGTGCAGGGAGGGGGCAGGGCCTCTGGCGAGTTACTTTTTATTTTTTATTTTATGGGAGGGGGCTGCATTTCCCCCTTCCCTGGGACACTTTTGGCCCCGGGGACCCCATCCCCGGGGCCTGTCAGCCTAGTTTTTTTTTATTCATTTTTTGGGGAGGGGGGCCGCGTGGCCCCCCTTCAGAGGCCAATTATGGCCCCGGGAACCCCATCCCTGGGGCCTGGCCAACCTTCTTTTATTTTTTATTTTTTTTGGAGGGTGGCCGCGTGACTCCCCTCCTTAGGCCAATTATGGCCCCAGGGACCCCATCCCCGGGGCTGGCCTTTACGTTAAAAAAAAGATATATATATAATTGCAAGGGAGGAGGCCGCGTGGCCCCCCTCCCAGGCCACTTCTGGCCCCGGGGACCCCATCCCCCGGGGCCTGGCCTCTCCGTTGTGGACCACGGGGGGAGCACCAATGACCCCACGGTCCCGCCGGCTCCCCGCCTCCTGCGGGAGCCAGCATTGCTTTTCCACAAGGGAGCTGCTGACATGCAGCTCCCCTTGTGCAAAAGCAATTCTGCTTTGGTTTTGGAAGCGAGAGCAGGTTTCCTGCTCTCGCTTCCAAAACCAAGCAGAGTTTGCTATGACAGGGCGGGAGCCGCATGGCTCCCGCCCTTCCATAGCAAACGGCAATGTCCCGGGGGTGGGCACCCCGGGACATTGCAGGAGCCGGCCCTGGGGGGTGGCGGTCCCCAGGGCCATCAAGGGGGGAGCCCCCACTTCATTTTTCTTTCATTTTCTCAGCCGGATTCGCTACACCAGCGCAAATTCAGCCGATTTAAAAAAAAAAAATGCTTTTATGGCCCTGGGGGTCCTTGTGGGACATCACTGATGACATCATCCACTTAATATGTGATGCACCTCTTCACACCCTAATATAACATTTGATACACCCACTCTAAAATACAGACTACCATTCTCGAAACCATAGACACACCAATACCAGTTAGTACATACCCACTTACTATTTCATAGGTGTACACACATCCACTCACTCACTCATACAGTCACTCATTTATGCGGTCACTCATCTATACAGCCACTGATATATGCAATCATATACCTATACAGACACTCACACACTGCCACTCACCCATAGAGTTACTCAAACACCTAGTCAGTCACGCAAAGAATCAATCACATTGCCATTTACTCATCTATACAGTTATATACACACCACCTCACTTATTCATGCAGATACTAACACATACTTGCTCTCTTATACAATCACTGACACAAGCACACACTCATCCATACAGTCACGCTCACAATCCTCACTCTCACATATAGTCACTTATATACTCCAACACCTACATATACTGCCATTAACATATGTAGTTACTCACACATATACCACTGAGATATCCACTCACTCACAAACACAGCCATACGCACAGTCACTCACCCATACAGCGCCTCACACACAAACTCATGAGCCCATACACCCAGTGAATCACCCACTCACACATCCATGCAGGGAGTCACACACCCCCCATCCACCCACACAGACACTCAGGCACCCATGCAGGTACTCAGACAACCAATTATTAACCAATATAGACACTCATGTAGCTACTCACCAACCCATGCAGCCACTTACAAACCAACTGACAGACTGATACAGACATTCACACAGATTAGTCATTCACCCATGCATTCACTAAGCCACGTTCAATCACTCACTTATACAGTCAGTCACGCACCCACTAAATCATCCATTCAGACACTCATACACCCACTCATTCTTCAATACACCTTGGCGTATATATATATATATAACATTCTTAAACTTTTTAGAAACACTCAGTCACTGGATGATGTCATCAGTGATGTCATTTGAGATGTCATCAGTGATGTCACTGACCATGTCATGAGTGATGTAATATGTGATGTCATCAGCAGTGCATTGCGGGGGCGTGAGTTATAGTTAGCTCAGCTAAGTATAACGGCTGAATTTCTCTGGTTTTGTACGAGTGAAATGTCAGCCTAACTATAACGTCCCTGAAACCTGTGTTTTTTTCAGTGAATTTCTAAGGTTTTTTAAATGCCAATTCCTAACTATAACATCCCTGAAACCTCTGTTTTTTCAGTGAATTTCTAAGGTTTTTAAATGCTAATTTCTAACTATGCCTACATAGGTAGGACGGGCCTGATTCACAGAACTAACTTACGTCAAATACGTAAAGTTAGTAATTTTCGGTATTCACAGAATACACTTACCACTACTAACTTTATGTCCGCTCCCGGGCCGGAGATTCTGGCCCTGTGGTGGAATTTCCGCCTCTGGGACGGAATCTCCGCCTCCGGGCCGGAATACCCTCATTTAGGCCGTTTGAGCATTGAAACGACCTAAATGAGGGTATTCCGGTCCGGAGGCGGAGATTCCGGCCCAGAGGCGGAAATTCCGCCACAGGGCCGGAATCTCCAGCCCGGGAGCGGACATAAAGTTAGTAGTGGTAAGTGTATTCTGTGAATACCGCAAATTACTAACTTTACGTATTTGACGTAAGTTAGTTCTGTGAATCAGGCCCCTCATGTGCAGAAAGAGGAAGAAAGGTGCAGAAAGAAGCAAGAGAAGTGTAGAAAGAAGCAACAGAAATGTAGAAAAAGGCAACAGAAGTGCAGAAAAAAACAACAGAGATGCAAAAAGAGGCAAGAGAAGTGCAGAAACAGGAAGAAAGGTGCAGAAAGAAGCAAGAGAAATGCAGAAAGAGGCAACAGAAGTCCCGAAAGAGGAAGAAAGGTGCAGAAAGAACCAACAGAGGTGCAGAAAGAGGCCTACTTCGACTATACCTTACAACAGACTCATACAAAGTAGCCTAATCACTAATCCTTCTCCCAAGATCTCTTAAACCTCACTTTTCTCTTGAAGGTTCACTATTAATTGACTGCTCAGAATGTTAGGCCTACCAAATATAAAACAGCAATCCTAAGCATATCACTGTTGTAAGTCTGACCAAGTTTGTGAAGGTATGCATGCGTGTATCTGCTTTCCCTAGTGACATGTTACATAAAAATAAACATACAACTACTTGAATACCTGTGTTTCAAACAGAATACTCTTTAAATATGTGTACAAAAAGGTGTATGCATTTCTTTCTGCTCATAATACAGGGCATGTGGGTATTCAATAGTATATTTGAGGGGCTCTATAACACCTATATACATAAGACATGTCTGCCTGTGCAACCGAATGACAGAGCAGAACTGAGAAGATTTGACCGCCTATAGAAGAAGTTACCTGCTTTTTAAGCTACCATCTTCAGATGCAATACACATGTGAGAATACATATACAAGTAGACATATACCTCAGTCACAAGAGCACGCAGACCTTTAAACTTGACAGCTAGCACTTCCCATTTGGGTACAGAAAGAGGTGAGAGAAGTTCAGAATGAAGCACGAGAGTTGCAGAAACAGGCAAAAGAGGTGCAAAAGAGGGAACAGGGGTGCGGACAGAGGCAAGAGAGGTGGAGAAAGAGGGAAGAGGGGTACAGAAAGAGGCAAGAGGGGTGCAGAAATTTGCAAGAGAGGTTCAGAAAGAAGCAAGAGCAATGCAGAAAGAAAGAACCAACAGAGGTGCAGAAAGAGGCAAGAGGGGTGCAGAAAGAGGCAAGAGAAGTACAGAAAGAAGCACAAGAGGTGGAGAAAGAGGCAAGAGGTGTGCAGACAGAGACAGGAAAGGTGCATAGAGAAAGAAGAAGGGTGCAGAAAGATGCAAGAGGAGTACAAACATTTGCAAGAGAGGTGCACAAAGAAGCAAGAGCAGTGCAAACAGAAACAACAGAGGTGCAGAAGGAGGCAAAAGGGGTGCAGAAAGAGGGAAGAGAAGTGCAGAAAGAAGCAAAAGAGGTGCAGAAAGAGGCAAGAGAGTTACAGAAAGAGGCAAGAGAGGTGCAGAAAGAGGCAAGAGAGGTGCACAGAGGGAAGAAGAGTGCAGAAAGAGACAAAAGGGGTACAGAAAGAAGCAAGAGAAGTGCAGAAAGAAGCAAGAGAAGTGCAGAAACAAGCAACAGAGGTGCAGAAAGAGGCAAGAGGGGTGCAGAAAGATGCAAGAGAAGTTCCGAAATAAGCAACAAAGGTACAGAAAGAAGCAAGAGAAGTACAGAAAGAGGCAAGAGAGTTGCAGAAACAGGCAAAAGAGGTGCAGAAAGAGGGATGCAGAAAGAAGCAAGAGAGGTGCCAAAAGAAGAAAGACGAGTGCAGAAAGAAGCAACAGAGATGCAGAAAGAGGGAAGAGGGGTGGGGAAAGAGGCAAGAGAAGTGCAGAAAGAAGCAACAGAGATGCAGAAAGGGAGAAGAGGGGTGCAGAAAGAGGCAAGAGGGGTGAAGAAAGAAGCAAGAGAGGTGCAGCAAGAAACAAAAGAAGTGCAAAAATAAGGAACAGAGGTGCAGAAAGAGGCAGGAGGGGTGCAGACAGAAGCCAGAGAGGTGCAGAAAGAAGCAAGAGAAGTGCAGAAAGAAGCAACAGAGCTGCAGAAAGAGGCAATAGGGGTGCAGAAAGTGGGAAGAAGGGTGCAGAAAGAGGCAAGAGGGGTGCAGAAAGAAGCAAGAGAGATGCAGAAAGAAGCTAGAGTAGTGCAGAAAGAAGCTGCAGACATGCAGAAAAAGGCAAGGCGGGCAGAAAGAGGCAAAAGAAGTGCAGAAAGGAGCAACAGAGGTGCAGAAAGAGGCAAGAGAAGTGCCGAAAGAAGCAAGAGAGGTGCAGAAACAGGCAGGAGAGGTGTAGAAAGAGGGAAAAGGGGTGCAGAAACAGGCAAGAGAGGTGCAGAAAGAGGGAAGAAGGGTGCAGAAAGAGGCAAGAGGGGTGCATAAAGAAGCAAGTGAGGTGCAGAAAGAGGCAAGAGAAGTGCAGAAAGAGGCAAGAGAAGTACAGAAAGAAGCAAAAGAGATGCAGAAAGGGAGAAAAGGGGTGGAAAAAGAGGCAAGAGGGTGCAGAAAGAAGCAAGAGAGGTGCAGAAAGAAACACAAAAAGTACAGAAAGAAAGAACAGAGGTGCAGAAAATGGCAAGAGGGGTGTAGAAATAGGGAAGAGGGATGCAGAAAGAGGCACAAGGGGTGCAGAAAGAAGCAACAGAGGTGCAGAAAAAAGCAAGAGAAGTGTAGAAAGAAGCAACAGAGGTGCAGAAAGAGGCAAGATGCATGTAGAAAGAGGCAAGAGAAGTGCAGAAAGAAGTAACAGAGATGCAGAAAGGGAGAAGAGGGGCAGAGAAAGAGGCATGAGGGGTGCAGAAAGAAGCAGGAGAGGTGCAGAAAGAAACAAAAGAAGTGCATAAAGAAGCAACAGAGGTGCAGAAAAAAGCAAGAGAAGTGCAGAAAGAAGCAACAGAGGTGCAGAAAAAGGCAAGATGCATGCAGAAAGAGGCAAGAGAAGTGCAGAAAGAAGTAACAGAGATGCAGAAAGGGAGAAGAGGGGCAGAGAAAGAGGCAAGAGGGGTGCAGAAAGAGGCAAGAGAAGTGCAGAAAGAAGCAACAGAGGTACAGAAAGAGGCAAGAGAAGTGACGAAACAGGCAATACAGGTGCAGAAACAGGCAGGAGAGGTGCAGAAAGAGGGAACAGGAGTGCAGTAAGAGGCAAGAGAGGTGCAGAAAGAGGGAAGAAGGGTGCAGAAAGAGGCAGGAGGGGTGCAGAAAGAAGCAAGTGAGGTGCAGAAAGAGGCAACAGCAGTGCAGAAAGATGCAAGAGAGGTGCAGAAAGTAGAAGATATGTGCAGAAAGAGGCAAGAGAAGTGCAGAAAAAGAAAGAAAGGTGCAGAAAGAAGCAAGAAATGCAGATAAGGCAAGAGAGGCGCAGAAAGAAGCGAGTGGTTTGCACACCATTAGTACCAAATTAACACCCACACTTAGCAATAAGTAACAGGTGACCATTCTAGGTTTGCAAAGGGCCTTCCACCACGCTGTATCACTTGTCGCTGCATTTTTGGTAACGTATGAGCCGTTTGAGCTAGAAACAAGGTTTTTTTTGTTCAAATCTGTAGATTATGCAGCAGATGATGGATTATGTGGCAAATGCAGAAAATGTATAATTGTGCGAAAGTTAGTGCAGCCAAAAAGTCGCATAATTCCAGTGGCCCTGCTCATACCTCTGACTTGGTCCAGAAGTGCTCCTCAGTGGTTCCTTCTTTTTTTCTCTCATTGAGTTTATAGTTTAGCTTCAATGGAAATGAGGAAGACTAAACCTGAGGTTACCACTTCACAACACAGACTACCATACCACATAAATACTCTCCATAACACATAATCCCACTCTAAATATTTCCTATACACTAAATACCACATACTTTCTATCCACATTATTTCACTGCACAACATACCACATAATTCCACTACACACAACGTACATCCACTCCACTCCCAAAAATATTAGTAAAAAACTTTTACATTTACAGCGCCAATAGCTCTAACTCTCGCAAATGCGAAACATATTAAATTGCAAATGCTTCTTTAACTAGTAGTCGCGTTTGCAGAGTGCTGGAGAAAGGGGGCTGGGCCTCCGACCAGCGCTCAGGAATTCTGCAGCGTAGGACTTACAGGAGGTACCAGAAGGGCTACTTGACCCCCAAAGTCCCTCAGGAGTAAAGAGAACTTCATCCCCCAACCTGTAGTGTGCCAGGAGGCAAGTTTGCAGAGTGGTGGAGAAAGGGGGGCGTGGCCTCCGAAGACCTCTTAGCAATAGCACTGTGTGGGACTTACTGGAGGTAACAGGAGAGATAGTTGGCCCCCAAGGACGTCCTGGGGGGCCAACAACCCCTCCTATTACCTCCAGTAAGTCCCACACAGCAGCATTGGTAAGTTCTCATAGCAGGCCACGCCCCCTTTGCCCACCATTCTGCAAACTCGCTCCCTGGCGCGCTCTTGGATGGGGATTAAAGTCCCCTTTGATGCTGTGGGTCCTTAGGGTCCAACTAGCCTACCTGACACCTCCAGTAAGCCCCAGATACTGGTATTGCTGAGAGGTGGACACAGGCCATGCCCCCTTTCTGCACCACTCTGCAAACGCACCTCCTGGCGTGCTCTTGGTTGGGGTTTGAAGTCCCTTTGCCTCTTAAGGGTCCCTGGGGACCAACTAGCCCTCCTGTTATTTCTAGTTATCCCCACACAGCTGGATTGCTGAGAGTGGTGTTTACACCACTCTGCAAACGCACCTCCTGACGCACTGCTGCTCGAGGGATGAAGTCCACTTTAGTCCTGAGGTCGTCAGGACACAAGAAGACCTCATCGCCCCACCAACAGTGTGCCAAGAGGCGCATTTGCAGAGTGGTGTAAAAAGGGCATGGCCTCGGACCGCTTCTCAGCAATCCCACTGTGTGGGGCTTACTGGTGGTACCTGGTGGGCTAGTTGGCCTCTAAGGACCCTTACGATTCGAGGGGACTCAATCCCCCAACCCAGAACGCGCCAGGAGGCACATTTGCAGAGAGGAGGCGGGGCCTCTGGCGAGATGCTGGCTTTTGTTTTTTTTTTAATTATTCTTAAAAGGGGGGCTGTGTGGCCCCCCTTCTCTAACTATTTTGTGGGCCCTGGGGACCCCATCCCCCAGGACCTGACTCATTTTAAAAAAAAAGAAATTAAAAAAACGGGAAGGGGCCGAGGCCGATTTTGGCCCCGGGGACCCCAATCCCCGAGGCATTGCCTCCTTTTTAAAATTTATTTTTATTTTCCCCGGGAGGGGGGCTGCATGGCCCCCTTTCTCTGGCCCACATTTGGCCCCGGGGACCCCATCTCCCGGGGCCGGCTCTCACGTTGGGAACCGCGGGGGGAGCCCCAGTGCCCCCATGGTCCCTGCCAGCTCCCCGCCTCCTGCGGGAGCCGGCATTTCTTTTGGGCAAAGGGAGCTGCAAACATGCAGCTCCCCTTGTCCAAAAGCAATTCTGCTTCGCTTCATGGAAGCGAGAGCAGGTTTCCAGCGGGATTCACGCACCCTACGCGAATCCCACTGAAAATATATTGTGGGACCCCCTGACCAGGCCTAGGTGGTCGGGGTGTTTCTACCCTGCCCCCTTATCTTGTTTTTTTATGGTTTTGGACCCTTTTCCTTGTGACTTGGTACAACTGAGTCACAAGATGGCTGTGAACGCTTCTTGGTTTGGAGTGTTGGCAGCCAATCAGAATGAAGCTCGTGATCGGGAGGGTTCGCAGATCAACTGCAGTCACCAGATATCGATATTTTTTATTTTTGAATTTCTCAGAAACTACTGAATGGATTTACACCATTTAAAGCAAAGAGTGCACTCTGGACCAAGAGCTACCTCACTGCCAAATTTGGTGTAATTTCGTTCAGCAGTTCAGGCTGTGGCTGCAACAAAAGTTCCTATTGAAATTAACATGGAGAAAATGGGTTTGGGACCCCCCTTTTTTCTCTGCCCCGCTTGACAAATCACCCTGAAACTTTCAAGACAGGAGCTGACCGGAGCGCCCCATTAGTTTTGAAAATTTTGCAAAGATTCGTCAAACGGCGTCAAAGATATTGGCAAATCAAAAAATGCTTTTCCTATGGAAACTAGGTCCTAACTATAACTACCTACTGCCGACCGCCAGTAGGTAATATATATATATATTTAGAGCGAGAGAGAGAGTATTTTTGGTTTTGCCAATAACTTTGGCGCTGCTTGGCAAATCTTCATGAAATTTTCACATTTCACAAAACTTCCCCCTTTTGGTTCAGCTGCTGTGTTGAAAGTTTCAGGGTGATTAGTCAAGGAGGGGCCGAGAAAAAAGGGGGGTCCCAAAATCTATTTTCCCAATGTTATGTCAATGGGGATTTTTTCATTTTTTGAACACAACTACAGCCTGAACCGCTGAACGGAATTATACCAAATTAGGCAGAAAGCTAGATGTTGGCCTAGAAAGTGTACTTTCTGTGATTTGGTGTAAATCCGTTAGTTAGGTTCAGAGATATTTAAGTTTAAAAAATATAGATATCTGGGAGTCTAGCGCCCAACTGAAATCCTACTGAAATTTAATTGGCTGCCAACACTTCAATCAGGAAGTATTGACAGCCATCTTGGGACTTGGCTGAACAGAGTATCACAATTTTGTTTTTTTTAAAGAAAAGAGGGTAGGGTAGAAACACACTAACCCCCTAAGCCTCTTTGGGGGGCCCACATGTTTTACAAAACAATTTGGCGGGAGTAGCACTGGATCCTTTATGTCATGAGTGATGTCACTGACCATGTTATGAGTGATGTAATATCTGAGGTCATAAGCAGTGCACTGCGGGGGCGCGTGTTATAGTTAGCTCATACCCTTTCAGGCATAGAGTGACACATAAATTATGCAAAAAAAGAAGCAGAGAACTCTGGGTAATTCCCAAGTTTAGGTGGGGAGAAGCTCCTGTTTAGAACACCAGCCACTAAATTTGTTCTCCTCAAATGTCTGTTTTTCTATCAAAGTTTTTAAGCGTAGGATTAGCACAGCCCCATCCAAGCTGAGATAGAAAGGGATAAAGGGGCATATTTACAAGCCCCTTGTGCCACCGGTACATCACTTTTTCCCATATTGAAAGTGATGGACTGAGGGCGCAAGGGGCTGGTAAATAGGTCCCAAAGTCTTTTACCATTTCTGCAGCGAAGTCTCAAAACATAGGATTACCACAGTGCAATCCACGTTGAGCTGTAAAATGGAAAAAACCTTTTCCCACTCCAGGCACAGTATGACAGTTTTGGATTGGTAAAATACCACCCAAGCCAACCTGAAATGAATTAAAGCAAACCCTGATATGTGCTACGCTATCATTATAGCTTTTCAGAGAAGTATAGCTTTGTCCAGACACAAGGGAGCACTCAGTCAAAACAATACCCTTTCAGGCATAGAGTGCTGCATAAATTGAGCAAAAAGTTAGCAGAGAACTCTGGATAGTTCCCAAGTTTAGGTGGAGAGCATCTCCTGTATCTTGCAATATTATTTTTAGCAAAACAAAAAAAGACATCATTGTAGTTGTAGTCAGTTCAATTAAACATTAACAGCACTTGCAAAATTGTTAACATACCTAGTAAAAATATGCAGTAAAAATAAACAGACATTTACAATGTAAAAAACACATATGAAATATGTTATTAGGTGAAGAAAACACTTACAAGTGTTATATGGCCATTATGGTCATTGTCGACATTGCTAAGTTAGCATGAGCACGGCTGCCATGATGCTGCTTTTGTGCATGTTACTACATGACTTTGTTTTGCAAGACTCTGTTTTTGCCTTTCACATGAGAACTGTCTGCTTTCTGCGTTCTCTGCCTGTTCTTGGAGTTTAGTCTGAACACGATGTGCAAGATCGATAAACAATGCCCCTTGTTATTCTGTTCTGGTCAGTCCCTAGCATCTAGACAAAACATGCTAACACAGCTGCGCTACTGCAAACTCGTGCTTTGATATTACAGGGATGCATGTTGTTCTGACACACACTTGGAGAGGGTCCTTTCCAGGGAGAAGGCCAAGTGGTTCCTATGATGTAAAGCTTCCATCTAGGCACTAAGGTCTGGGGTCTGCTGACAAAGCCCAGAGATCTTCTTTTTTATAATAAACATCACTATACCAAGGGGAGGGTGGTTAGGCCTTATAGTCCTTTATCCACTGTCTGTATATAATAACATCCCCCTATATATTCTATGGAATTGTAACAATGCTAATTGTTCTAAGTTTATGCATTTCGCTGCTGGTAGTGGCTCGTATACTGCATTATAGAGCTCAATTGTTAAAATAACATTTTTGAACTATAACAGTGACTCTGACCATTCCTATTGTGGACAAGTATGAGTGGGCGAGCGAAAGGGTTTGTCTTGCTACAGCGATTCCTGAGAGAGTCTGGAGTGTTGTGTTCTGGGTTGTCTAATCATTTGTAGCTTCGTGATTTTGGAGGAGAACGAATGAGACACTATAGCTAGTCAGTTTTGGGTACTAAGGTGGTAGGTTGCTACATCCCTATACACCGAGGTCCTGTTTTCCTGCGCATAGTTCTGTGTAGGTGCAGAATCCCGGCAACATGGCGCCGCCAACGTTTGGTCTGGTTCTTATCTGCGAGACTCCTGAGTAGTGCTTGTGCTTGTCCACAATCCCCTCACATCTGTTTCCGGAGTCGGTTGTGACGGTGTAGCCTCCTATATTGATGTTTTATAGGTTTTTCAAGCTTGATTTTTAAAAGGTTTTTCTCTTTCTTACCCGTTATTGCGCTGCCACACATAGGTTGTTATTCTCTGCTATTGATTATGTCAGTTGTCTTGCACCGCCTAATCGGGCTGCAGTCACAGCTTATTTGACTCAACATGGGGTCTCTAATGCTGGTGTCGCGCTCATTTATGTTGTAGAAGCAGGTGCAGCTTACCGCTTCGAGGTGTTTTATTCTTGGGTTACCTTTCCAGCGGTGGTTGGAACAGATAATTTTTTTCACGAATATACTGCCACTGCCCTTCCTCAAAATTATCGGCCTTATAGGTCTCTTAAAGTTCCGCTAACGGCTTGGCAACACCAAATATGGTTTAATGGTGCCCTTCCTCACCCAATAACGCTAGTCCGTTTAGGCCCTTTATCGATAGATGGGGCCACGTGTCCCGTTTTGGCTGGGTATACTCCACACCCGAATTATCTCAATGCTACAGTCGCAGATCTCCGTGTATTACATACTTCACTGATACGTATACATAGAGCTGTTATACAGTTCATGTCACGCAACTTCCAGATGGAGTCACCTGGCGTTGCTGCGCAACCAGCTGGACCTGGTGGTGTAATTATCAGTCCTGTTATGGTTAATTCAGTGATGGGCAAGCATCCGCAGAATAAGGATGAATTCCCTTATTGGCTTGCTGAAAAATTTGGACAACTCGAAGCTGTTTTTCCAAATACCACTCCTGTGGAGAAACACAGGATCCTATTCCTAACCATAAGTTTACCTAAAGGCTTAGTTCCCAAATTAGCTCATTGTAACACTTGGGGTAGAGTGTTTGTGGCGGTATATTCGATGTGTTTCGGCGCCCCCTCAACAACAGTGATCCCTTCCGTGATAAAGAGTGTTCAGGATGAACACGGAGCCGAGGCGGCTCTGGAGTTGGGGATGAGACTGGTGGGGGTGTTCGACATTGTTGCTGATATGATCCTTGCTAATGTTAGGGTGATGCTGTTAGCTTGCAAGTGGCTAACCGCTTGGAGGCTGTGGGAGACGCAGACAAGCAGCGCGAATTACCAAAGATTATTGTTAAAGCTTATAAAACCTTAGGCCGCAATAGTCTGGGAGTTAAGCCTTTTACTCAAACGCAAACGCAATCTCAAACTCAACAAAAAGCCCAGACTGATAAAGATGGGCGCCCGTTCTTTCCTAAAAGGAACTGGAGAAATAAAAAACAGGGGCAGCAACAGCAAAAGCAAGGTTCGCGTGCTGGTTCACCGACACCTGAGTCTTCTGAGCGTACTTATGACTTTCGCGACTGCGCAAAAATTAAGACTCCTGATCGATTTCAAGTCCCTGATCAGCGCTCTCCTCGTTCTTTACAGGACACATCGGACTCTCAAATCGGTGGTGGGGAACGCCAGGATCGTGCCAAAGGTCCGACCACACAACAGGGACGAGATCAACCTCGACAGTTTTACGTTAAAGCCAAACAAGAGGATCTGCCTCGTTTTCGACCGCCATATCAGAAGAAAAAAGTTGCCGCTTTAACTGCGAAGTATGCCTCAGACGGTGAGAACGCGACTCCTAGACTGGACATGGGCAGTTACTCTGCTCAACAGTGCAGCAGAGGTTACCATAGTGCGGGAGGCACTGCGTCCCTGTCTGGAGGCGACAGCAACTGATACATTCATTACAGTAGAAACAGCGGATACTCGGGTTGCCCCCCCCGGATGGACTCTATGAGATTGTCTTCCAAATTGAAGGTGATATACAGCGTCCAATCAGAGCGGTTTTCTGGGAAATTCTCACCTCCTCATACGACATTTTGTTGGCGGAGGCAGATTGGCCACCACTGTTTGTGCTAGCCGCTTCTAGAGGGGAGGACGTGATACTTCCGAGTTCTTCATGTTACGTCCCTGAGGAACATGCAAAGGCTTACGCAGCTGAGTGGGCTTTGGCCCTTGCCCCAGCGGTGTACCGTAATCAGGTGGGCTGGGATATTGATTTACCGGCACATGAGATACCATTACGGTCTTTGCCACAACCACCACCGCAGTATCCAATCAGACGTGAGGCTAAGATTCCCGTTTGTGACATTCTAACTCAGTTGGAGTATCAAAGAGTGATTGAATCCTGTGTATCACCGATGAATAATCCTCTTTTTCCGGTATCAAAACCTGACGGTTCATATCGCATTGTATTTGATTATCGAAATTTGAATAGTCATTGTCGTACTTTTGCGGTACAGAACACACATAGCTCTGCGCAGGTGAACAACCTTGTTTGTAAAAAATACAAAACTACACTGGACATATCCAATGGTTTCTACGGTCATAATCTGGCTCCTGAGAGCCGTGACTTGACAGCATTCACTGCTGTCGGAAATCAGAAAACATTTACGTGCTTGCCTATGGGGTATAAGAACAGCCCCGGGGCTTTTGCTGCTCATGTTGTGTCTTTGTTGCACAACATAGATCCAGATGTGTTCTCGTACATTGATGATATTTATCTGATGGACGATGAACTAATGCTGCATCTTGTCCGAGTCGACCGCATCATTTTATCGTTTGCCGACTATGGATACAAATTCAATTTTGCTAAATCACACATCTTTTGAGCTATGAGCTCAATAATGAAGGTAGGGGGTTAGCCCCCCACTTTCTGGAGAAATGTGCACAATTGCAACCTCCCTCTACGCTGAAGAAACTTCAGTCTTTGCTGGGATTTTTGAATTTCGGGAGGACATACATCCCCGATTATGCCCAGCGTATCAAACCGCTTTATGCGTTGATACAACCAACATATTCTTCTGCCAGCTGGCTTCTGGAACATACCACTATCCTACAATCTTTGCAATCAGATATGCTTGCAACTAACTACTTGTTAACGCTTGATAATACCACTAACCTGGTGATACTATAGTGCCGGGGACGGTGGGTTTCACCTACTTGACGTTCAATGAGGGGGACACAGTACCTATTGCATACAAATCACATTTGTACACTGCGGCAGAAATCAGTTTTTCAAATGTTGAAAAAGTTTTGACGGTGGTCCAAATGGCTATTCTGAAAGAACGCTCGCTGGCGCAAGGAAAACGCATTCTTATGGTCATGCCTTTCCCTGCCTTAGAAGCAGTGACTAAGGCAAGTGTACCCAACTCTAAGGCACTACATCCCCGTTGGATACAATGGGCTACTTCTTTGACATCATCTGATGTCACATTTATCTTTGATCCTGTACTTCAGACACAGGAGTTTGTACTGTATGAACACGTTCATCCTCCTCCGTTGTCGTTGCTTCCTTTAGATGATTACAAATGTATCATTTATACCGATGGCTCGGCTCAACCGGCCACCGGTTCCAAACACGCTTATTCAGCAGCTTGCGCTATTGTGGCTGGTTCAATTGTAAATGGAGAATTTAAGTCTTCCATAGTGCAAACTCAGGCACTTGGAGACTGTACAGCACAATTGGTGGAGCTGCGTGCTCTTGTTCTAGCCCTTGAGTTTGCCGATCCTAATGTGAATACTCTCATTGTATGTGATTCTTGCTACTGTGTTCAATCTTTTAATGACAACTTATTCTTTTGGTCTCAGAATAACTATCGAGACTCTAAAGGCAGCGCAATCAAGCATAAAACGCTTTGGGTTCGAGTGGCAGACCTTAAGCAACGTCTGCCCCTCACGCAAGTTATACATACTCTTGGCCATCAGCGTGTGGGAGCACATGCTCTTGGTAATTCTTTGACTGACAAGGCAGCCAAATCTGCAGTAGCCACGTGTTCCGTAGCAGCAGTTACAAGGTCCATGACTAAAATAGATAATGATATTCTGGCAGCAGTAGCTGTTACGAGGGAGGGAACTGCTTATCCGCAGGGTTTCCCTTCAAAGTACTCTTATCATCTATCTCCCGAACAAGGTCCTTATGCTAATATTCCATCAGTTGGGGATCGGGTGATTCCCAACATGGACCGCAGACTTGCTTTGATCAAAGCCGCACACGAGGGCATGGCTTCTGCACATGCCGGGTTGTCTGCGACTGTCTCTATTTTACAGCAACGTTATTGGTGGTGTGGTTTATATAAACAAACCCGTAATTATGTACTTTCTTGTGACATTTGTCAGCAAATCAAGCCGTCTACGGTCTCACGCCCGCCACAAACACAGCTATGTATTTCTAATCAGCCATTTGGCTGTGTATATCTTGATCACTGTGGTTCTTTCTCTTCTGATACTGCGTATAAATACATTTTTGTTGCAGTAGATTCGTGCACTAGATTCCTTTGGGTTTGGCCACAACGCAGTGCTGACGCTTGAAATGTCATCAGGGATTTGCGTGTCTTTGTCGGGATGTTTGCCCGTGGCACCTTCCATTCAGACCAAGGTCCAGCGTTCGCCTCTAAGGCGTACAAGGATGCGATGAAGTCTATGGGGGTGCTGGTGCAGTTTTCGTCTCCATACAGGCCCGAGGGCAAATCTATAGTGGAGCGAAAGAACCGTGACTTAAAGCAATCTTTGACAGATAGAGTCTTAGGTACTGGCAGGAACTGGCTGGCTCATTTGTATGAAGTTCAATATGCACTTAATAATCTCCCTAGAAGATCTCTGGGTGGGCGGACCCCATACGAAATGCTCTTTGGCATTAAAATGTTTGTGCCAGACCTTGATGGTCTAGACATTGTGGCGGCTGCCGCAACCTTTGACGTAGGTAATCATTCTACTATGTTACAGGATCTACAAAAGACTCGTGACAGCTACGCAACTGAACATTTGCCCTCTTCCACTGACACATCGATGCTGATTCCGGTCACTGGCTGGCTTCCTAAGATTGGAGATCTGGTACAAGAAAAGCTGGAGAACAAGAAAGAATTTGGTCCCTCTTATCGTGCACCAGTCCAGGTTCTTGGATTGAAGGGTACTTGTACAGTGATTCTACCACCTTTACCTGGCTGCAAAGACAACAGATACATTTCAGTGGACAATGTCAAGTTACACTGTCCGGCCGATTCTGAATAGTGTAACTCCTGCAGTTTCATGCAACGCTATCTCTATGAATCCGGGGCATTCGTCCACTTCGAATCATCCTCGTATTGCTGAGGGTGAAATGGAAACTACTATTGACCTTTTACCTGTCCTCACACCTCCCTGTTCCATTGCCGAAGTCGAGTATACTTATCCTGCGGAAGAGTCCCAGAGTGAAGTGCCGAACAGTCCACGTCAACATCAAACTGATGCCGCCCTGCCGCCTTTGATGAATATGGGAGCAAGCGGTTATTTTGGGGCCATTGCGAGCTTCTCCTATGACTCTTCCTCCTCGTCTTCTACAATGGCACTTCCACCGACAAAAATTTGGATTTTTATCTTGTTTTAAAAAGACTTACCTGGTCCCACCTTGGACGTATATCTTGTTGATACTTACCCTGATTTTTACCTTCATGTCGATTGGATTTGTGACAGTATTTTTCTTGCTCATCAATGGTCATTATTTGCCAGAATGCTCTGCTGTGAAATTGGTCAATGGAATTCTGGCCCCTCATACAGCGTCCCATATAATGAAACGTGATCAAGCCCTCGTGAACATTTCAGCTTTCCCAGTTGCAGACGGCATCGTTTGGGATAAAGTAGCATTCGAAATCCATGGTCCGACGGAGGTCCTCAACATACCATACGTGTTTTGCGTTTCTTTAGGAGACGTGGTGACACTGGACATACATTCCGATGATTTGGATGTACAAGCAGTGCATTCATTGTTTTCAGATTTAAAGTATTATGCTGCTTTTGATGCTGAAGATTTGTACTTGAATTCTGCCAACTATGCTGATTTATTCTGTTATCAACACTATGGCCATCACTTCTTACACAAGACAAACACGTTAAGACCTGTTTCTAATTACATACAATGGGAACATTGTCCAACTCCTTTACAGGGAAGTTCTAAAACACTTAGGGATAAATTCACCTATTTCACGGATTATGATATGTCCAATCCTGAATCCTATTTCTTTAAGTTACAATTGTTGTCTCAATCTAAATTTATTCTGACCCACACTAAATTAATCTATTCCAATTCCTTTGGTTCTGAATTGGCCACACAGGGTTATGATCACTGGAGTGCCACCATTGATTTAAAAACAATATGGGGCACTAAGGATTGGCAGGTTCAGGGAACTGAGGCTTTACATCGTTCCTGCCTAATACCTGCACAAATGTTATTTTTAAATGATACGGTATATCAAACTACTTGCTTTGGTCAGGCAACTGCAAAAAATTTAAATAATCTGTCCATTCCATCATTGGCTGAGTATGATAATTGGCGCACACACATGAATTATTCAATCGATGTTTTGCAAACTCTCTTTCGGAATGGCACTTTCAATGTTTCTGATGTTGACCCTAACGGTTCGTTGCTGTGGCAAACCAGTTCAAATTCATGCCAACTTTGTTTTTATAATATATTGCCAGGTTTGAATCAGGCTAGACCAGATCCACGTTTTTGCACTCACATTCAGTCACAACATATTCGGTGGGTAAATTGTGCCAACAATGGTTGGAACACTCTACGTTACCAACACTTTTCTCACTAGTCGAGTGAGATCAATTTGGCTGATTTTCTTCTAGGTCCTGGGACTCCGAGAACAAAAAGATTTTTCTAGGCTGCGTACAATGAAATATGGAAACTATCGCAGATGGAGGCAGCACTTCGTCTGCAACAAATTGACAAAGCAGATTTGGAAAAAGTCCTTGCAGTAGTCGACAATGGCATTAACACACTGTCTTCGCGCATTTATGCCTTGGATAATATTGTTTCATCTGTTATTGATATTGTTCAGACTGATGTATCTGTGCTATATCATGGTCAAAATCAATTACGATCAGTAATGCAGTTTGCATGGACGTTACAGACTCTTAAAATGGGTAAAGTACCTTGGGATTATTTGAATGCTTCCGCTTTGTTTTTGCTATTTAATTTAACTGATAAACAACGGTTTATGTCCATGAAAGACGCTACATACACATTATTACACATTGAACAATTAGAACACTTGCCGTTTTCTGTGGCGGAGACAGATTCGGCTGTATGGTTAATTCACAGGGTTATCTCTCTCCCTTTCTCGCTGTTTCAATTGAAATCTTGCATGAAACATTTCCTGATTGGTCGCTTTGAACCGTTGGGTAGTACGTTTCTCCATGAGTTATGGTCCCTACGTTTCACTTACAGTTGTCATTGAGAGGATAAGGAAGTTTTCCTAACAGGGGAGGACTGCGATTCCACGGTGGGACGCTCCCTAGTTTGCAAACACGTTAAGTTGCACGGCGCTTGTAATGTTTTGGCACCTAATCTTGCTGGTTTTTTGAAAGGGAGTCCCGTACCAGCAATAATTCCCGCTTTTACTTTGCTTACTAACGGCAGTTATCTTACTTTGAATAACCACGACTGCTGTGGTTTGCGGGCAGGAATCCCGTATATAGTAACAGTTTCACAATGTGTTACTTGTTGTACCAATGTGCTTTTTCCGCCCCCGCATGAGAAAGTAGATATTTCCATTTAGCCTTCCATTCCGACTTTGAAAACAGATTTCAACAAATTAAGCAGGCTCAAAGCGCTATTGTTTCAACAAGAAGTGTCTCTCACTTCAGCTCGAGAGACCTTCGAATTACAGGTGGCTAGAACTTCTAGCGAGATTCAGTCACTTCTGAACACGAATCTCCCACTGCATTTTGGGGAGCTGATACATCAAATATTTTATGCGTCTGATACCGAAGGCCTTGCTCATTTTTTTAAACTGGTAGGATCCGGCCTTGTGACTTCTTTTCAGACGATATTTGGAGTAATACCGACAACTATTTATTCTATTTTTTCCAGCGTCTTCGAAGGATTCCCATTAATACTGGCGCTAGCTGGTGGAATCCTGCTGCTTCTGTTCCTGCTGCGCAATGGCTGCTCATCTTGTGGTACTGCACAGGCCAGGCCAATTGCAACTGTACCGTGACCGAATGCAACAACTTTTTGGATGCTTGCCATTAGCGACGCTTAGCGTGAGTTATGGACTAACTTTTGGCTTTGCCTACTTTACTTGCGTGCAACCTGTGTTCTACTGTCAACGGTGCCCCTTCTACTGGGCTTTGGATTTGTGCCTCTCCAATACGTCATGTTCGGACCCGGACTATGACCAGTTAATGGGTCCCTTAGTGGCCCATGACCAGGCCTGTTCTCGGAATGGATGTATGGCACGTGCGGCTGCACTTGGAGTATTGGCAGAATGGGATATCTGTGCGGCTGCGCAGAACCTATTGCAACGGAGCTTTATTGAATATCACGCAAGTTGCCCGGATATGCTCTTGGAAGCATCGGATTACGAGGAGCACGTCTGTTCCTTCGGCCTACTTGATTGGATGTCATCCCTCTTTGCTGCTAACGATAGGGATGACCTTTTGGAATGCATTGCATTGACAGGGTCCCGTACTTTCATGGATACACCACCTCCATGTTAGTCACGTCCATTTATCCACATAATAATGAGATATATATATATTTTTATTTTTTTTACTTTTCGCAAACTGTTTTTTTTCATACGTTGTTGAACTCTGCTTGCCCTTGAAATCTGTTTTGGTCCTTTGTCTATATACTATGACCTTGCGTTCTCTGCCTGTTCCTGGAGTTTAGTCTGAACACAATGTGCACAGTCGATAAACAATGCCCCTTGTCATTCTGTTCTGGTCAGTCCCTAGCATCTAGACAAAACATGCTAACACAGCTGCGCTACTGGAAACTCGTGCTTTGATATTACAGGGAGGCATGTTGTTCTGACACACACTAGGAGACGGTCCTTTCCAGGGAGAAGAGCAAGCGGTTCCTATGATGTAAAGCTTCCATCTAGGCCTAAGGTATGGGGTCTGCTGACAAAGCCCAGAGATCTTCTTTTATATAATAAACATCACTTTACCAACGGGAGGGTGGTTAGGCCTTATAGTCCTTTATCCACTGTCTGTATATAATGACATCCCCCTTTATATTCTATGGAATTGTAGCAATGCTAATTGTTCTAAGTTAATGCATTTTGCTGCTGGTAGTGGCTCGTACACTGCATTATAGAGCACGATAGTTAAAATAAAATTTTGAACTATAACAGTGACTTTGACCATTCTTATTGTGGACAAGTACGAGTGGGCGAGCGAAAGGGTATGTCTTACTACCACGATTCCTGAGAGAGTCAGGAGTGTTGTGTTCTGGGTTGTCTAATCATTTGTAGCTTCGTGATTTTGGAGGAGAACGAATGAGACACTATAGCTAGTCAGTTTTGGGGTGGTAGGTTGGTACACCCCTATACACCGAGGTCCTGTTTCCTGTGCATAGTTCTGTGTAGCTGCAGAATCCCCGCAACACAAGGACCATAACATCATGTGAAATTTAATAGAGATTGAAACCTGTAATCTTAAATACAACAAAGTGCATTCAAAGAAACAAACAAACAAGGCAAAAAATAAAAGCATGAGTAAAAACACACATATTGATAAAACAACAATAGTGCTACAAATGTTAAAAAAGAAAAAAAACTATATATAGGTTTATATATTTTGAAAAGGTGCAAAAGACATTGGCAACAACTGAATTACCAGCAAACACCACATTTAGGTTTAGTGACACATTCAAAAGTATAACTTACCAGTCTCCATTACACCAGGGATACCTGTGAAGCTTTCAGGATGCAGGAACTGCAAGACCTTCTCCTCCCAGGGAAATAGTTGTAAGGGGGAGCTGGGACCACCACCACAAGTCCTCTGGGCCTCAAGGTGACACTTGGAGATCAGGAAACGCACTCTCCCCTGCTAGTTGTTCAACCTCTTCCTAATTAGCTCCTGTGTGTGCAGGTTGCTTGCTACAGCATTCAATCTGCCACCTATTCTGACCCACAGATGCCTTTTCTAAGATATAGTTGAATTTTTTACTTGGGCTCCAAACAATTGGGGCTCTACTCTAATAATTTCATCCACCATGACTGGCAATTCTCCTTCAGTAAAACATGGATTTCTCCTCCCTGCCATTATCGAATAATATACGTAAATACATTTAATAACCCACAAGAAAATTAATAACAAAAGAAAAAATGAACAAGAAACAGAGAAAGCGAAAAAACCCTGACTTCATTAAAAAAGTTCTCATGAACAATGCTCTGCTGCAGTGGAATGGCAAAGAATCATGGTCTGAAATGGAGTGTGTTTTATAGTGTGGTATGCAGATGAAAGCAATTAGCCAAAACACATCACGTATGTGATGCTAGCATCCATCCAAAAGCCACAGGAATAGTACAATGTTGAACACGTCCTCAATCAGGAATCTGCCGCTAGGACAACACCAGCACAACTGAGAAATCTAAATAGGCATGGCACAATCCCTCCACCCTGATGGTGAAAGAGTAGTATTAGCTTGCAGAGGAGTCTGCCACGTCAATGGAGGTGAGCCGATGACGTGACGGAAAACACTCTATCAATGCCCACATCTAAATAGGGCAGGCAGGAATTTGTCAGCTTGACAGATTACTTGTAAACGCCACCACGGAGGGACAATGGGAGTCCCACCAAGTTCTAAATCAGGCCCTAAGTCTAGTGACTGGATGGTTCTGATGATAATAGGCATGGATTGTTTTGTAAATATTTACATCACTGTGTATCAGTGGTTTCAGTGTAGCACCCCATGCTGGGCCAGGAGACCCGCCTACATTATAGGAAGTTGGCATGCTGCTAATATGAAGAGGAGTTTAGGTCCTGCATTTGTTAGGATGCTCTCATAATTTAAGGGATGAATGTCTTACCGTCTCAGAAGCCAATGTCTTGGAGAGTGAAGGCTGGTGGAATGCTGCAAATACCATTTTGTTTTATTTATGAATAGTGTTCCCCGAGATGTTGTGCCCACAAAATTGTGGCAGGTCATAACGCTTCATGCTTAAACTTGATAAAAATCACTGCCTCTATAATTTTTGGTTTAAAAATATTTCCTTATTGTAATGTATTTTATAGCTGGGTTGGATAAAAGGGAGGAAAGTGTAGAGAACCAAACCATTTTCCACTTTTACTTGCCCACAGTGCTGCAAACACGAGCAGTACACCAATGCATGCGCATATAGGAGTAGGTCTGGGTGGGCAGCTCCACCTACAGTGAAGTAGGAATTAGTTTTATTTGCCTGTGTTCATGTTCATATGGATGTGGGCATTCTTGAACTTTTTGTTTCAGTTCAGTTTTGAACTCGCACCATGACATTTCATGTTTATTGTTCCCTAAATTACGTGCATAGAGACTTTTGTTCGAGTTTCAGAAAAGACTTGTGTGGTATTAATACTTCTCATCGATTTGAACTCATCATTTTTACTACAATTAAATCTGGGGAGAGCTAAACATGGGCTCGTGCTTATAGTAGGTTATATCACATTGGTATGGCAGGTAAGACTCTTTATGGTTGTCCCATTCCTGCTGTGGTGTGAGTAACACAGGAGTACAGCAGCTAGGTATCTGGACAAGTTCAGGTTTCAGTAAAGAACACTGCACATGAGCAACGTTCAGATTTAAGAACGAATGCTCAACATGAAAATACATCTGGGCAAAGAAGGAGTGGTCCAGAAGAGAAAATTAGAAGGGAGTGCTAAGGGAACCATTGTAAATGTCTACTAATCGTATTGAGATTGACAGAAGCAATAACTTCCTAAAAAAGATCTGACCACGAGGGATCAACAATGTTGCCATGTGAATTTAGAGTAGAGTTCAATTAGCTTATAATACCCCATGGTGTGCGAGGTAGGCAGAATGTGCATCTTAAGCAAGAGACATACATGACGTTGCCCTTAACAAACTGATGAAGGAAATGGAAATGGTACTATTTCACTGTTTGTTGTGAATGTGTACTATAGTGGATGGAATTATGTCACAATTATAGATGATTCTAGGAAAATGCAAGAGGTATTTCGTTTGAATAGCTACAAAGCAGGATTTGACTCTTTAGCACAGATTTCATTTTATTTACTGTTCTTTTTCCAAACAGAGACAAATGCACTAGAGCTGGTTGGGAACGGTGTAAAAAGAGTAGAAATGGTGAAGTATTCCAGAGAGACAACCTTCTAACTCCTGCCTGTTCACTTGGGTGATTTTTTTGCTTACTGGGATGCAATATATGTATTATTTTTTTTTCCAATCTTTATTCGGTTTTTAAAAAAACCCATAAAAGAATACACATAAAATACATTCCATTTTTGGCAAATACATTATCAAAAAAATAAAAACTTGCCCCTTCGAAGTCACAGATTATTTAAAAAACCACAAGCTAAAAAACAGAAAAGTACAATCAGATTAAAATCTCATCCGAACCATTACAGCCAATGCCGTGCATAAAGTGACTAAGTGCATAGAAATACAGTACAACAATCCATAAATAATATCCCGCTTACAAAAAGTAAATCAGAAACAAGCAATACAATTTAACGACCTAATCAGCTTATATATGTTTTACTTTGTAAACACAATACTGGAAGCATTTCATATTTCATTTCCCAACTAACCTATCCTGCTTGACTACAACAGCGATACATCTATAGATGGTGTGACAGACCACATCAGTTTGCAGCAGCTGCAGATAGTCCAGCGCTGTTTTACACTATCTGATATTGAGGTTTCTCAACAAGGGTCTTACAATGCAGGCCCTTTTATATGTTACAAAAGAAGAACAGGTGTAGCTGAGACGGGGGGTGGGGGTGGTTATTGAATTACATGGAGTCATACTAAGTCCAAATCTTATCAAATAAATCCTCTGGTACTGCGGCACTTTAGGTAGATATGATTCCAAACTAGCAGTTTTAATCAGTGAGGAATATGCTTCAACTGACTTTTTCCTCAATTCCAGTTCAGCTCTTTTCCCAGCTATTTAGCCCAATAATTCACTCTTCACTGAGGTTTTGATTGACTAGTTAATGCTCTGTGGGCTTTCGAATAGATCTATCCTTCCAGTCGCCCAGAGATCTTCTTTTACATACATCAACCATTTTATATTTTAGAATCTTGTCAATTTTAAACAATCTGCTGTCACCATTTGGCTGAGTACAGCTTTGGTCCTGGGCCAGACAGAAAGCCATAACACGAGCTAACCTTACAAGATCTGCCATATATTGAAGCCCTAGTTCCTCATGGTTTATTAGGGTCAGGACGCTTTTGAGAAGCGATAGTAGTCTTTGCAAGAAATTGTTTTTGCAGACCTGGAGTTTTGAAGAATAGCTATACCCCATTAGCAGGCACCATAGGAAACAACCAATAAGGATCTAGCCTTGTGAATTAGGCACCCTAATTTGTACAGAGAAGCGAAATTCTGTTCAAATTGCGTTAACCTCACACTCAGCAAGTGTTTCCATGTACTTGTGTTATCGAAAGGGACCCCTAAGTAAGAGACGTTAAGTAAGTGATGAAATACGGTACCACCAATATGAAAAGGAATAATCTTACTTGAGGGGCAACCACACACCATAGTGAACAACTTTGTTTTGTTAATTGATAAACCTAGGTCATACATAAATACAACAAACCTGTCTAACAATCTCTGAAACCTAATGCTGCCTTCAACATCCTCGTGGAATTGGGAGAGTAGATGTACAATCCTTCGGTGAACAACCTTTTCTAACAACATACTCCACAGCCTGCCCCTAACGACACTGCCAAAGGCTACACTAAGGTTGAGAAAATGCTAAATAAAGGCACCTCCCTTTGGCAGAAACATATTTACCGATTAGTAGATGAAGGTTCAAACATTGGTCTGTTGTCACCAGTCCCTTTCTGAAACCATACTAAAAAGCCATTAAAATGCCCTTATCAGTGGTCTAGTTCTCCAGTTGGTCTAACAATACTCTACCCAACACCTTGGCTGTGGAATCTATTAAAGATATTGAGTGGTAACACCGGGGGACCACCTCTGTTCCCCTTCTTGAAAAGGGGAATAATAATTGCATTAGACCAAGATTTGAGATTGCATCATGCAACACATTTCCCAAAATCGGAAGCTCAGAAATCCAAATTACTCTTAAAAAGGTCGATTGGGACCTCATCAGGTCCTGGTGCTTTATTACTCGGACACTTTTCCACAGCAGTTATAACATCATTGAGTGTAACTAATATCTAGTCATCATCCCCTGGGCTGACTTCCATGTTTGATGCACTACCATTGGAATTGGTCCAATTATGAGAGCCGTAAACGTTAGTAAAATGGGTAACCCGAGCATGCTCTGGAATATTCACATGTATATTAGTGGCAGGACTATTCGCAAAGAACGGTGCATTCACTACCCGCCAAAATTGAGACGCATCATTCCTGGTGAAAGCACCGGTTAATAGCTCCCAAGCCTCCCTTCCGATCTACGCTTTCCTTGCCCTAACTGCATCCTTATAGATTTACTGCAGGTTCTAACTTGCATCGTGTCCCTTGATGACCTTTTATCTTCCTGTAATAAACTTCGAGTGTGCTTGTGAGCAATATTTGTCAAACGATCTTTTGCACTTTGGACCTCACCACAATTGTGGTGCCACCATCAGCTCAGTTGCACCCTTGCATATTTCGCTGTAAGCCCCCACTATGTCCAATGGATCAGGCTAGTGACTTAGACATAACTTGAATTGTTCCCTCTTTTTCTCCAAAAGTAGTATATATATTTATTATATAGACTCGTGAGCAAGGAGCCAAGAGCTCTGAAATGCGATGAGTATTTTGTTGCTATGAATTCAATCAAGCCTGGGAAAGCAGCAGAGCTGCGGCGTGTTTTGTTGTTAATTAACTGACCACTTATGATGGATATATATTTATATATACAAAACGCCTCTCCTACGGAGTCCTTGAGACCACTAGCATTTTTCTAAACTGGGGACTTTGAAGGGATTTTGGAAGGGAATTTGAAGTTCCTCTAACACTAGAACAGACAATAGGCTAGGATTTTGAGCCAACCAAGGTGTAAGCAGAGGGCTCCTCTAATAGCTTCCTTTGGCATTCACCTTCATCTTGAATTGAAACTTGAGTTGAAGCTTACACCATGCTCCCCTTTTGCTAACGCCTGTCAGCATCCTCCTGGGAACCCCATGGCAGTCATGCTTCAGAGTTGAGCAGCAAGAGAGCGGCTCTTGGACTCTTACAGTTCTTCTAGCTGATGATTGCAATCATGTTGGACATAACACCACCATTAAACTAAAGTGATGGGGTACATGCTTGTAATAAATATATTAGAAAATTAGTTTACAATAAATGAAACATATTAGGCACCTGGGCATCTATCCTGCCACTTGCCTGTGGCCTACAGTTCCTGCTTGTTCCAGCCTGATCCACTTGCCACCATTTGACCAAGTGACACCGCCCTGTCCAGTTTTCCCGACGGGTTTTCCCTCCTACCGTTCTTTCCACCAAGAGAAGCCTCACCCACCTCAGGATCGACTTAATGCAAGCAGCAATGCATCTGCATAGTGGGTATGCGCAGCTGGCATGCCAAAGGCAAGCCCGTCTGAGCCCATCCCCACCTGGACCATGCCCTGTGCCACATTTCCCGGTCCGTCCGCCCCCACAGATACACCATCACAGAGCTCTACACCCTCAATCCTGGATGCTGCAATAAACACTGCCACCAAGCCAACCCACACTCCACGGTACAACCTTTCACCTGCACCCACTGCCACTTCACCTACCACAGCACACACACCAGCCCACCGACCAGTCCCACCATGAACACACTGCAGACACCACCTGAGCAAAAACACCAACTCACATACACCCTTCTCAACGCATGCTTACTATGCAAA